>CM038470.1:27099289-27699289 GCA_021464415.1 Lonicera japonica | reverse complement strand
CTGGTGAGATGGATATGGTAAGTGATCCCTAATGTGCTCATCCGAAGCCATTAAGCCTTTTGATTAACAAATCAGATATGGATAGACAAAACTTTCTGCCATTTTTGTAGTCAAGCAATAAAATTTGTTCAAAGTCATGTTGTGTCCAATAATTCATCAATTTTTGGGTTGGGTCGGATAAACGGATAGGACATCCGTTTGGTAACAAATTCAAATATGGATTAGTATTTTGTATATCCACAGGATTCATAGATCGGAACAGATTTGGATACAGCATGATCCGGTCCATATCCAATCCATCGACAACCCCACTTGAGATGTGTGGCGAAGTTTCTTTTGCCTTTTAAGTTTTATCTTTTCACGTAATTTTTAGAAAGACTCTACTTCGAAAATATTGTTATTTATTTTCTCATCTTTGGGTTGTGAAACAATGTCTACTAAAAAAAAAATTAAGCATAAACGTGTTGCGATGTGAGTAGCAAGTTAGCAATATTTGTAGTGGATAAAGGACATGAATTGATCTAAGACGAGCAAGCTTAACGGACACTTAACTCTGGCCCAAAACTAGGAGAACGCAAATGAAGTACTTGCTCCGTGTCTGTCCCCAAATTAAGAAACCACTATTTCCTTTTGAGATGTTCTAAATTAAGAGTCCACTTTCCTTTTCAAAACGTAATCAACGGTACCAAAACTTGCATTAGGAAACAAGTTTTGTTATAAACCGTTGATTGTGATGAAATCAGTGCATTCTTGGAAAATGAAAGTCAAACATGGACTCTTAAATAGGGACAGAGGGAGTATAAAATTAAACTCGGAACACCGTCTTACGAGTTGCAGCCAAACAAAAAAAAAAAAAAAAAAAAGGTCACAATTCTAATGCTTGTAAAAGTTACAAGTATTTCCAGTCCTTACAAAAATAACAATAACAACCAGATTTCTAATCCAACTACCAAAATCAACAAATTATGAAAAAAATTGTCTGCTCTGCACACTTTAGACATCTTTGATCACCATTGTGCAACTTTGCTCAATTCAACTCTGCTCAATTTGAAATCTCTTTTCATTTGCTCAACTGGTTGGTTACAAAAGTTAGCTATAATGTGTGTGCGTTTATATATATGTACACAGGACATATATATATATATGTATATGTATGTATGTATGTATGTATGTATGTATGTATACATAGAGAGAGAGAGAAATCAAGAATGTGTAGCGTGTTAGAGAGGTATTCTTACTTACCATCAACGAGTATGATGTCCCCAACCTCCACATCATTTACGAAGTCGTCATAATTTACACTAACAGTGTTTTCTGTGCTGACTCCTCTTTTAATAGTGAAATTGAACTCTTGCCCTTCCTTAAGGAGGATTGGTTTAGGCATATCCCCACTTCGAACTTCTGGTCCCTGCATGAAATTATCGTAGCAAATTAACATTTCGAGAACATAAGAAACAAATGAATTCAGTTGAAGACTGAAAATTGTATCAGATTAAGTTGATTCAAAATCATAAACATGAAAACTGTGTAATATTTTAATATACAACAATTAGTAACATTTTCAAGCATTTTTCCAACTTATTTATCAAACGCGCATTTGATAAATAAGTTGGAAAATGCTTGAAAATATTACTAATTATCATGAGAAGTCGGAAAAGGAGATGAGTGATAGGGTGAGATGGTCTCCATCTTTTCTTATTTTCAATGGAAACTTTTTCTTACCTACCGCCTAAGGAATTTTATTCCATGGGAAAACCCAAAAAGTAATAGAACATTTCAACAAATCACTATATCTTTTTCCAACTTCTAATGAAACTAAGCAATATTTTCAAGCTGTTGGAAAGCAATGTTATATTATTTGTGGGAGTACATTTTATTTATGGTATTTATATTAGTTGTGGAATTGTTTTATTTGTCTTGGTCAAAACATACCATAGATAGGGGATTTCATTTATGGAGTCTTTCCTTATCTTATCTGTATATCTATATCTGTATATCTGTGGGAAGGAAGGCAAATCGCAAGGCATTAACAAAGGCAAGCAGGAAAAAGCTCTTTCTTTCCAGTCTCCTCGAAGGCTTTCAACCTAAATGGTTTTAATTTCAAACTCTTTTTTTCTTACTCTGTGTACCAAGAAAGAGGTTCTAATTCCCCTGGAAAGGATCAATTGAAACCCTCTAATTGTGCCGTGGTCATAATGAGTCTCTATGGACTCGATTCGATCCGACTCCTTCACACAAAGATCATGAATGTTTGGAATAGAACAGAGGGGTTTGAATTAGCCCGAGTAAAGATCTTTCTCCCCAACATTCTACCCAGAAGAGGGAAATCAATAGATCAGATGAAAATACACAAAAAAAGTGACGCGAGAACGTATTCTCTTATCATCTGCCTATCATCAATCTGACTCTCAAAGATAGGAGAACGAGATCCGGGCACTAGCATGTTAAAGGAAACAGGGGTAATTATTAATGTGGGAAAAAGACATTTGAAAAGAATCGATAAGACCTGATCTCCACCCTCAAATTTCTTCTGCGATACTTGATTTAAGTTCTTTACTTACTTTTTTGAAAGCTTGGAGTTAGCACATACAGGGCAGAGAGTAAATGACCTATTGTGTACGAACGAAGCTCAATAGAGCTCTTAGGCCTCATTCTTATTGACGATACCACCGCGCAAAAAGAACAAGAAAATAGGTCAAAAAGAGAGGTGTTCTCCTGCTGTAGTTTTTGTTTTCCAAGCTAGGTTACAGTTATTATTCTTATAACAGATACTTCACAAGAGACCAATGAAAGGAGAGAGGAAACCCCCCGTGAAAGAAGTCCTCCAATAGTTGAGTGCTTGCTTTCCTTTTTCCCTGCCAGAAACAACATCCAATCCAAGTGTGGAAAACGGAAAAAGTATATAAGGGGTGAGAAAGAAAAACTTCCTCCGCCCGACCGTCCCTTGGTACCAACACACAGCAATGTGTAGTTCACTCCAGGTGCCCACCCGTTATCCCAAAATCCCCATCAAAGTAGGCATCCTCAAAACTAATACCCCTGCCACGTTCTGCATCCCCCACAATGAGTGCAAAAAACTAGCATATCATCTGATTAAAGTAAAAATTAAGAGGTTATTCATTGTTTTAGTTGGATGTGCTGTCCCGATAATAGAATGAATGTTCTGAAGAAGTAAGATTTCTTTGTACATCCAATCATAAAAATAAATCATAGAGTCGAAAGAGAAATTTAGCCTTCCTAAGACTGACAGTGAGTCAAGGGAAACCCAATGGTCAGACTGAGAATCGCAGCCACCTGATCCTCCTGAACATATGTCTCAACCATATAGAGTTTCAGAGTTATTGCAGACACGAGATATATCTTACAAAGAAGAAAGCAACTGTCCTTATCGGAAATCGGATTGACTACAGATCGAGGTATTACCATCTGATCAATCTTTCCTACCTTTCCTCAACAGTTGTTATAGCTCCCTTTTTTTTGGATAGAAAACAAAAGATTTTATTAAAAAACTGAAAAGATACAATAACAATCTCAAAAAAAGCTCCCTTTTTCTGTTAGGAGTTGCGTGAGTGTGAAAGCACCTTAACAAGCTAGATTTGAGGTTTGCCTTATCGCACCATTGTGTGATCTGGTTGGCTGCGAGTTATTTACTTCCTTTACTTTTCTTTCCTTTATTGTTATCTTAGGGTTTAGTATGAGTTCTATATATATCCACTGGGAGTCTTTGTCCCATTTATCAACACAATTATCAATATAACTCTCATATTCTCTCTTCTCTCTTTATTTATTCTCTCGTATACAATTCAACTTGGTATCAGAGGTTTCTTAAATTGATCCTCCTCGTCCGTCGGTGGACGACCCATCTTGTCATCTGCCGCACGAGGCTCATCCCTTCGTAGATATCTACATAAACAGCCCGTTTTTCTATGTCCAATGAACCACACAGTGAATAGTTTCTGTGAACAGTGCATCCAACAGTAATTCGAGAACAGTGCGATGAACCTTATTTTTTTTATCAGAAAAGAAAACTTATATTGATGAGAAAAATCAATACAAGAAAGAAAGCAGTCAACAGAGGTCGAGGAGACCGCTAAAGGCAGCATGACAAAAACACAAAAAGAACATCAAAATATCAAGCCGCAAAACACACAATTACTCCTAAGTCCCCTGTAACAATAAGAACTATCCCACAATAAGAACTATCCCAAAACCGCTGCCCAGTCCTAAGAAATATCAGTAATTGAATACGCTCCAAAGGCATTGGACGAATATGCCCATAGTGATGCTAATGCCTTAACGCTACTCCATAGCTCATCTTCATTCACTTCCTTATCCTCGAAAATTCTCGAATTTCTTTCCTTCCATATGCACCACATCACCACCAAACAACATCTCCATAATATTGTAGCCTTCTTTCGGCTTCCCTTGATATACCAACTGATCGAAAGTACATTATGCCATGTTTCTAGAAAAGCCAAAACCAGCCGCAACTCCCTTCGTACATTAGTCCAAATATACTGCGCAATTGGACAATGCAACAATAAATGATCCACCGTCTCTCCCCCCCTTTTGCACATTACGCACCAAGCAAGCAATATCTGAAGGAATGGCTTCCGTTGTTACAAAACACCCGCCGTGTTAACTCTCTTCCACACAGTCAAACATGCTAGAACCTTCACTTTTTGAGGTATAATACCTTTCCAAACCATGCTATAAGGCCTAAAATCATCCTCCTGTAAATCCGAGATGATATCAAAATACAATTTAGTTAAGAAAGCACCATTCTTTTCCCCCACCCAATTATTCAACAACCCCATCAAGTCCATGAACTCATTCATCTCGATTTCATTGAAATTTCTACGGAAAGTGGTATCCCATGTATAAGAGTAGTCTGCCCACAACACATTGGCCCGAACTGTAGCATTTGGAGAACTAGCGATTCTATACAGTCATGGAAATAAGGCTGCCAAAGATGTATTACTCACCCATTTATCCACCTAAAACCGAGTTCGAGCCCCATCCCCTACCTTATATCGAGTATTTGTAACAAAGCCTTCGATGCCTTACGAGATAGCCTTCCATGGACTCCTTTATGTGCTTCTTTTCCACCACGTTAGTATCCCATCCATTATCCTGAATGCCGTATTTACTTTTAATAATCAAATGCCAAAAAGCATTCGGCTCCCTAGGAAATCTCCAAATCCATTTACCCAAAAGTGCATCATTCCTACTGACGATGTTCCCGATTCCCAAACCACCTCTATTCTTGCTCTTACACACCTTCTCCCACCCCACCAAGTGATCACCTTTCCTTTTGACAAAGCCTTCCCATAGGATTTTTCTAATCATCTTCTCTATAACATTATCGGTGAACAATAATTCACTATAGTCGTGAATAGTTGAGTTTTTTGTTGTGAACGGTGTTCTTGGTTTGGTGGTCAATTAGTCGGTGTTTGCTACTGCTACAAAGGGTTAAAAAAAGACCTAGTTCCAGAATTTTGTTGTGCTTCCCAAAATTTTCGAGCCCCATTGCAGCTTGTCGTACCTCCCCTCAATTGGTGATATTCCATTGATTTGGTAGCTTTCTATTATTTTTCAAGCTTCATTGCATTATCTTTTGTCAAGTATTTGTTGATTATCATCTATACCCTTCATTTTATGTACTTCATTTTATGTACTTCATCTTCCTGTTTGTTATAGGTTTCATCACTCTTTGTTAAGAAGATTTGTTTCACCACTCTGTGTTAATGGGTGTTTCGCCCTTTGTTGATAGGCATTTCTCACCTCTTGTGGTTTGAGCCTTAGCGGAGGTTCGTTTGTTTGAGTGATGGTACAATCCTGTGTTAGTAGGTCTTTACACCTCTTCTTAGAACCTTAGTGGATGTTCGTATATTGTTTGTGGATGAGCAATGACACTCCTTATATTGGTGTGTTGATGTCGTAGTGGCAGCATGTTGTGTTGAAGTCGTGATGCAGTTTAGTATAGGGGTTGCCTCAGTAGCAAGGGCATACTTGAGATTGTGTGGTTAGTTGCATAATCTCAGGTTCAATTCCCCGTTGTGTCAAGATTCTTGGGGCCACTGGGGCGTCTCCCGGTCAATAAGCGCCAAAGCCTCATGGGATTGTTTAGGGAAAGGCCAGATACCCATAGATATCCAAAAAAAAAATACAACTTGTGTGTGGTGCCATTTTTATACGGCTTTGGTTTTTGGAGTAGACGACTTTTGACGGTGATTGACTACATGGATATGATGCTGCACTAAATTATTGTGCAACTATTTTTGGCGGTAATTTGTTTCAAGTTGGGCATGTTTGTTCAACATGCTCCAACTTGAGGGGGGGTGTTGGAAAGCAATATTATATTATTCTGGGAGTATATTTTATTTATGGTATTTATATTAGTTATTATATTGTTTTATTTGTCTTGGTCAAAACACCATAGATAGGGGATTTTATTTATGAAGTCTTTCCTTAGTTATTTATTTCTTTTACTTTTCTTTCCTTTATTGTTATCTTAGGGTTTAGTACGAGTTCTATATATCCCCACTTTAGGAGTCTTTGTAATTACCCCAATTATCAACACAATTATCAATACAACTCTCATATTCTCTCTTTTTTCTTTATTTATTCTCTCGTATATAATTCAATTCAAGCATTTTCCAACATTTTTATCAAATGGACCCTTAGGGTTCCTTGAATAAAAAGTTGGAAAATGATTGAAAATACTACTAAAGTTCATGAGAAGTTGGAAGAGAGATGAGTTATTTGTTCAAATGTTCTCCATCTTTTCCTTATTTTCCATGGAATTTTTTTCTGAACCACCACCTACAGAATTTTATTCCATGGAAAACCCAAAAGGATACACATCACCAAATCACTCATCTACTTTTCCGACTTTTCATAAGAACCATTAGCGTTTTCAATATTTTCCAAGTTTTTTTTTATCAAACACGCTCCTTAGAACCTAGAAGTTACTTCAACCTATGAGACATTATACTCTTAGTAGCGTTTTCACTCATCTGTTTTGATTATGTTTCCATTGTCCTTTTTTGTACTGTTGGTTAAAACTCACGTGATTTGCATGTATCCATAAATTTGTAACATATTTGGATGAAATTTGTACCCAAGTATACTTTTTAAAAAGAAAAAGTGTACGCAAGTCTATTTTCAACTATTATGATAGTACCCAGGTCTAAAATGACCCACAAATAAAATAACCCTTGATTAGTACCCAAGTATACTTTTTAAAAAGAAAAAGTGTACGCAAGTCTATTTTCAACTATTATGATAGTACCCAGGTCTAAAATGACCCACAAATAAAATAACCCTTGATTAGTACCCAAGTATACTTTTTAAAAAGAAAAAGTGTACGCAAGTCTATTTTCAACTATTATGATAGTACCCAAGTCTAAAATGACCCACAAATAAAATAACCCTTGATTAGTTTAGTAAATGGTTAATGTTATGTGAAATTTATGTTGAAGTCCAATAAAAAAATTCATAGACTAAATGTAATTATGTAAGAGCAAAATACCTTTGTGTCCAACATTATGGCTACAACCTTGTCTTCAAATTGAGCATTGTATTCTTTAACCAGATCAATGGTTTTCTGGTGTGATGAATGGTCCCCATGAGACATATTTAAGCGGGCCACATTCATTCCAGTTTCTGCCAGTTTCCATATCATCTCACGCGAACTTGTAGAAGGACCAATTGTACACACTATCTTTGTCTTTCTTCTAGCATCTGAAGTTGATCTCACTGGCCCCAGACTATAATCACTAGATTGCACCTCGGAGGACTGCAATTTATCCTAAAGAATACAAATAAAGAAGGATTAGATAAATATAGATAAAATGTCATACTAAATAATTGTGAGAGAGAAACAAATCCCCTCAAGCTCTCACATACAATGTGGAAGACAAAGACAGAGAATAAAAGGCAAGATTAGATGAGTGACATAGCAGTCAATCATCAGGGCCACAAATAGGATTGGCCACCTTCCAGCACTTTGTTGGATCCAGATAAGGATCATTAGTAACAGATAATAAATAAAATCTTATAGTACTCTGAGACTACACGATGCAAACTGTAAGAACCATAAGGAAAAGCGATATGGGTCAGTGAGATGATGCAGGAAATAAGTGTCCAGCAGTTTTTAAAAGGTCATAGGAGGAAAAGGGGTTCTAAGGCCCAAACTTTAAATCGGGGTACGTTGGAGTGTTGGCCAATGGGCCAAGGTGGAACCTTGCATGATTGAGCTTTTCTAAGATGGGTCAAAATGTCACAACCCACTAATTGACCACCGAGGGTGAATTAAAAACCAACATATAGGATGTAAATTTCAGCAGCAGCAGAAGTAGTAGTAGTAGTAGTAGTAATACTTATACTAATAATAATAAAAAAAAAAAAAACCTCTGACTTTGGAGTACACATTAAATTTAAAATACAACAGTATAATTGACCTTGAAAAGTATCAGCATACAATATAAATAATCTAACACAGTCAAATCAACGCGAAAATCTCAACAACAATACAAGGAAGAGGACAACAAAGAAATACTCTAGAGATCTAAGAGAAGCATATTGTATACATCTCATTACCTTCTTCGGCAAAGTAGAACAAATTCCTCAAATGACACGATTGCTATAATTCAACACAAATCTCTTCTCTCTTTTTATTACGTTCCCACTTTTCTCAGGGTCCGTCTTTCTCTAAACTAGTTACATATATTAACATAATGGGAGATCTAGAGTGATCTTTGGTAATGAAAGATCTAGAGTTATATAGATCTTCGGTAACAAAAATATAGATCTTTGGGAATTCACACCCCTGCTAATTGACCACCGGTGGTGAATTAAACCAACAAATACGGTGTAAAATTCTCTTTACAAGTAATAATAATAATAATAACAATGATAATTATAATTATAAATTCTTTAACTTTGGAATACACATCAAATTTAAAACATAACGATATAATTTTCCTTTGAAAGTATCAGAATATAATATCTTAAAAAATAATACAGTTTCAGCAAGAGTACAATGACAAGGACAACAAAGAAATACTCTAGAGATCTAAGAGAAGCATATTGTATGCATCTCATTACCTTCTTCAGCAAAGTAGAACGAATTCCTCAAACGACACTATTGCTATAATTCATCACAAATCTCTTACTTCTTTTTATTTTCCCACTTCTCTCAAGGCCCGTCTCTCTCCAAACTAGTTACATACATCAACATAATGAGAGATCTAGAGTTATACAGATTTTTGGTAATGAAAATAAGGAAGCCACATGTGGGTATTTTGAAGAAAAATGACCATGTGGCCATTCATTTTTAAAACACGTAATCTACACTTGTCAACCTACAAGAATTGTGTTTTGTTTTACATGAAATTAAATAATATAATTACAAACTAAAATAATACATTTGTCTAAAATTTGCGGTATTACACAAAATATGGGTGTTGGGCTTCTAAAAAGTGTTTTATTGAAATAGGGCATAGTCTGGAAGTGTAGAAAGTGAAAGTCTTTAATTATACACAAATATCCAGATTCATGTATGATCTAGAAGTAGTTACACTGTATGTCATTAAAATCTTTGGTAAGGATAGAAGTCTTCAATGTCATTTATTATTGTCGATAAGTCGAAAAATGTATAACTTCTATATATATGCTTGTAATCCTCTCTTTTAGGTATGAATGAATTTACATAAAATTTCCATCACCATATGCTTTCTATTTAAGATTGTGCGATGCAAACTAGCCATAGGTGTGATGCCGAAGGTTCTCTAAGAGTGATTCCTATTTCACTAATGTGATACTGATAATTCTCTCCTCCTTCTCAATTTCTCTTGTTTTCTCCAATCGCTATCGTAAACTTCAGCCCAATTGTTGTTTAATGTATGGACCCCTATATTTAAACTGGCCTGCAAGAAACAAGCCAAAAGAGAAACATATATCAATCTCTTCATGTCCTTAGAAACACTTCCATTTCTCTCCTTACGACATAAACCAGATTGCAGCCAAGCGTTATATCCCTGAAGAAATTAGTAAATGAACATCACTTCTTCCAACAAGATACACCAGCTTGGAGATAAATACATTTTGAGGTTTCTTTCATTTGATTAAATAACATGCACCTTTTGAAAATCAACTGAGCAAAAATAATTCTCTGCCGTTCAAACTTCGAACTGAGAAGAAGGGAATCAACCAGCCTATCATAAAAGGAAGACAATCAGCCAGAAGAATGTCCCATCACATCCCCATTTGGATGCATGTTCAGTTCCTCTTATTTCTTTCCAATATTGTAAACTCATTATCACTACACAAGGTTAACTAAGCCAATTGCAAAATTCTTCTGAATCAATCCCAATCCATACCTCCTCCTAAATGAATTCTCACCCCAAAACCCACTTCAAGATTTTATTCTGAAAAAGAAAGTCAACCTATGTGATATAAATTTCCTACAACATTAGAAGCATCCTGTCTGCACCACTTCAGAACCCAGCCATTTATCTGAATACCTTACTCATCTCAAGTTATTCAATGCCATAATGACCTTTTTTTTAGAATCTCCACAAGCATTTACCAGGAAGAGCTCGGCTCAGTTAACAAATTACCAAAACTATTCTCTCTTTGTTCTTTGGTAATTATTAATTACTTCCAACTTGCTAAATAAGGCTTTTACCCCTCCCCAGCCCCTACGACAAAAAGTTCCACGCTAGTTGTGGGATTTATTTATTTTTTTGATCAGAAACAAAGCTTATATTGATACAAGAAATCAAATACAAGCAAAAGAAAGACTGCAAGTGAATGAGAGGTCCACAACCAGCCCAAAAACAGAAACAGTATACTTAACCAAAGAAGACATCTATCACCTGAATAAAAGACAAAAATACAACGACCCAAACCAACACTATAAATCCCACCAACCACATTAGCTATACAACCAGGCTATAAAAACTACTCTCCTCCAACTATCCACTACACCAACGCAGCTTTCCAATCTCTAGCTATATCAGACACTGAAAGACTGCCAACACATTTGAAGAACACGCCCACAAAGATGCCGTAGCCTTGACTCTATGCCAAATCTCCTCCTTGCTAACCTCTTTGCCTTCGAATATTCTAGAATTTCTCTCTCCACACACACCACAATACGGCAATACAGCTACTTCTCCACAAAGTTTTAGATTTCTTCTTATCTCCGTTAAAACACCACCTCTCTATAATCAAATTGAGCCCCGAACTTGGGAATGCAGAAACCATGTCTAATTCTCTACAGATATTGCACCAAATAATATGAACAAAAGAGCAATGCAAGAGCAAATGATCTAAACTTTCCCCACTTGACTTGCACATAACATACCACGATGGAAATAAATAAAGGTACAGCCTTCAGATCTGCAACGAATCTGCCATACTAACTCTCTTCAGCATTGCTAACCAAGCCAGCACTCTCACTTTTGAGGGGACTCCTTTCTTCTAAATCATGTCGTGTGGGATTTTATTTGTCACCTTACCCGAAATTTTAAAAATAGATATAATAAAAATGTTCATAAAAATAATAACAACTATATGTTGTACTTTTCCAAAAACTGGTTGATTCAAGTTCACCTCCCTCCCTAGACAAACACTCTTTCATCCAGCCTTGTAATGTCTTCACCTCCAAGCCTTCATAACCTACAGGCTCCCTTCCTAAATAAGCAGGGTCCACTCAAAAATTATTTCACCATTCCTAGTAATACTAGATCTTGCACCATTCTCTTCATATGCATTAGTGTCAATTCCGCTGATCTCTAAAAACTTCAATAAATAAAGTAATGTTTAAAGCCAAATAACTAGAATCAAACCAAAATACTCACCATTAGTGAAAGAACAATGAGTACCATCCCCTACTCTCCAACCTAAATTTTGTAAACATGTTCGTAACTATGTGTTGCATAAATATCTACATAACAAATCAAGTGGCTCTTTTTTTATAGGATAAAGGCGGCGTAGATTGACGCTCATTTGCTATCCAACTGTTCAATATTCGTCTAAACAATGCAATAGTTGTACAATGCATTGTACGTGATTAAAGAAACAAAATTTAGCATTAAATGATGAGATGGAGAGAGTGAAAATGTACAAGGTATGTTATTTTCTTTAAAATATGCAATAATAGGTGATGTTTGACTTTTGAAACTCCAGAAAACTGGTAATTTAACTTCAAACTATTTTACAATTTCAGAAAAAATATTGTATATTCTGATATAATAGAATTGAATACATATTATCAAAAAATACTACTTGTCAAAATTATAATGTTGACTTGTTGAGCGAGTCATACGATATACGCTTAAAGACATCATTATAGGCTCGGTAGATTGTTACAAAGACGGACTTCAAACAAAAAGGTAAAACTATTACTTAGATTCAAGAAAATGTTTTGTTTGTCTAACTTAAAAAATTATACTGAATACTGATATACCATAAATAACTTACCTTAGGCATTGGTAAGTTATTGTAGGAAAAAACAAGGAATTGTCGATGAAACGGGTAATTTTAAGTAGGCATGGTTGTGTACTTGTGTAGTTGTGTCTAAGTTTAGAAAAGGGGAAATGATACTGCCAAAGCAACTTTGGCTTCTTCCAAAGTAAACAATGCAATGAATGATTGTACATTACGAATATGTATGTTGCTTTTGTGTAACCGTCTGAGCTTCTATAGAGCCACCCTGGAAAATTCTAAAACAATGTTATTTAGCAAGTCCTTTTTCTTCCTCGAAAGCACTCCTCCTTCTCCTTCCGTAGCTCTTAATATTCAATTTGGAGAGTTGTACAGGTATATATGGGCATGAAAAAATTGACATGAACTTAGTATTGTCAATTTGTCATTGACATTTTTTTATGGACACTCTAGTATTCAACACAATAGGCTTGAATAGCTGAGCATGTGTAAGCAAAAAGCAAATAACTTGCACCTCTAGATTGAGTGAGGGGAAAAATAATTAAAAGAACAATTAGCAGAGTGTTCTCCAAATACTTGAATTAAACCAAACTCTATTTACAATCTTCACAGAAAACATAAAACACAATTAAACAATTTTTTTCATTCCCATCTTTCACAGTTTCATATATCTAACTATACTATATATAAAGAATCAGAAACTTACAGGATCGATGGCACCATTAGACGGTGAAAGATTAGTAGCTCCTTGTCCCTGCTCGGTGATCGTCATAGCTCTAATCGGCAGAAACTCTTTCCCAACGCATCGTTTTCTGATTTTTGATTCGTAGAAAAACTCGTTAACGTTCTTGGACGAGGAGAGGCGATCGGGAGCCCTAGTCGTATCCAATTTCAACATGGACATTCCAGTATGTAGATTCATCGTCGCCATTAATAATTGGAGACAGAAATACAGAGACAGAAAAGAGAAGTTTTGTAATATGGATACGTTTTGGAAGGAAGGAGCCGAAAACAGAGTACCTGAGGAAATTAACACAGAGAGAAGGTCGGAGTCAGAGTCAGAGATATAGAGAGAGAGAAATGGAGGAGAGTGATTTTCGGTTGAAGAGAGAGAGAGAGAGAGAAAGAAAGGGGGACTAAACTAAACTGGAACCAGAAAGAGCGTGGGACCCTTTGCCCTTGTTTCTTTCTTTTTTATCAGTTTTTAGCCACGGGGAAAATGGGTCCCAAACATTTCTTTAGTTTATCCCCTTCTTATTTTTTTTAATTTTATTTTCTCTGCAAATGGCAATAATTTATTGTCAAATCAAATAATTTTATTTTTATATTTTTAAAATAAAAAAAAATTGTCGTGACAATAACGACTGCTTATTATATGTATATGTTAGATTTTTTATATACAAGCAATACGTTTGTGATTCAATTATATATAAATTAAAGTAAAAAATGTTAAAAAATTGGTAAATTGTATTGTAGTTAAGATCATGCGTGCACTCTTTTACACCAAAGGGAGCTGGGTGAAGCTGTCATTTTTAGTGATTGTAAGGTTCTTATGTTTATTCTCTCTTCAGACCTCGAGCCCTGCTCGAAGATTGCAGCTATTGTTGTTGAGATTCGATTTCTTGCGCATGGAAAGGACTAGAAGTGGAATTTTATTCCTATAATTTTTAACTGTGTAGCCCATTGGGTGGCAAAGTCTGTGGCTTTAGGTTTTATCCCGCCTAATTGGGTTCCTTCCCCTCCTAGAGAGTTGGTTTCTTTGTTTTCTATGTAGTTCTCTCTAGTTTGTTGTTGTCCAAAAAAAAAAAGTTTGGTGACACAATTTAGACATTAGTAAATATATATATTATTTTACTATACATTAAAAAGTACATAGGAAGACTTTACGGCTTTAATTTAAACAACATATGTTATTATAACTTGACTTATTACCATTTTACTTATTTTAAAATATTCTTATAAAATATCATCATCAAATACCATTTTTATTAGCTATCATATTGTATACATATAATAATGTGCTCCGATCTTACTGATCCTTTGATCACAAAGTTACAAAATAAAAATTAAAATAAGTAAATTAGGAGGGAGTCTTTTGTTCGTAAGATTAAAGAAGAAATTTCAATATTTTTTAATAAAAAAAAATCTAATTTCTTGAGAGAGATGCAAAACAAATCTAAAACTTTTCAAGATGGGCGGGCGTAGGAGTAATTCTTGTTTAGTCTTAGGGACTACAGCTAGGTAGTTTAATATCAACAAAGTGATGACGGCTAAGACGTTAGGATTATGAAAAGCAAATTTAATTGATACTTGAAAGAGGATATAAAATTTGGTCAAGGTCAAGCCAAAAAAGTTAAGAGGAACAAGAAGTTATCACACTAATTTTTGTAACATATTTTTTTATTTTACCCTTATCACTTTTATTTTGAGCAAAATTTAAAGTTAAATGAACTCGAATTCGTAACATGTATTTAAAAATATTTTTTACCATTAAACTGACAATAACTTTTATACGGCACACGCATTGTTTATGAGTATGTATAATGGCAAATCCAAAATTGTATTTGGAGAGGGGGAGGCAAAAACACAAGCATATAAATTAATATATTTTGATATAAAAATAATTAACATAAAAATATGCTAAAAATAAGTTAACCAATATTTATTACATGTTGTTTTTTCTCTTTTTTATAATAGTAAATCTCATTACATGTGAGATTATAATTTGTATTTATATATTTAAGTCTAAAATATTAAAAAATTTACTTAGAGGATATCGATGGTTAGCGAGTAAGATTATTGTGAATGTTAACAACTATATATTTTACTATTATTAAAGTATTTTCTCATTTAATTAGATATAATCGAATTGTACATTCATCACATATGCAATAAAATTTAATTACTTTATAATTTTTTTCCACCAAGTGATATCTGATTTATAGGGTGGTCATGTTAGAATTTTTTTTAAAAAATTTTCTTGGACTTACAGTAAATCAAAGAAGTTCCGTTTATTGTAAATCAAAAAATAATTCCACCCAAGTGATATCTTATTTTTATGCAGAGTTTCTTGCATTTGTTTCAATTTGATAATTATATAATATCAAATGCCTCCGAGATCTATAGTTCAAGTGTTATCAAGGCCACAGGCATGGGGTGGCCCAGCAGGGCTGCAGCCCACCCCAAATTTTTTTTTTTTAGAGTAATTGCAAATTTGTAATATTTAAAATACTAGCATAATCCAATCAACTATACAAATTTATTTATAATACTTTAATTTATCCCAACTCACTTCCTAATTTCTTTTATCAAATCTAATACATATATATATAATATGTATACATATTATTTATATATATATATATGTTTACTCATTTGTTCAATGTTTTTTATAGAAAATTCGTCTTCATCTTCATCTTCTTTATTTCTTTTTTTTATTTCAATTTTTAAATAGATTATTTTAATTAATAATGGAATAAGCATTTTAGTGAAGTGAGCACAGTACTCAAAAAAAAGAGTCTTATGAGTGACAAAACAACGGCAAATAAGCAATTTAGTCATGTAATATTCGTTCATTTTTAAACCTGCGATGGTAAAATTTTCTTTAGTTTTTAAATTCAAACCCGTTCATTTAAAATTGACTCATAACCTTTTAGATCAGCCCACCCCTTACAAAAGTTCTAGATCCACCCTTGAGTGTTATCAACTTTCAATTACTACTTGGCAAGTTGTAAATTATATTTTCCACCTACATAAGATTTTTAGTAGTTCTAAATGAAAAGATTTTTAGATTTTAAAATATAAAAGTTAATGATATATTTTTGACTAAAATTGTTATTTAAAAGAAAAGGAAATCGGTATTCTTTAAAAATATCAAGAGTAAAATAGAATTACGCGGGGTATAGTTGATATTTTGGCCCTCATTACGTGGATCGCAGAACAGTTGAATGGACCACCAACAATGATTTTTTTATGGTTTTAAAGCTTAAACAAATTTCGTACTCCAAATAACAAATGAAAATAAAAAAAAATGCTTAAAAATATGAGGGCGTCACCAAAATAATCAAATCACCAAACAACATTTAAGTAAAGTATATTCCCAATCAATAAAAAAAGAAAAGTATATTCCCAATCAATAAAAAAAGGAGGAGGCATATTCGATATGAAATTCGGCAAAACAACAGTTTCGCCTTAGGCTGATAACCAAATATGTTAAACAAACATTTATATTAGTGAATAATTTGATGAAATATTATCTATCTTTTGTATTTTTACATGAATTTCCTGTCTCTTCATATTTTTACATGAAGTTTTATTTGTTACAACACCCCATGAATTTATTTATTTTTTTGAAAAATCTGAGTCTCATTTTTCAACTTTTAGAACGGGAGTGATAAATACACCATTTTTTTTATCACAAACACTATCTACACCTTACACTTCTCACTTTTAAAAAATTTATCACAACCACCTCCCTCAACCATCCTCTAGATTAAGAACCATAATTAAAGTAACGCTCTCCCGTCATTGGGAGAGTACCTTCATTTTTACTCGCTTAACTTTGAGTATCTGGAACTTCAGCAATAACTTAAAATACATCCCAATTTTTGAGATATACTCTTCTGTCATTGGAAGAGTAAATGTGGTAATAGTTTCCCGTCATTGAGAAAGTATCTTTATTTTTACTCGCTCGACATTGAGTATCTGGAATTTCAACAATAACTTAAGATACGGTCCTATTTTTGAGAAATATGCTCTTATCATTGGGAGAGTAAATGCAGTAATATTATCCCGACATTTAGAGAGTATCTTCATTGTTACTAGCTTGACATTGAGTATCTGAAATTTAAATAAATTTGTGGCTTTTTGTTAGAAGATATATATATATATATATGCATTTTTTCATTTGTTTTTTTTGTTTTTTTCTTTAGGGTTAATTGCATTATACCCACCCGAACTATGCACTCGGTTATATTGTGCCATACCAACTATCAATTTTTATAATTTTTATGCCGAACTATTAAATTTGTTGCACTTTGCCCTAAATTTGTAATGGGGTTAATAAATTGACGGAATAAAGGGGCAAAATCGGTAAACAGCATTTCCCTTCAATTTCTCACGTTATCTCTATCCCCATTTTCACCAACACCACCTCCCTTCCACTTTCCCCACCACCAACACCCTTTCCCTCCTCCTTCACCACCTCCCACCATCCTTTTCCACACGCCACCGCTCCCGCTGTCTACTCTCCCCGCGCGCACAATCAGAATTCCAAAGAAAGAAATTCTTTAAAAGAAAGAAAGAGAAAGAGAAGGCAAATGTGAAATGCTTGAAAAAAGTGATGCATAAATTGTTGCGACTAGTCTGACCCTTCTTCTTCTTCAACTCCCCTTTTCCACACTACCTCTTCTAAACCAACCACTCTCTAAAATTCACCCCCACAAAATTTCTCTCTTTAGATTTTACCAACAAGCCAAGCTTGATTTTACATCCCACAATGCCCACAGCGATAGTTGTCGGCAGCTCTACAAAACCTTAACTCCATTGCAAAATCATTACTATTCATCAATAAATTCAGCCTCAAAGATCTCCTCAATTGATCAAAAACACTATTTTTAATTAATTTTAAAAAGAGGCAGTTGGTTGGTTGATAAATAATGGGGCCGTGCCTTCAAGGCCGCTCAGATTACTGGCAAAACAAAGAAAGAAGAGTGATGAATGAATATATAAAGATATAAAGAAAGAGGAGTGATGAATTGACTGACCAAAAGCTTGACAAGCTTGAGTAACACGGTAAGCAGGCCAATGGAGATCGA
The DNA here is from genome assembly GCA_021464415.1 of Lonicera japonica. Lineage (NCBI taxonomy): Eukaryota > Viridiplantae > Streptophyta > Magnoliopsida > Dipsacales > Caprifoliaceae > Lonicera > Lonicera japonica. The sequence goes on along the minus strand of CM038470.1, from coordinate 27,681,017 downwards.
GAGAAAGCTCGAGCTGTTTCTACCAGTAAATTGAACGGAGAGGGAAGGATTTCTCGCCAATGAATGTTCCGATTAGGTACTCCATCGTGTCTTGTTGCTGCCTCTCTCTCTAGACTCAATTAAACAAAGTCTTTTTTTTATCAATTAAGGCTATCTGTGAAGCTGAATTGATTGATGAACAGTAATGGTTTTGCAATGGAAGATTATTAAAGGTGTATGGATCTGTTTCGGTTGAGGGAGAGATTATTTCCATGCCAAATAATTAGAACTGCTCCACCCAATTCATGACAATGTTTTTTGTGGGAGAAATTGAGGGAAAATGTTTACTGATTTTGCCCTTTCATTCCGTCAATTTACTAACACTGTTACAAATTTAGGGCAAAGTGCAATAAATTTAATAGTTCGGCGTAAAAATTGTAAAAATTGATAGTTAGTATGGCACAGTGTAACCGAGTGCATAGTTCAAGTGAGTAAAGTGCAATTAACCCTTTCTTCTATTTTAGAATATACATATATGTGTGTGTATGTATATATATATATATATATATGTTTTGAATATATGTGTGTGTGTGTGTGTAAGTATGTATGTATATTTTGAAGAGGAGGAAAAAGAGGAATCCATATTCTTTTATTTTTGAATATATATATATATATATATATATTTATGTATATGTTGAAGAGGAGGAGGAGGAGGAGGAGAAAAGGGTGGTAAAGGGGTGATGGTATTGTTTTGTTGTAATTAATGGTTAATTGATTAAGTTAATTAGTAGTTAATCTTTGTACAAAAAAGTGAAATGAGAGGGTAGTAAGAATATAATTTAGATTAATATTAATAAAAAAATTGGAGGGCGTTAGTGACGACAAATGAGGGTGCATTTATCACCCCCCTCTATAATACAGGCCCTTATATTGATAACAATGACCACGAGAAAATATCTTCCCGTGGCAAACTAGTTGAGAGCAAAACAAATATTCACCACTATAAGTAACATTCGAAATGGTGCAATGATTAGGAGCGTAGAAATTTGTCACAAATTATGCTATAAATCAATAACAACGAATGCTATAAATTGCTTCGGTGGCTAAAAATTTTGCACAAAAACCCAATTTGTTTGTGTACTACGAGACACATATACCTTCGCTACAAAATATTATACTTCCACAATAGAATCGTCTCCGTTACTAAGTTCTACATATCCGTAAATTTATTTGAAACTAATACAATTACCCACTCAAATGGATACAATCTTTCCGTTTGTGTTTGTTTTGTTCCATCGGCCATTTCCTCTGAATTGGAGTGCCACTTGAACAAAAACCAAATCCTTTCTTCTTTCTTGACAAACAACTGTTCATTAGCCTTACTCGTCTATAAAAGAAACGAAATTATGTATAGGGTACAAATTTACCAACTTTCATGGTCTGTATTTATTTTTGGTATTTCTATATTACTTCTATTCTGAATCGCATTATACTTTACAGTGAAATCCCGCAATATTATCAAGAATGAACTCACAAAATCCTAGTAACTCATAAAAAGAAAGAGTCGTCGTGAGTTCCAGTGGTAAACACTCTCAACCAAACTTAAAAGGTCCTAGATTCTCACTCTCAACCAAACTTAAAAGGTCCTAGATTTCAATCTCACAGGTTGCAAGTACAACCGTGACCCCATCCCCACTTTGAGATTATCATGTAGGAAAGAAGGATTTATCCAAAATCGAAGATGCATTTAGTTTAGATCAATACATTCTTCAAAGCCATAGGCCTCTCTAGGAGGGGGCCTAGCACCTAAAGTGCCTAGGTGGAGACAACGCATCTAGGCTAGGTCGGGGCAATTTTTGTATGTATTTTTTTTTTGGGTACATATTCTTGTGTGTATTTATATATTAGAAGTATAATATTACAAAACTTTAAATTTAATTTAAATGAAGACACTAAATTCCCTAAACAAATATTGCACATAATTCAAACATGAAAAAATAATTTTCAAGGAAAAACCGCCAATCATATTTAATCGCCATCCCACCATGCTAGGGGGAGTCAATCTAGGCTATGTGCCAGGCCAAGATCTCGCACTGATGTTAAGTAAACTGAAATATTGAATACAACTACGACAATCCTTGGGGTTAGTTTCAAGATCACACATTTTGATTGATATGCATTCAATTTGCTTCTACATATTTGGTTGGGTGAAATCTTTCAGATTTCATTATTATTGTGAGTGCATTTATTCATGAATTCATGACTTTATACAGGCAAAAGATTTACTCGAAATAGTCAAAAAAAAAAAATACCAAATTGTTTTTCACCCAAGTGCAAAATGTTCGTAGCAAACAAGCCCAAAATTTAAACAATTCTATAACCAAGTCAAAAGGAAGAAGCTTTAAATCTACCCTTTAATTTTGCTAGTTTATCCCACTTTCAAGGGTTACATAATGTTTTCTTATCCACCTTTTTTCCCACTTCTTCTACCTTAACCCACGAAACTTCAAAAAACTTATGTTTATATACAGTTTCATATATCAAAATTCAAGAACATAACTGTTACAGGCAAACAGTCAGCATACCGTTAAAACTAAAGGGCCAAGTCCCAACCGGTAAGAGCAGAGCCCAGCAAACCTAGGCCTGTCCCGAGAAACCTAGAATTGGTGGCATGGAGAATTAGACATAAGGACGGCCGGGTCCACACTGGATCCAGTCGCTCAGATGAGACTCATGAGAGATAGAGAGACACCAGCGTATTACCCTATGCGGGACATCATTTTACTTGGTTGACAATCTAGGGAGACATCCCCATAATAATTGTCCATTTACATTAATGGTGATTTAACACGTCTTACAATCAAGGCTATATAAAGGGACATTAAGTCATTAACTCGCCATTATGATAGATCTCAACAGCCTCTCCTCTCAGATACCTCACCTATTCACCCTTACCGGTACTGCCGGTCTGGTGTCTCTACCTCTCACTCTCTAATTGTTTGGGTACGTATGTCTTCACTCTAAGCCAATACAAGCATTCCCATTTGTCTTTATCTTGTAATGTACTTCTAATTCTAATGTTATTATCATGATTAATGAAATGATATGTTTTGAGATTATTGTGTTGCATTTCCATTGATCGAGTAACCCCTCATTATATACCACACTGATATATACATTACTACCCCAGTACACGCTACCATCCTACAATAACTTTATCGGATTCAATCTTCTTGATTTGCTTTGTTATGTTATTCATAGGAATCAAAACTATGTTTCACACTTATTGACTTGGAGCATTCGCAATGGATTACGGATAGTATAGGTACTATAGTTAGGATAAAACAATGTTCCGTAGTATAAGGGTATGATAAATTTCAGTTCAGCAACACTCACTGTCATACACTAAAGAGTTCGGCGGGAGGTGTGAAACTGCTTCGCTTCAGTCTCTCCTACATTTACTGATTTACATGCTCTCTCTAGACTGTACTCTTTTTCCCTTAAAATACTATACGTTATTTATTTTATATATTTCTTTCTTTTATCATACCCCTATTTCAACGCCCAAATAACTTACCATACAACTAAGTTCCCATCGTCAATGCCCAATTTCTTCTGTAATCTTAACCAACATGCAAATGAATAGATATCTAATCTATCACTGCAAAGAAGAGCAACATATCAAACAAAAAAGGCAAATACATAGCAATTCTTATTTACATTCAAATATAATATCAATGAATTCGAAAACGCATATAATTCAAAGTTTCAAACCTCACTAAGTTGAAGCAGCCATAATAGCTCTTTGCAACTCACTCTCCACATCACTCGTCGTACTCACATTCACATTCGTCTTGACATCTTTCTTCCCATTCTCATCTCCACCGTTCTTGTTCTTCCTCCACTGCTCAAACCCACTGGAATTTTCGACCACCGGCAGCGGCAACTTTTTCCGATCACCACCACCATAGCCATGATTATTCTTCACTGGGTTCCTCAATTTCACTTCCTCCAACTTATTCTTCAACTCCCTGTTTTCTCTCTCTAAATCATTCACTTCTCTTCTCATCCATGCATACATACCCTTCAACATCTCCAAATCGCGAACTTCACTCTCCTTTTTTTTCTCCTTCACTTCCTTTACTTCGTCGATCCTCTCGATTTTTATCTTATTCACACTCAAAACCGGCAACTGCTTCCCAAAATCAGCCGGAAAATTCACACCCCACCGGAGATTCACCGCTACATTCTTAGTAACCGGCAATGCAGTTTTCGTCATCACAGCAATCCCCGACAAAATTGAGTCTTTCGTAGCAGATTCTACCTTAAAGTCATTCCAAGTCATCGGCCTCTCCAATGGCACAAACTCAAACGAATTGACCGAACCATTATGGTTAGGGCTAGGGCTAGGGTTTGACAATGTCGTTTTGCGGAGAGAGAAATCCCCAAAGTTGGGCTTGAATTGGAGAGAGAAAGTAGGGTTAGGGCTAGGGTTTTGAGGGGAGAAGGAGAAGTGAGCGGAGATAACGAGAGGCGAGTTGTTCGGCGAGCCGGAGAGGCTGAGGCCGGATCTCAGGGTTAGGGTTAGTGGAGCCGCGGCGGCTGTGGTGGCGCCGGCAGTGGTGGTGGAGGTAGGGGTGTAGGAGAGTTTGAGGGAGGGGCCGGAGGAGAAATTGGTGCGGAGGGATAGGGATAGGTCGGAGGGGTGTTGATCGGCGGCAACTAAGCCGGAGAGGAAGGGGAGGCCGAAGACTGTGATGGGAACTTTGGCACGGAGGAGGAGGGGGTTTTGATTAGGGTTTTTTTGGTTTTGGTGGTGCTGGTCTTGTTGGAGTTTTAGTGAGAGCTTCATGTCTCTGAGTTTTGAGATTGAAATGGAAGTTTTTTCTTTTTCTCTCTCTAGATCACCATTTTCCCCCTCTGTAGGTGTTTGGATATGGAGATAAAGAGCGACTGAGTGCGTGCGAGTTTTGAGTCCTGCCCTGTGTGGTCTCTCTGAATCTCTGATCTTATCCACTAAAAAGGTTTTGGGAGCCGTTGGGCACCATGACACGTAGAGTAACCATCTTATAACCAATACGAAAATACGTTACCAAATGAAATAAAATAATATATTAATTTCATAAATTATGAGATTTTGTAAATCTCATATATTTTTTTTTTTGATTAATCATTCATATCAAAGACAATTATATGGAGTCAGACATAGAATTCTGTCGTCCTAGTTAACTATGAACTACATAATTCGCTGACCAAAGAGATGAACAAGTAAGCTTTGCTTCGCGTCACCCTCATGAGAGTCTCCCAATCGAACCGAACCGAACCGAGAGAGCAGCTTCAGCTTCCTTCTGCGTCACCAACCACACAATCACACGAACCATACCATATGCATCTCCAACTACCCACATAAGAGGTGGACAAATCTCCAACCACCCACATAAGAGGTGGACATATCCAACCACCCACAAAGGGTGAACAAACCACTTTTATTAAGTACCACTTTATTAAGTTCAAATACCGCATCCATGAGTTTCGAACATGTGACCTCTCTAATACAAGACTAGAGAGGATGCCACTTTTGTAAATCTCATATTTAAAATTCCTATTAGCAAAAAGACCCCAATTATAGAAATGCTGATAGAATTTTTGATGTAACTCAATTGTTATGTCACATACAATGTATATAGAAACTTATATTAAATAAACCATTTAACATTTTTACGATGGAAAGCGGTAAGGAAAAAATGACTATTTTAAGTGGTCTAAGAGCATTCACAATGTATAAAGTAAATTTACCTCACAAATTTATGATTATATCATCAAGTTTTTTGTGATGTTGCGTCACATATGTTAAAAAAAAATAACCATATAAGTCTCGCAAACTTGTACGACTCATACTTGTGTGGCAAGATGAAGGGAAACAAAATTCATACAAGTAAGCCACATTCGTATGACTCATACGGGTGTGTCTTACCCTTACTAATATTTGTTTGTTACCCTTTTAGTTCATACGAATGATACTTAATAGTAAAATTTAAATTCAGACCCCAATGGTAAGTAACACCAGGAGGCAAGGCGATTATTTGTGTGCGGTGCTACATTCGCTACTCTTGTGCGTGTTCTGCTGCGTGTTGCCGCTGGGGTTATACATGGGTGCCGGCGCCGCGCGGGGTCGAAGTTGATTTTATACATTCGCGATGTTGACGATATTGACTGCATATGACAAATTTGCAAGTTTGCTATATGCAATGTGGATGCTTTAATGAGACAAATTTTGTGCGAGTTAAATTTTAATTGGATCAAGTTAGACATATTTTAAGATGAGTTACATTTGGATTATGTTAAACCCACTCCGAATTTGACTTTTTTGCTTCCTTTATAACAATTATTATATGGGTCATGAGATGAGAAACTGAAAATTTGTTGAGTAATTCAAACATTTATGTTGTTGGTTGAAACTTGTAAAAACTTTTAAACAAATAAAATAATATGTGATCGTTTTGTGGTATACAAAATGATAAAAATTAAATCTTGCAATTCATATACTTTAAGGAGCTAAAATAATGTAGATTTAATGAATATATAACACTAGTTAAATACTTTTTATTATATTATTCAATCTTGCGAACTAATCACTAACGTATTTACATGTAATATATACTTTAATTAAGGAGCTAAAATAATGTAGATTTAATGAATATATAACACTAGTTAAATACTTTTTATTATATTATTCAATCTTGCGAAATAATCACTAACGTATTTACATGTAATCTAATATGCAAGTCGTGTTCAACACATTTGACGTCTTATACATGTTAAAAGAAAGAGCTAAGGGACGTTGTAGCCACCTTTTTTATGTTTACCCAAGGACCTACGTGATCATTTTATAACAAGGATGTTCGCCTTTTGTAAGAAGTAGACGCACAATAAAGACTAATATATGTCCCTACTCTTACCCTTATAGTAAGATTTATTTATAGTTGGTTAGTCCATCATGGAGAATTTTGAGATGAGATCCCTTTGAATGGGATAATCAAATTCTTACTATTAGGCTCCGTTTGATTGCAAGATGGAAAAGGAAAATAAATTGAGTTAGTTTGAGTGAAAAGATAGAAAATAAGTTGAGTAATATGAGTGATAACTTCTTGATTTTTAAGATTTTCCATGAAAAAAATTTCTTTGCTTGGTGGTGAGGATAAATTTTTCACCAAAAATATAGAAGGATAGAGGATATCTATTTATAAAATAAGCAACATCTCTCAACTTATTTTTTATCTTTTCACACAAACTAACTAAATTTATTTTCCTTTTTCATCTTTTCAATCAAACGGAGCCTTAGTGTTCTATTTCTTTGTCTTCATCTAAGAAATAATTTAAAAAAAAAAAACTAGCTAGTACGACTCGTCATATATATGGTAAAGACTGATTAAATTTGACATTTTGTTCTTAATCTCAAGTTTAGGTACATAACAAGACCCGTTAGTGAGGTCCATAATAAATTATGTTTTGTATAGATGAAGTGGCGTGGCATTTAATAATTTGTGAAGTACTATTATCGAAGTGGATATTGCATTTCAATGGATGGAGTTATCAAAGTGAATTGGCCTCAAATGTAACTAGGGTCTAACGAATGGTGTAAAGTGAAAGTTCCAAGTAAAGTTAAAAAAAAAATCTTAGAAGGCTAGCTAACTATGATGCCCTACCAACAAGGCATTCCGTTGTGTATGAAAGTCGATCTGTGAGGATAATATATGCTTTTTATGAACGAGAGGTAGAGTTTGCATGCATGTTATTTTGTTGTGTCCTCACGTGATGGGTGTCTAGAACGCTAAGTGTTTGGCTAAGTTGATGATTGACTTTAGTAGTCTAGACATGGTTATAGTGTTTTGGTGTTGACGAAAAGATGAGGTGATTTGGTTGGTTTGTTTCTTATATTAGTTTGGGCTATTTGATAAGATAGAAATATAATTGTGCGTGGAGATAAAGGAAAAAATGCGAAGTGGATTTTTTCTGAACATGTGTGAGTATCTTATTTAGTTTAAGAAGGCCAAGATATCTCCATCCATGATTCATATATGCATTGCCTCTAATTATTCGGTGCCTCTCCTTAATAGGGGTTAGGTTAAATTAAAAGTTGACACAGCTACAGATGAGTACAATTAGATTATTGGTTTGGGGTTGGTGATTCACAATGACTCGGGGTTAGTGTTGGTTGGTTTGTCTATTCATAAAAACGATGCGTTCTCTATACGATCAGTGAAGGTTTTAGCATTGTTTAAGGGATCGAAGTTGGAAATTAGCTAAGTGTTGTTCAAATTCATTTTCTCTGGTGCATCAGATTATTCATTCTTCATGTTCACTGACATAGGAAGGTTTAGTTGTCGAAAAGATTAAACACAAGTTGTAGCAGCATGATTCCTATTTCTTTCTTTCTCTTCTACATCGACCAACAATAAGGTATAGTCCATATAGCTTTAATTATAGCTTGTTCTTGTATTTGGGAGTTCCTCTTCCCAATCAACTCTTGTCACTATTTCAAATAATTTAATTGTTAAAATGCTTGGCTTATAAACAAGTTATGTTTTGTGAAATTGGTTGGATACCCTAATTATACCAAGTGTGATTGCAATTGTAATATATATTTTTTTAAGAATATATAGTGTTTTTGACACAAGTTAAGATTAATTCACATGTACATCTATAAACATTTTCTAAAAAGTTAATAAATAGCCATAAGTGTTCGATTATAATTACAACTATGCTTTATAATATATATTTTTTTCACAGGTTAGAAAGTTATTTTTTTCACCAAGTAGAAGTTAAAAAGCAGCATAAATTTGAGCAAGGGAGCATACATTGAATACTAATAAATTAAAAATATCATAAGCGCCATTATTATTTATTTTGTTGGCATAGAACGATAAAACAAATTGAAGTCTGAACAAAATACAGAGAATTGGAGAAAAGGTCAAAAATTACTCGATTAGATGCACAATTTTTAAATAGAGCACAAATCCTAATGTCTCTCACTTTTAAATATTAAGATGCACTTTCTGGAGTTATATCTACTGCAGCACTTTGAAAGATTTCTTAGTTTTCAGTCCATTTAATTGTTTAAACTTAATTAAATGTTATATATATATATATAGGTAACTTAGGGATGACAGACTTGTAAATAAATAAGTTTAGAGGGGCATTTTATTGTCTTTTAAGAATTCTCTACATAGTTATAGTTAATTGAAAAAAATGTAGGTGGGGCGACTGCCCCCCCCCCCCCAAAAAAAAGCTCGCTATAGATCCGTCTATATTAAAAAAGTTGTAATAGTTATAAACTTATAATTGATCAAATACTATTAGATTGCTTTAATACATAAATAGTAATTTTGGTTCGTACCAAAAATATTATTTAAACATGATAAAAACTTTCACAATTTAAGATATTAATGCTCCGTTTCATAGCAACTTGAAAAATAAAATAAATAAGTTTTGACTTTTTCCTTGAATTTCTTTTTTCTTTCAAGTGCGAGGAAATTTTTTCTTTACAAAAATTTAAAGAAGGCGAGAACACAACTTATAAAACTGATCATGAGATGGTTGCATGCCTCTCAATTTATTTTTCAACTTAACCACATTAATTAATTGTTTGTTCTATCATTGCTCATTTTACTGTTTAACGGAGCCTTTCTTCAGAAATTTTACAAGTCAAAAACCATTCGCCTTGTTACAAAGGAGATGGTATTCCTATAAAATTCAAGATAGATTTTAACTGTAAATACTTTTTCAATGTTGATTCGTAAATTATCAAGAGAAGATTAACCTCGAGTAATATAATAAAAGAAGAAAGAATATAAATAAACTTAAATAAAGAGATAAATACTTACAATGATAACCAAAGAAATCAAAACTTACAAGAAAGAATATGAAAGAAGAAAACTTTATTAATTCTTATAAGAGATTTTGTTAACAAATTTTGAAGAATTCTTATTGAATCTATTCATATTAAAAGGTTTTTATTTTACAAGAGTCTAGACACTCACTTCTCTCTTCTCATGATGATTTTAAACACAACATATAAACCCATATATATATATGCAAGACAAAAGTTAAAAAGTAAAAAATCTTCTATAATTAATATATGCTAAACTTCATTTTCTTCTCCTGACACAATCAACATTCACTATTTGCACTAAATATAACATTCGCACTAAATACAATCTTCATGACTCATCTCTTGCTTTTTGAAAATAATGACACCGGTAATAATTAGGGTAAAAAAACTAAACCCCCTAAAACCATCACTTTTTTGCATTAAACCCTCTCATATTTTAAAAGTGACACTAAACTCCCTCAAACTATCACTTTTTGGCACTAAACCCCCTTTAAACTATCATAACTTTGTGTCTAGTATTTTTTACTCAACTTTGTATAATTGCATTTATGTAATTTTGGGAGTTAAATGATAACGAGTTTTTAACATTTTTGTCCCTTGATGTTTACCCGGATTGTCACTTTAGTCCTTGATATTCAAATTTTGACTTTTCATTCCCTAATATATCTGTCGCGTGTCACTTTTATCCCTTAAACCAACTTCCGTTAAATTTGTGGACGGAAAAACGTGGTGTGCCATTCACGTGGCTTTGCTGGAGGGGCATAAAAAGAAATTCTAGTATTTGGTTTGACCAAACCATTAATAAGAAGAAACAAAGATGGGAAAGAACAAAGAAAAAACAGAGGAGATCTTCAAGCCTCCTTTGTGCAGCTTGCAAGTCGACATAGCAGCATGAATTAGAGGGGTCAAATCCCAAGCAAACATCTCGAAAATAGCCCCTCACATCCGTTATAGATTTAGCAGTGGCATAAGCAAAAGGTTCACCACTTTTTTTACCGGAAAAAAATGTTGGGGCAGAAGTATTCGGGTGAGATATGTGTGGCTGCCGACTGGAAGCCATGGCAGCCATAGAAATCGTAATAGCAGCGTTGGCAGAGGGCGTGTGTTGCTTGAAAACAAAATCAATGGAAGCAACAAAGAAATTTTCGGAACCACCACAAAAAACAGAGCACCTAGAGTTGGTGCTTTTCTCTGTTTGTTCTTTAGATAAACTTTTTTCTTCTTCCAAATTCATTTTGCACGATGTCTGCTATCTTTCGTCCATGGTGTCCCATATGAACTCAAAGAGAAAGTCTTGATTTTTTCTTCCACACTTGAAAATTTTAAAGCGTAAAATCCCAACCCAAGAGGAGGGATAATCTTCAAAAAAAAAAATTGACTGTAAAAAGGGGAGAAACTTAGTGTAGAAAAAATCTACCCAAAAGTAAGGGGGAGAACCTTCGTCGGCGATTTTGGTAACTTGGTCTGCTAATTGAATCGACCTAGCTAAGATTTGTTTTACTATCTCCGCTATTATATTGGAGCGAACTTAGATTGGGTACTACAAAATTTTTAGATTAGATCAACAAAGAAGTGAAACATGAATTTTAAATCCTAAAAAACAAACTCCATCGATGATAAAATCACATAGAGGGGTTTGAGTTGAGTATACAGAAGGTTGAAGAAGAGAGAGGGGAATGGATATGGTAGTGTTTATGTGAATGTATTGATGAAGGTGTTGGCAATGGAGGTACCCAAATTTTGTTCTTTCCCATTTTGTTTCTTCTTATTAATGGTTTGGTCAAACCAAAGACTAGAATTTCTTTTTATGCCCCTCCAGCAAAGCCACGTGAGTGGCACACTACGTTTTTCCGTCCACAAAATTAACGGAAGTTTGTTTAAGGGATAAAAGGGACACGCAGCAGATATATTAGGAAATGAAAAGTCAAAATTTGAATATCAAGGACTAAAGTGACAATCCGGGTAAACATCAAGAGACAAAAATGTTTAAAACTCAATGATAACATATAATAGTTTATGGGAGTTTAGTGTCACTTTTAGAAAATGGGGGGCGCGGGGGAGGAGGGTTTAGTACAAAAAAGTGATAGTTCGAAGGGATATAGTGTTTTTTACTTTAATAATTATTTACACTACTTTAGTAAGCTTTTGTTGTCATGGCTATTGTCACTGCATGTGTCTTACTAACTTTTCATCGTATTCTCGAAAAATTTACTTTACTACAAACTTAGGTAACGAATATAGATTTTATATTTACGATTAAATGTTATATAATTTTTAACAAGAAGATTTATGTGAGTATAGATTTATATATATACTCACATAATTACAAATTTTTAAAAAAGAAACACATGTATTACACGATAAAATAACAATAAAGAACAAAAAAATCCAATCACGACAACTCGGGGTGGGTGTTGACCCCTTCGGCTATTCATAAACCCGGTCCGTTCTTTTTGAGACCGGCGAAATCTGAAAAATTACAGAAAACTGGTGTGATAACCGAATCTGATACCTTCCAATTTAGATATAAAAAAATGGATAAATGGTGATCGTCAATTTCTTAACATTTACCAGTACACACAGACACAGTTAATTAATTAAATCTGGAAGGTTGATGAGCCCATTAAGCAAAGGAATAATGGCGGCAACAACTGCGGCTTCGACATCATCGACAGGCGGCGGAGGAGGTGGATCAAGCAGTGGCAGTAGTAGAAGAGAAGGTTCAGCAAAATCAATGGTGGCTGATCAAATCTCTCAGACCATCCAATCCACCTCCAATCTCCTCCATCTCATGCTTCAATCCTCTCCTTCCCAGGCATCAACAATCCCCTCTTTCTCTCTCTCTGCATACATATATGTTAATTATATCATTTCATTGTTCTTTGAATTGCTCCATTCTTGTTAAAATGTTTGCATATCTCACCAAATGAGTTGATTTTAGGAGAACAACTATTTGGGGTCAATTGTAAACCCTATACTGCCACTTGGAAGTTTTTTTTAACTGCTTCCACACTATTCACTCAATGATTCTCGAGGAACGTGTATATCTGACATAAAAATACTTATTTAATTAGTGTGACCGTAAGGTATTGGTTAAGATGCGGGGTCCATATTACATTAATCATTGTCGAAATCCATTTCAACCAATGAGTTATCGCCAAATCATTGTCTAATTGTTCTTTAGATGGACTTTCAATTGCTTCATTTTTGGTAAAAACATTTGCATACCTCAATCTCTCTCTCTCTATATATTATTGTATCATTTAATTGTTCTTAGATGGACTTTGAATTGCTTCATTTTGTGAACAACATTTGTGTACCTAAGGGATAGGTTGATTTTAGGACGATAACTTAGAACTTTTTGTACAATTATTGATTCTCAACGTTCCTACCAACTTGGTGCCAATTGGAAACTCTCCTAGACTGCACATGGAAGCCTTTTCACACTATTCAGTAATATCACCAACAAGGGAATATGTAAGATCTTGTTGTTTGAACTGACTATGTAGTATGTTTAGTCTACAGATAAGAAATAGCGTAAATAGACAAGCAATTCGTTTGCACAGCAACAGCTGAAATCTATATAGTAAGGGGCAAGGGTTTTTAATCCTAAAAATGTAGAAGGGATAAAAGATTGGATACTTGATATTGCAAGATGCTTTTTCAACTGTGTATCTTGCCCTTGGCATGGGTTATGAAAAGCCAGGATGTTATCCCAATTTTATGCTATACTTTGACTAGTTAATGAGCATAACAAACACTTATTGTCACTTGTACACATTGGAAAATATTGAAAATAGTCTGTTACAAGATTGAAACAGGTTTCTCCTTTTTGGGGGCCCCTTTGTTGTATTCGCTACCCATTAAAAGTATTGTCGTGGTATTAGCAAGTGATTGATGGTGTTTTGGTGTTTGTCAACAACTGTTGAACTATTTTGCAGTAGAGACACATATGTCAGTGTGACCATGTGTGGATTGATGTGATGATGTCCTATTGGAAAGGTGGTGTACTTTTTGTTGGATATAAAAAGAAGGAAGTGATTGGAATGAGAGCCCTTTTTTGATCATCTTTAGCAGTCACAATTTCTTCATTTATGCACAAAGGCACATTTATGTATATTCTAGGCGAACCACTCTAGAATACAATTGAACTCTAGGTTGATGCCTTATGTACAACAGTGTGTGCACAATACTAGGGTTGTTACATTTTCCATTAGTAATATGCTCTAGGCACAGGAACAGGGGATTGCTCCGATTTCCATAAATATAATGAAACTTAGTGTCTTTTGCGTTGAAGAGCAAGATATGCATTGTTGGCTCACTACTTGGCAACTTAAGCTTTTGGGGGAAATGGTTCTTAATATGGTATTAGAGCTTAGGTTTCGCAAGGTATTGGGTTCGAATCCTCCTACTTGCATTTGTTTTCCCCCCTTTGCATTGGTAAAAAATTGCATGTGCACTTAGTGCACCTTGGTTTGTCTCTCCATGTGCGAGTGGGGGTCGCACATGAGGTGGAGTGTTGCAAAGCATGGTATATATTGTTGGCCTGCTACCTAACGGCTTTAGCTTTTGTGGCAGATGGTTCGTGACATTTTGTACTGGCAATACCATAAATAATTCGTGTTCCGTAGCTGTCCATTAAAGGTCCTAGAGGATGTCAATTCTCCAACTATACCCAAGATTGAACATTATCAGTGTTGTTCTTGTAATTTTCTCAAGCCATATCTCTAAATATGACACCACTTAACAAACATTGTCTTTGATTCTTTGATATTTGTTAAGAGTCACAACTTACTGAGTGTAAAGTGTAAACCAAGATTGGACAACTGAATATATGTTTCGAAAAAAAGTGTGTATGATATCATCAGTATAACTATCAAAATAGAAAGCGAAAGTTGATCTTCAAATTTTGATGGATCTTTTTTTTTTGGGGGGGGGGGGGGGGGGGGGGGGTTAAACAAGGACCAGGGTCCTTAGATGAGCATTGAGGCTGATATAAAGTAGATAATGGTTAAGTTGTTTTTGTCACGTGCCAAGGTCATCCAACCAAATGAATTCTTGGAGGAATGAATGATAATGTTCATTGTGCGTGTGTGAGTGAGGATGTTCATGGTGCATGTGTGAGGTAGGGGAAACTTTTTTTGATGTCAAACTGCAAGATGAAATGGGGCTCCCCATAAAGGCTTCATCTTCAACTTAAGAAACAAATCATGTTTTTTTAGTTTGCTATATGCACAGATTGACATTGAACTAATAATATTCCATAAATTGTTCCATATAATTCGTTTGCAGGCCCACCTGGTGAAGCTCCCTAAGAACCTTTTGGCTAAAACCTCTACAATTAAGAACACTGAACAGGTGAGTAATATCCCCAAAAGAACGTGTACTTCAATTTATGATGTTTTTGTGTAAAGTTTTTGTTCTAATGTAAGTTCTTTCAATCTCATGTGATGCAGGTGTTGGAGCAGTTGCCTCGAGTAATTTCGTCGTTGGACGCACACATGGATAGCGGATTACAAAGGTTTGTTTTTGGTTCTACTGCAAAAAATTAAAAGCTCCCTCTATTCCACATTAAGAATCCACCTTTCCTTCTTGGGATGTCCTGACTACCAAATTGAGAGTCATTTTTTTTAGGGGACATAATCAATATGCCAGGGCTCATGCTAGTAAATAGCTTTATTCTTGTTCTTGACCATTGATTGCGTTGAAATTTGTGTTTTTCTTGAGTACGAAACTTTAATAGGAACTCCTAATTTGGACAGGGGAAGTAATATCATGTACATCAATATCTTGCTGAAAGCCACTACAAAAACTTTTAAACATTTGGGCTTCAAATGTAGATTTCATATTTTTAATTTTACTCTGTGCTAAGTTAAGATCTTGTGTTCAAGAGAATGTCTCTACAGTATAACGTTTGATTGTTTTACATTGAAAATATTGGAATTTCTTGGATTTTTTTTACAGTCAAGATTTTTGTGGAAAATAAAAACTTCGGGAGGTTGTTTTTGGGTTCCTTGAAAGGAGGAGAAAGCAAGTGGTACCGTGATGGTTCCTTAGAAAATTAATTGCAATCAAATACACTAAAATGGAAACATGGAATCTTGGACATTTTCTGGGAAATAAAAAGTGCACTCAAACATAGTCTAAAAATTATTGGGTAGCAGGCGAACAATGTAATCAAACTGTAGCACTACCCTCAGTACAACCCTAAGCCAATGCAGAACCAGTGGAACCCACGACCTTGTGAAACCAATGTCTTGATACAGTGTTAACTCACTATCATACGGAAGATTGTAATGAAAAGCTGATTCAATACTGAAAATGATCACGTGTCTAGTCGACATTGTACTGGCAGTACAATTCGTCTTACCCTAGACGGTGAAGTAGATTTTCAATAGCCATAAAAGTACTCAGGAAATGGTTCTTTTTTTGCGACCAACATTAGGTGAAAAACCATTCCCAATCGTTGCCTGTCAACTTTGACTCCGCTATCAGAAAATGGAACGTCAATATATCAAATCTATATTGGGAAGTTCTGTAGTTGTAATAGCAACTATGTGCTGTCATGAACAGCAATTATATGTGGTAATTTTTCATATTATTTTTGTAGCAAATAAACAACGTTTATGTGGTCATGGGGAATCCATTTTCTTTCCGCTTCATTTATCTTACTTGGGATTTAATTATTTGCAGTGTAGCTCAACTTGAAACGGTGATCCAGTTACTTACCAATATTGAAAACTCTCAGCTTAAGTCTCTATCTAAAGCTCCACTTTCTCAACAGGTACGAAGAAAAACCCTTTGTGTGTGTTTTTGTGGGTGGTGTGGGATAAGCACTAGGGCCCTGCAGAAAAATTGAAACAGGGGCACTTTTTCCGTGTACAATATATTTCTTGGGCCCTTGTTCTAATCAGTGATTAAACTTAAAAATATTAGGCCTTCTGCATAAATTTTTAGATTTTTTTTTATTATATCAAGGCCCTGGTGTGGTCACCCACTCTGTACACCCTTATGACCGGCCATATGTGAACTATGTTATGAAGTTGGTATTTCTTATCAATGATGAAGTAGCTGAATTTGTGCCCTTCTTTTGTGAACCTTTTGATCTATGACTACTAGTATTGATCTGTCTCTCTTAACCAGGAACCTGAACCGGGGGAAGCACATCCAGAAGAAAAGCTAAAAGCAGCCGAAAGTGCCAAAGCCACAGGTTTATAAATTTTCCTTTTGTAACTCGGGTATCTAGATCTCTTAGATTACTCAACTAATCTCCAAGGGTGCGTTTAGACCCTTCAATCCGTAGGCTAGTTTTTCATGAAAAATATAGTTTCCAAATTTCTGGTTTGTTGATAATTTCATATTGATGTATGTATTTCACTTTGAGGATATTCCAAGTTAAGATTACTTGTTCCCCTATGGTTATAGCAACTTTGCCCAAGAGAAATTATTGATCGACAGTGTTGACCGATAATATAAAGCTTACCATAATCTTTAGAAATACATTTTACCAACTTAATTATTTTGATAATATTCTCTATTTATGTTTGTCTTATGAATTTTTTTAGTGTATTTTAATTTCAAAGGGTGATAGATGAGAGTTTATGAATGGTAAACGTTTGTATGAATGGGTTTCTAGAAAACATATAATCCGCATTCATATGGCTTCATACAAGAAAGTGTAGTCTGTTTAAAAGACTACTCTGTATTGTCACGAAACATGTTATTGCATAAATCCTCATACACGAGAGTGTATGATTCAATGGCTAACAACGTTGGCTCAGTGCAGTCAGTGAGGCCTGGGAAGTGGTTCTAAACTTCCATTATGTTCGAATGCTGTTGAATATGTACAGTTAGTAGTTGGGTCTGTTGAGCCATGAGATTTTTGAGGTTTGGTGCTCTTACACGAAAGAGAAAGTTGTACAGGAAATAAACTCTCGTACCAGAAATGCGAACAAATTGTGAAAAACGAAAGAATTAAGAAATGCGAACAAATTGTGAAACACGAAAGAAAATTCTTTATGGAAACACTTCCACCCATGAACGTATCACCCGTATTTTCACTTCCTCTCATCTCTGCGAGACTGGGAATGCCGATGTGAACGATGAAGACATTCTCATATGGAAAGAGTAACCCAAACGCTTCTCACTCTCGGATGAGTAAGAATTGCTTGTCTATATAAACTTAGTAGATGGGAACTTTACTAAGTTTGAAGTCTGAACCATACAAGTTATGAAATTTGTGTGCGCGGTATCGCGCAGTCTTTCCAATCACCATTAGTGTTTGGTGAAATATAATTTGTAACAAGAGGAATAACTAATCATAGTTCAAACGGAATGTCTTGAGAAGTCCAATAGTTTTCATTGGCACACGAAGAAAATATTATCTATAAATTTAATTTATGAAAAGTAGACTCTTTGGTCACCATTAGTAGAACATGGGTATTCTTAAATGCACTTACATAATTTCACCAAAAGTCAAAGTTTTGTTAATTTTAACTTTAAAAAATAGCGTAAAACTCTTTCTTCTCATTCCGCTTTGGAAAAATCGCTATTAATTTGTATTTTCACCCACTAAAATTTTTAAAAATTAAAAATTAATTAAAAAACTTCATTCTTTCTAACAAACAAGTATCCTCGTAAATGTAAGCTTATAATAAATTTTTAATTTCACTTAATTACATACATCTCATAAATGTAAAATTATAATAAGTATCCCTATACTTTTATATGGAGTGCTAAACTTTTATTTTCACTTGCATTGGCACGGCAACGTTTTCAATGATATTTTCTTAATTTATTCAATCTTTTTTATTTATGCATACATGCAGAGTTCAATAGAACTCATGTTAAGTTATTCAATGTCAAAGTTAAAGAAAGTGTTAATATGTGCCTAATATGTCATAAATAAAAATATGTATTGTATATTGTGCTATTATTGTTTCAATATTAATTCTTAAAATTACTCTTAAAAAAAATATTGGAAAATGAAATAGTTTGGTGAGAAAATATCTTTCATTTTAATATTTTGCAAGGAAATTGTTTTCTTAAGTCTCCAAAAAATTAGATATCATAGAAATCGAAAGTAACAAAATATTTTAATAAATGATTTATTTCTATGAAAACTATTTTATTTTTGGGGCTTTTGGTTATAAGGACAAAAGTTTTACTCTCTATCTAGTAAAGAACACAACTTTTAGCCTAATAATTTAAGGTCCAAAGTTTTGTTTAAAGTACAAAAGTTTGCAGAAAGTACATAGAATAAAAATTAAATTAATATAATTTTAAGACTAATTTATTGTATTGTTATTCCTAAAATGTCCCTGCGAATTAATTGATTACTAAATTAATCTAATCTTCTAAAATCTTGCTAGAAACTAAAATCTATAAGACCAAATTCGAAATTCAAATTCAAACAAGGAAACAACTTCTAACAACTTAACTATTCTTAAAATCTAGGAAAACAATTAATTAAAATATATTCAAACATTCAAAAGATTTCAAACATCCTAATCAATTTGAGTAGTAATACCATGTTGAATTTATTTGTACAAAATATCTAATATAGGCATATTAACACAAATTCATAATAATTAGACATTTTAATATCTAGCTCGGACATATTAGCATAAATTCATAATGAATTAGATATTTTCACATTTACTATTCAATCATAGAAAAATAAATTTGTATGTAAATATGCCTATGAATGCGTAAACAATAATAATAATTAGATATAAAAATGTTAATAAAATTCAATTTAAATATAAAAGGTATATTAAGTTTCGTACACATGCATATACGAGACATATTAAGGTAATTAGATAGGCATATTAAATTACACAAAAAAAACATAAAACAAATCATACATACCTAAACTGAATAATATAAGAGAGTGCATAAATAAATTAAAAAAGAATGGTAATGAGAGAGAGATATATCTTACATTATTATTTATAGAGCAAACATGATGTTGTGAATAAAGTACAGGGAGCGAGGAAGAAAGACAGAAAAGGGAAAAAAGAAGAAATCGTTCTCTTTAGATGACGGGTTCCAAATTTAACTCCTTAATTTTTCATCCCTTTCTTTCACGCCTAATAAAATTAAGTTTGTCAAACTAACACCAAAATATAAATTTGGAGGATCTGTCAAAAGGAGAAATATATCCATTTTCTTTTATTCGTAATTATATCTTCACCATCACCAACCATCTCTTCTTTTAGTTTTTCTTACAATTAATCACTCTTTCACCTCCATATCTCCACCCACACACCTTTATGTATGGCCCAAACAACTCCTTACACAACTATTTTCACGTGTATTTAATTTATTGATAATTATATCTAAAAATATGGGATATTAAATAATATATATGAAGGGTAACATAGACAAAGTGTACAAAAATAGCAATATTAGCAAAAGCAAAGATATTAAAAAAATAACTAGGACTTTTAATAAAACATGGTCCTTTTTTAAAATGTTTGTTCTTAAAACAATGTGTTCAAAATGTGCGTCCTTGAGTAAATACATTTAAAAAATGTTGGACCTTAAGATTATTTTTCTATTTATTTATTTTTCCAATTCATTTTTTACCTTTTCATGAAAGATAACATTTTTTTAAAAAAAAGAAAAAGGTGGTTTTAAGTCGTTAAAATGAAAATTTTGTGATGAATTTACACATAGATCTCCCCGTATTATAATTTTGATTCTCTATATATTTATAAGGAAACAGTTAAAATTCACAACTACTACTGTCGCTTATATGGCTTTCTATTGAATTAATTTTCATGCACTAAACTATTACATAGTTAAGTTGAGTGTTGAATTAATTCATGCACACAACAACTACACCAATAAAGCTTTTAAGTTAACTAGAACACCATTTTTTTTTTCCGAGACTCCTTCATTATTAATGGTACGTGTAGTTTTAGCTTCGCATAAATTGCTTTATTTTTATGTACTTTAATGTTAGTTCAATTATAGGAGTATGAATTAGTTTAGTCGTGATTTTTGTGAAATCGAATTTACCTATTATTGTTGAGTATTGCAGTGGACTTTTAATATTTTTGGTGTAGTGAATTAGAATTTATATTTACATATTTCACAAAAATAAAATTTATAGACAAATTTAAAATATGAATAATAACCTTCTGACAACAATAAATAGTAATATATTATATGAAATATAATAGTTAAAAACGTATTTATCATAATTAATATTTTATATTTTTTTCATAGGTACTATGATTTATATGTGATTTTTAATGAAATTTATTAAACATGATGTAAATTTTCTTTATTATGTATTATTCGTGTGAAAATTTTGAACTGGTTTATTCCCGACCACACAGTCAAATAATTAAGATGATTATCACTTGAATAAAATAAGCCAAGAATTACGATGGCAAAATAAGAAAAATAAGATAATGATATATAGAGAATGTTTGCCCTATATGCAAATATAGGGTTATCCCTTCTCTTGGAATAGAGTTCGGGCTGCTTTATATTATAATAAGTAAGTTTGGATTATGAACTAATAGTGTCTTTCTAAATACTCTATTATCACAAGATTATAATGAAAATGATGCTAAGCCACTCAGAGTTTAGGTTTCCTATATTATGAGCTCTGTCGTGTGCTATTTTGGCTTTATTTCTCTATATCTCAATTGTAATGGAAGTTCTTTGTTTGCTTAAACTATTCTTTGGTCTAAACCTAGTAGTTGTTTGGTTATTGAGGGGAGTAAATGTTTCCCCTATATATTTGATAGAGAGGAAACATGTGAGAGAGCTCTCAGAGTATGTCTGAGGCCATCCCTAGTTATTACTAACTCTGACATTACTTCTTCATAGATTATGGTGCATTAAATACAGTTAGTGTGCATTTAAGAAGTTGAGGGAGGCTCTGCGGCGTTAGTGGAGTTGACAACAGTCGTTTATGCTGTCTGTATTTTTCCTGACATAGTGGTTAGTTAGAGAGGTTTAGAGCTTGCTAGAAAAGCTCTGGCACTCGAGCTCCATAGTCTATTATACGAGAATAACCCTTAGGTCGAATACCCATATTCTCTGGAGCTCCAACCTCCATATGGCACTTAAGTAGAACTTTCGAGCTTCCCTTATTATAGTGGATTAAGCTGTTGATGTAGGAGGTCATGTGTTTGCTCGTGATTGGCGGAGCGGATTAACTTATTAATTTGCTCCATCAGTATTATTTTAACGCAAAAGTTAATATTTTTACTTTTAGCTACTAAACTATATTCCCTTGCATTATTTCAGTAAATTCACCAATCATTAAGGTAAATTGCAAGTTTTTCAAAAAATTGGTGGGATAAGAAAAAAGTATTATTACACTGGAGTGAAAAGATGAATTTTGTAAGTGCATTTAAAAACATCCGTAAAACATTTAATCGAGCATTTCTAAAGTAGCTCCTCATGAAGACACATGTAAAAAGATTTACACAACGGGTACATTATATATATAGGCCATGGTTGAGTTGGCATGAATTTTACACAACTACTACCATAGATACTCTTAATACATAGTACTTATTTATTCTAAATAGATCTAACAGTTGGTTGTGTCATATCGTTATTGTGTAATGATCGTGTATCGTATTTAAAGCCACAAAATCTTAGTAAAATGATACAATTTAAAAGAACTCTCACCAAGTATTATATGGAATAGGTTTTTTAGAATTAAAACATATAATTGTAGTTGCTCAATTGGTAATAGTACACGTTGTTTGCATATTTGAAATTGTATGTTTAAGAATTATTGTAATACTTTCTAACAAAAAAAATTATTTTTTTTGCTAATATTTTGGAATTACCCTTTTAATGCAGGCGAAGATCATGCATGTGCATTAAATTTTTATGTATCATTTATTTCCTATATAACATTGTTCCAAAAGTTTTGGGATTTTTTATATTTTTTTGATAAACATATTATTATGTTTTCAGAGTTAAAAATAGGGAGAGGAAAGTCCCAAAGTAAAAGGCAAAAAAGAAGTTAGGGTTTGGGGGCGGCGACACTCTTATTTTGTTTACAAAGGATTTAGGGTTTTTAGTCCCACAGAGTCTCTCTATAAATACGGCCTTTCACATTCTGTCTCTTAAATCCGCCTCTTCTTCAATCTCTATCTACCTTCTCAATTATCCAGATCAGCCTGCAGGGCAATCTTTCGTTTTGTTATTATATATGATTTTTCCCCCAAATCTTTTTGCAAGAATATGTAGTAATTATTTATTTTTTAGGGTCATTGATTTTGTGTTCCAAAATTGAGAGTGCTGTGATGAAGATTTTATTGCTCCAGAGACGAATTTCTCTTCGGAGTTTTTTTTATCTATGACGGTAGCAAACCCTCTAAGAAGTTCTGAGCACCTCTCTCTCTCTCTATATATATATATATACATATGTATGAAATTATTTCTTCGATTGTGTTTGTAAATTAAAAAATAATTAGGAGGAAGAAGCGAGGTGACGATAGAATTCATTGGTCTGTCAATCCACTGATAGTAATTATTTGATGTTACACAATGAATCCCGACAGGTTCTGATCGCTTCTTCTTCTGCTTCTGCTTCCCCCTAATTTTTAGTTTTAGGTGTTTTCTTTTTTACACACACTTGTGGTTTTTGATTTTTGTATTTGCGTAAATTTTTGGGATTAGATTTATGTGCATATGTGAATGAATGATTTTTAGATGTATATACGGCAGAGGATGAATCACAATATCAAATGGGTAATTTGCGTCTGAATAAACATTGATGCTAAACACCTTGGAGAACTGATGCCATTTTGTGTTTATTGTATTTCAAGAAACATATTTTCAAAAACTAAATTGTAAATTTGTTTCCCTAGTTTTTAATTTTTATTTAGCAATAGTATGGTCACATAATAACTTGTATTTTATTTTTGTATTTGGAGTTAGAATTATGCAGTATAAGAATTCTTAGATATATCTAGCAGAAAGAGCTGAATAATCCCACTTTTTTGGGATAGTTTCTAGGACATATTAATTGAAAAGAACAAAGATTAAGTCTTCAGGTCCAGAAACAAATGGTTTCGGCTCTCATTGTTGATTAAAGAGGGCGAATTGTTCGGACGAGTGACCTTGGGGGACAATATATGCGGCCACGGACAACTTTAATTTCTCAAATGAAAATTAGTCTCGTCGAAATATTGTGTAAAAAATCATTATTTACGTGTACCAACCACGAAATCTTATGAGGTATATATAAAAAAAATTAAAATTAAGAATTAAAAATTAAAATTGAACAACTGTTTAGTTAGTTTTAAAAATTGTATTTAAAAAAATATTATTTATTTGAATATAAAATATCTAAAAATTAAAATTTTTAGTATGATAATAATTTTGTTTTTATTAATTTATTTAGATTATGTATTTTTAAATAAAAATAAAATATAAAATGTAAGAGGGTAAAATTGGTATTTTATATCATTTAAGTTTTAATTTGAAGTTTTAATCGAGACACTTAATTTTTTTTTATTAACAAATAATTTTTAAAACCTCTGGTATTTTATACTATTTAAGTTTTCATTTAAAAATGGTATTTAGAGAATTTACCAATTTAAACTTCAAATTAAGTTTTCATTTAAAGTTTTAATGGGGACACTTAGTTTTATTTATTTTTTGTTAACAAATCAAAAACTTCTTAAATTTAAAAACTTTAAATTTTAGAGTTTAAATGGTGTTATGAAATAACACAAAAAACATTATTCTCTATTTTGAGAGTTTTGAGGAGCGTTTGATCTTTCTACACCAAAATTCAATATTACAAGGGTGATTAATTGCCTATCCCTTATTTTATTACAAACATCACTATAATTTACACTAATTAAGAACATAATTTAAAAAAGAAAAGAAAAAAGAACAACAAATACACTACAATTAAAATCCTCTCCTCTCCAACCCTTTGTGAGAAAGCTTCCCGTTCTTGGATTAACCATATTTGTATTTTTTTCCTTTTTTCCACTAAGATATCTAATTTTATCAACTCAATATTCAACATACTATAACCAATAAACACATATATTAATCTAAATATTAATTTATCAAATAACAATCTAATAAACAAAATAACCTCAATACTCAAATTTAATATCAATAATCAAATTCAATACTTATAGGGTGCGTTTGACGTGCTTGATAAAGAGGTATGATAGGATAGTATAAAGACTAGATAGAATAAGAGTCGGAATTAATCAGATAATATGTGGGATGAGATAGCAAATGAGGATAAGAGTCGGAATTAATTGGATAATATGTGGAATGTGGTAGCAAATGAATCAGTTGGATAAGGATTAAATATTATATCCACCCTTGTGCCAAATATATGACAAGATTTACTTATTCTATTCTTTTTGACAACAAACACCGGATATGATTGAATCATATCCTACTGTTAATCCAGCATGACAAACACACCCATAACATATAACATAATATATATTACACCTGTGCACCTTAAATTTATACAACTACTCGCACAAAACCCTCCAGCACAAAAATTACACACAGGCCCCTGCCCAAATAAACTAGCCAAACACGACTTCTTTAGCCTATATTACAACAACTGACCCCTGAACTTATAAGCCTAATCGCACACAGCACCCTCCCCCAAAATCGCATAATGGCCCCTAATCTTTCTCTTCTAGCACAAAACCCTTCATACTCTCTACAAATTTTCAAAAAGTCCAGGTGGGGCCACCACATGCCTCCGCCCCTGGTTGTATGAGCTTGTTTAGACCCCACACGGCCTATGATATTCAAGTAATTTACTTAAAATCGGCCTATGAGCTTCGGTTGGAGTGGCATGACTCAATTCATATCAACCCAGCCTACCTCAGCAAATGGACAGTAAGTTTGGAGTCTACTCGAACCTCATGAGCGATTGTAATCTACTATCTCGACTTATAATATTTGAAGCAGTTTGACTTTATTCGAGCCTTATGGGTCAAGTGACACTTGAAGCATCATTGTGTAAAACTAACTTATTTTACCCTTTGTGCAAAAGCTTAATGATAGAGACAAAATTTTGAAATAGCAATATAAGAAACCATCTTATTTTATTAGAGAATGTTTGTGATAAAATAAGGTATGGGCAATATTATCACCTTATTACAAAATCAGTCCAACTTTTCTAAAACACTTGCCCTAGTTTATGAGGTATATGATTTCAGAAAAGCAAGCAAAATGTAACGTCTTGAATTTGTAAAAATTATTTCTACGTATATACACTGTTAGGAAAGAAAAGGTAAGCACAAATTCCGGAAACACTTTCCTAACAAAAGGAAAAGTAGGGGGTAAAATCATTCAACTCAAAACCCATGAAATTGATTTTCCCTTGTGATTTCCTAGTATTTATTACAAAAAATTGTATAACAATACTCATACCTAAATACTTTTCATGATTTACCAAACATAAGAATGAAAACTTAATAGGAATTTTAGTTTCTCACCCCTATAGGAAAGATAAAATAATTGGTTTTTCTTTCATGAATCAAATGATGCTTTAATACAAATTTACTCAAAACTATTTCAAAAGTAAGATTTTAAATGATGTTTGAATGCAGGGGCTTGAAAATGGTGCAAATTTAGTGGGCGAGGAATCTTTGAACATGGAATTTTCAGATGCAACAACTATATAAACTATTATCTTCGAGACGTCTCATGTAAAATAATTGGAAAATTAAAAAGTGACGTTATCAATTTTGGATAGGAATTACGAATAATAAATTAATAATAAATTTGTTTATTTTAAATTAAAATTGTCACTTGCAAACCTTTCATTTATTTCGACCAGTCCAGCATTGTTGTTTCGCCAAATATTGCGAGTAAATAAAATTAATTATATTTTACGCTATTTTGAATTTTCACGAACAAGTTGCTATTTCTTTCTCATCGTTGCTTAAAATAAAGACGATTTGATGTGAAGGACTTTCTAAGTTAAATCAACTATTTCTTCCTCATCATTTCTTAAATATAACAAATTTTGTCTTAATTGACATATCATCATTGTACTCTTAAAATCATTGTACTCTTAAAAAAAAGGGCATGAGTTTGATTTAATTGGATGTGATATCGAGTATTTTATTCTTTCCATCCATTCATTTGGTCTGGTAGTGTAAAATTGTACTAAAAAAAGTTACATTATTGAATAAGTGGTTCTATTAACTTTTTTTTGTTTTCTTGAGTTTTTACCGTACATTAAAAAGAAGTTATTTTTAATGCTAGACGTTTTATTAATATTACGTTCATAATAGTTTTCATTGCATCGAGTTTTCAAAGAATCAAATACAGTATTAATGTGAAAACAAAATCGCGCTTTCTTCCCCATCATTACTCAATTTTAATTTGATCTAATAGGCTCTTACCATCAAGTTTAGTAGAAATAACCATCCTCATGTAATCCTCATGGCTGAGTGTCTTGTATTTGGCTCCATTTTCATTGTTCTCTTTGGCAAGAAGCTCAAGCAAAGGCCCAATCTTTGTATCAAAGCTTGGACTGTGGAACCCAGCAATTGAAAGCCTTTCTTTCTCCAAGTTCACAATTGCCCTATGCTCAATGCTACTATATTCCCCATTACTCATTATCTGAAAAAAAAATAAAAAAAATTCATAAACAAATTACAAATAAATTAACAATAATGTTTTTCATTGTTTTCGCGCCTGAAATCTGAATCTGATTAGATGCAAAGGGTATTCTTATTTTTCTGAAAGTTATTTAGGAGTTCAATGACTAGTCGCATTTGAATGGTTCAAAGATAAATTTCTTGCCGAATTTGAATTGTAAAAGCTGTGGCATAATAGTTAAGTAGGCTACCAAAAATGGAAATAAAAATGGGTGGCATTATTGCCAAAGTAATTATACTTATTACGAGAGCAATGTTCAGTTTTAAAAGTATGGGTAGCAGTATTATGCTGCGAGAAAGAGATAATTGCTTTGACAGCAACAAAATAAATTCAATCTTTTAAAATTGAGATTTGAAATTTTCAAATTTAAGATGTAGGCTTTTGATGCTATTATTATATTCGGTACTTCCTTCGTCTTGAATTTATAATTATCATTTTTATTTTCAAATGTCTCAAATAGTCTTCTTTTTATTTTAAAATGCCAAAGTCAAAGGAAGGAGAATATCAATTTGAGAAATCTGAAAATATAAGTAAATGCGTGTAGATTATATTAAATAAGTACTCTTAATTTAATACAGAAGGAACTGTGCAGATTAAAATTACCTCCAAGATGTCACCAATATTGACAATAATGGCACCTTCAATAGGTTTGATGGGCACCCATTTGCCATTTTTTTTGATTTGAAGACCTTCAACTTCATTTACTTGTATCAACAATGTGAGTCCAGTGGCATCAGAGTGTGGGGTTAGCCCTAACACCTTGTTTGGCTGCGCACAAGGTGGATAGTAGTTCATTCTTATCCCTTGTATGCAATTCCCAAACATGGTGTTAAATATTTGTGGGTCCACCCCAAGGTTCTTGCCCATTAACATTAATAGGCTGAGTGAAACTTTGTGTAGCTCTGCTGAGTATTCATCCAAGGTTGATCTAAAATACACCATAAAGATAACTTTAAATCTTCCAATAAATTGGCCCTAAGATTGTTAAATTGGTGTTTATTTTATATTTCAGTCTGAATGTTGAATATGATTAAAATTTCTGCATTCAATATTAAGAGGCAAACTTATGTTAAATGTTGAATGCTTAAATGAAATATTGTAACAGTACCATCTTTATCTTTTTAGGTCATGCTTAAATATAAGGGTAACATTATTAACTTTCGATGCTTGAAATAAACAATTTCTATTGAAATAGTTTCATTCAGAAGAACAAAACCCCCGCAATTTTCTGAGCATTCCATTCATCGTAAGACAATTACAATTCAAAATTTATAATATATATATATTTTTCAATTTGAATCTAAAGTTTCAAGATGAAATCTGAATTTAGGCATCGTTTGGTTCACGGAGTTTAATATTCGGAAAAGGAAAGTCGTTTATTTCTTTTGTTTGGTAAGGACAAATTCCCATGTGATTGATTTTCCCATGTGAATTTAGGGGGTAAAACCATTCCTCTCAAAACACATGGGATTGATTTTCCCATGTGATTTTCAAGCATTTATTACAAAAAATTTAGACAATAATACCCTTACCTAAATACTTTTCATGCTTTTTACCAAATACAAGAAAGGAAATTTGATAGGAAATTTAGTTTCCCACATCCATGGAAAAGATAAAGGAATTGATTTTCCTTCCGTGAACCAAACGAGGCCTAAAGTATGAACTTTGCAATATGAATCTAAATATATTGTTTGTTTATTTGTTGAACATCTGAATAATGCAAATATAAAATTTTCACTTCACATTAAGATGATTTACCCCTAAATCATTCATATGCAAATCTTAAATCATTTAAAAGAATAAGCAAAATGTTAACCTCTGAAAGCTGAAACAGTTTAAATTCAGATTTTGGAGGGGAATCTGGAGTTTGAATACGAGATTTTGATTGTGAATGTCATGTCTGAAATTTGAATGTGAAAACTTTGTTTGTCTTTTATCAAAATAAACATCCGAAAGTTTTTAAGACACGAATTTTAAAATAAAGTCCACATTAATTAGAGACATTCAGAGGCAGATTTACTTCTAAATTATTAGACGAAAATTCAGCCATTAGTCAAAACAAAAACAAAAAAATTGCATTTAAACTCTGAATTAGCTCAGATTCAGACTTTAGAGGTGCAATCAACCCGCCATTCCGATATTCATGCTTGAAAACAAATGGAAAAAACTATTTGTACCTGAAAGAAGTGGGATTTGTAGGCCAATATCTCATATTTCTTTGAGAGATAGGTAAGGGTAAAATGAAGAACATATCACCCCAATCAAGCTTTTGATCTTCAGACAAAACAAAGGCTTGACCATAGCCTTCTATATTATTTGGTAGCTGTGCATATTCCTTCTTCTCCTCTAATGGCAACTTGAAAAATTCTTCTGTTACCCCCTTCATTTTCTCAATTGCTTCTTTTGCCCCATGATTTATCAACTGTTTTTTTACCATCACAATCAAATCTTATTTAGATAATCGTTTTATCTACAAAGGTCCCCTTTTGTTACTCTCAACGTTCCGAATTAAGAGTCACTATTTTACTTTGGCCTGTTTGGTTGGATATTCTTATCATTATAAAAAAAACAGAAATTCAAATTTTTGCGATTTATAAGCATGGTTTTAAATAGTAATACGTGATACTTAACAATTATCTTTGGATATTAGACACATGCGTCTTAGTTAGTTCGTATATTGACATGTAACAAGAAGTGATGATACATAGAGGTATCCAAGGGGGCATAACCCGCTACGTATCCGCAATATGTAAATAAAGTGTCCACAATTTTCACATATATACATGTAAACGTTTACCTGAAAGAAGCCCCAATCTTTACAAGCAAAATGAAGTTTTGCCAATTCATCATCAAAGCCGGGTCGGCCGATTTGAAGCTTACTCATATCGATCACCGGAATTTGAAAGGACTCGTTGGCCGCTACTTCATTAAAGTCGATGTCCGGCCGAACATAGCGATTCGGGACATCTTGTAAACGCTTGGAAGCAAGTGACTGAACATTCTCAACAGGGAGTGAACCACCCAAAACCCTTTTGCTAGCTGCCTCACTCTCCATTGGCTTCCCCTCTTCAATTAACTTCTACTAACAAAATCACAATTCTCATTCCTTTATATCTAAAAGTTGCCCCCTTTTCTTCTCTTTTGAAGCAACTGTGGGGCTAGGTTTTCTCTCCCACCTCTTCAATCGTGCCAACCAGTTTTTGGTCTCATCCGCCAGCTTTTACTTTTTCTTAAAAATAGTGTACCAAACACAACTCGAATTTAAAAATTGTTTTAAAAAACTCGACTTTAGAAAAAATTTTAAATTTTAACTCATACTCGAATTAGGAACTTTCAAATTCAGACATTTATCATTGGAACAGACGCACTTGCACACCCATGAATGATTTTTGATTCTCTATCGGTGCAACAAAATAAACAGACAAAACAAGCTAGAGTGTACGTAGACAAGGAGATGAAAAGGAAATTGGTTTTGGATGTAAACGTTTTGGATTTTGTTCATTTCTATATTTCAAACTACATTGACAGTTTCTCACTAGAATAAAAATGCCTACATTGAAAGTTTCTTCAAACTTTGAGGTGTTACTTTGTGGAAACTCTGGCAGTGTTGAAGTTTATTTACATACTAATTAGCTGCCTTCCAAAAATTACAATCATGATTCACGAGTACGTGTAATGTGTGCGCGACTAAAATGAAAAACAATTATGAAATGACTCTATTTATTTGAGTTAAAAGTACAAGTGTAGTACTAAATATTTTTTTTTTCTCATACATTCACAAACCTACAATTCTTCCTAATTTGCCCCTCCTCTCCAGTGAGTACATGTATATTCCCCATCTTGATCATTGACTTAGCAAAGGACTTGAAAAAATATTTTTCGTCAAATGCATACTTCCACACTTGTTTTCTTATCTCCCCTTCAAGATCTTGAGTTACTAACACATTATCAGTTCCCAACAATCCTTCTCCTTGAATAATGTTGTGGTAATAGTGATTATCGAACTGGGCCGGGGTCACATAGTCGAGCGGGGTCACCTTATCATCTCTCCCTGATTCCGGGCATATGGACCGTAGAATTCGTCGAAAAATTGGTTTTTTTTGGTGGTACAAGTTGAATTCTTCATGGTCTTGGTCATAGATTCTTTGTCTAAAGCTCACACATCTTGCTTTTCCAATTGTGTGACTACCTGTTTTGGGAAATGACATGTTTAAGCAAAATTTAGACTTTGCATGCCAGATCTGGTTCATTTGAAGCAAAGAAAATTACTTTACGTATGCAATTTGGACCATCATTTTTAAATTGAACATTTCACATTTTGGGTCATTGCAGAGAAAGTGCCTCAATGGCAAGGACTTTAATGTGAACCGTTCAATTTAAAACTAATGGTCCAAATTGCATTCTTTACCTCTAAAGTGAATTTAGTCGATTTACAGATTTGAAAGACCGGATATATTCTAGAGTAATGTATAATTGTGAAAATATATGGTACAATATATATTGTTGACTTGAAAGTCACTAATCTTGTTTTGATAATAACAATAAAGTTAATCATGTGTAATTTAACTTAGTTGGTGTTTTAAGTTTTAGCCACAACAAATTGATCATATGTGGACTTAACCGAAAAGCCGGATTCAAGGTCATTCATCTACAAAGTATTGAAATCCATGTCTCTCACCTCACACAACTTTCTTGAGATCTCTTTGAAGAACAATAAAGCCAAGGAAGAAAAGAAACGAAGCAATACAAACAAAGCTCTTGAAGACTCCTTATTGTTTATGTGAGTGAGTGCTTTAGTTTCCTTTGTAAAGGTTTCAATTTGATCATTATAATAGCTCATAAAATATTTCTTTATCATAAGATTGATCAAAACATAGGTTGAATTAAAATCCTTTCAAAAACCCTCTTTTAAAGAAAAACCGTTTTTGAAATAAATTCATATTTAATTTTAATTGATATCATTTGAAGCTCTAACAAAAATAGGTGTCTTAGGAACCTATATTTTACATTCCCCAAGCATTAAAAGTGGTTTTAGAGCCTAATTACAAAAGTACAAAATTTGGATTTTTGGCCTGATGGACAGAGCCCATCAGTCGACTAAGCAGAGAGGCTCAGTCGACTGAGGCTTGCTCAGTCGACTAAGGAGCACTGCTCAGTCGACTGATGGCCCAGAAACTAGCCGTTGGAGTTCTGATTTTTTACCATTTTTGGCACCAAACTCTTACCAACTCCCTCCAAACGGCCATATGATGTCTTAGACTATATATACACCTTCTAAGACTTATTTAAAACTACTTGAATCATTCTTACTCTATTCTCTTCATCTACACTCATTTTCAAAGATTCAAGAACATTGCTTTTGATCAATCATCTTTATTTTGAGCTATATTCTATTGATCAAATTTGATATCTCTTAGTGTGAGCTTAAGTTGTAATCTTTATACACTATAGAGCTATTGTACATTGGTGTTAGTCACCAAATCATTTCTTTCAAACATTAAGAGAGGTTTATCTCTTAAGATAGTAAGAGAGTTTTTCTTATGTGAGTATTGAGAGAATTTCAATACTTGTAAGAGTGTGTGAGAAAGATACACTTGTAGAGGTTTGATCTTCACCCGGAAGGAGATCGGTTTTAGTGGAACTTCTCGGGGAACTAACCGAGCGCAGAGTAGGGGCTATCAAGCCGAACCGTGTGGACAAAAAGTCTTTGACTTTGATTGGTTTAATCTTTCTATCTCTTGAACCTTTACTTTGTAGTATTTGCACTTTGTGATTGGATTTATCTTTGTTCATTGTTTGGTTGATTGATATAGACATCAAACATTTTTAAATTGATTTTAAAAATCCCATTAAGTTTTAAAAACCCTATTCACCCCCTCTCTAGGGTATTTTCCGACCTACATATATGTTGTAGCAGTTCTGTCTTCGGGCAAAGTTAATTTTTATTTTGACAATAGGTATGTGTAGTCCCATCGAAAGTTGTAAGTACAAAGCATCTTTGGACATAATTGTACATATTTATCAAGTTGTTTTCCAAGGGCGTTTAGGAAAAATAGTTCTAAACGGGTTTTAACTAAATTCCTTTACATATTTTTTCTCAAAAATTCAGGAAAAAAAATGGTTGAACGAAAATTTATGAGTTAATTTGTTTGATTCCTATGAAAATGACTTGTTAAAATAAACAAAACCTCAATGTACTGTGACCATTTCACAAGAAGGAAAGGCAGGGATGTAGCCAGGAATTATAAGTGACTCGGGCTAAGAATTAAACAATGATAACGTTAAAATAAAAAAAACAAAATGCAAATATAATAAATTCAAATGCATACAAAAGATACCAACTTTTTATATACGTTGGAAGTGTAGATATGAAATATTCAAAAATATACAAAAAAATATAATAATTTTCCCTTATATCTTAGCCATGTACGCCATAAATACAAACAAAAAGACATAATAGCTTATCGTAATTGAATCCTACGCTCCTTAAGAGTATCAAAATGAAGGTGGTAAATGAATTGATAAAATTTTAATAGGTATTGAGTAATAATATTAAAAAAAATGTGGTGAGCTATACACATATATATACACATATATTTATAAATAAAATTTAAATCTACTATTAAAAAAAAATTAAACCCGAACTACAGTTCGGGGTAGCCCAAGCACAGCTCCGTCCCTGAGGAAAGGAATCATTCAATCAAGGTTCTTTCAAGTACTAGATTTTGCTAGGTTAATTCCTAAGAAAATGAGTGATTAGAAAAATACAAAAGTGATAGAATTGGAATCTTTTTATAAACAAAAACAACCCCCATTAAACCGGCAAAAGCATATAGATATAGACCTACAAACTCAAATTTAGAAACCAACAAGAACTTTCTACTTATTTATTGGCAATTTTTGTTTAATTTTATAGTTGTCTTAACGTGGGAAACAAGTTAACATTAATAGATTTCTGGCGGGAACAAATTTGAGTAAACTACTTATTATTTTTAATTTCAAATTCTTGATCCCTTCCCATTTTTTTTTAGAAGTTAGTCGGCACTTATTACTATACTACAAGATCACGAGTTAAGTAAACTATTTATTATTATTTTTAATTTTTAATCCCTGAACTCTTCTCAACTTTTTCAGATGCGAGTCATCACTTACTATTGTACTATAAAATTGTGTGCGTGAGTAAACTACTTATTATTTTTTAATACTTGATCCATCTTTTTCACATGTCAATCAACACTTACTATTGTGCTTGAGTAAACTACTTATTATTTTTTAATTTTTAATCCTTGATTTATTTTTTTTAAAGGTCAGTCAGCACTTACCACTATTTTACAAGATCGTGAGTAAACTAATTACTTTTTATTTCACTTCTTTTATCCATCTTTTTCAAATGTCAGTAGCACTTATTACTATATAACATGATCATGGGCTTGAGTAAACTAACTTTAACTGTTATTAAATTAGTTTTTAACATGTGTTTTAAGAGTTAGTTAATAATCTATGTTCAAATTTTATCTTTATCTATCTGACTCAAAAGTAAAAAAAATCAAATCTAAAAGTATAGTGTATATATATAAAATGAAGAAAGTGGTTCATTTATTGTTTGTCTTTTTTATATGTTGCCACATGTCCCTTTATTAAATATACTCATATTGCTTATATAGCTAGAGTTTTTATTAATTTTTGCCAATTTTTTTTTAACATCTACCGTCATATGGCCTTTCGATCACTCTTTTCATAATCCATTTTTTGCATTACTTTAATGACTCCTCTCCACTTATTACATCTTTATTAGTTATATATTACTCTTATCAATTATCGATTCTTTCATGTGGCCAATTATTTAAACAAAATATTTTATCTAAACCAAATGAAAATTTTTTAATTTACTATTACACTATTTTCATATTTTATCTAAACCAATTGCACATTAAAAAGGAGTGCAATATTTTAATTATTAATTTCACTTTCGCATGAGTTTTTTTATTGCACCAAAATATACATAAGTGATTCCTTGCAAAACAAAATTCATCCAAAATATTACACAAAATGTTAATATAATAGTTTTACAGTGCCCGTGCATCTCACGGGTTGAAAACTAGTTTTATAAAAATTTGGACCCTCAAATTACCTTCTCCCACATGTTTTTAAGACGTATATTAATAAAACTTTGCATTTATAATTTTTGTGAACCAAATAAAAACACACACACACGTGTATATATATATATATATATCTAGAGAGCATTCAAGAAGGTAAACAAAATATATATATATCTAGAGAGCATTCAAAAAGGTAAATAAAATTTATATATATGGGTGTGTGTGACTGCGTGTGTATGTGTGCCCGCATACATTTTTAATTGCTGAAATTTTAGATAGTCATTCTAGCAAATTTTAACTATTTATCTTCTTAAAAGAAACATCCGCTCGTTAGTTAAAAGAATCTTTTCGAAGATTATATTATATATATATATAGTCCATGAGAAAAATGGATGGTTAAATACAAATTTATTTACCTGATAAAGTAACCAAGTCTCCAACGTCAAGACCCTGCTGATGAAAATTCTCAATGAGGGCCTCCAGTGTGAAATTAGGGGAAGGTATGTATTGGTTGGCATCAATGAGGCTTGCTTTTAGAGAATCTTTCCTCCCTAGGTAAACATCCCATCCGGGTCCACCTCTCTTGGAAAAAAAAATGCATATTTAGTTTAAAGAACGATGTTGTTAAAGTAATTTTGGCTAGGACAAATTAACCTTTTACACACTTAAATTTCGTTTGATTTCTCATTTTGATTTTTACAGTTTTATTCGTCTTATCGTTAGTTTTCAGAGTTTGAGTTATATTTCACTTTCATCAAAAATTAGATGTTTTATCAGTTTTTTTTTTAAAAAAATCATTTTTAAAATAGAATACTGATGAGTCACATAGGTTTTCTATAAAAAATTAACAAGAATTTAATTTTTTTTTATGAAACTAAGACGCAACTCAAACTTTAAGTACAAAAATAAAACTAATAAAATTTTAAGGATCGAAATGAGAAAACAAACAAACAAACTTAAAGAGTGTAACAAGTCCATTACTCTTTTGGCTTGTGAATGACTGTATTTCATAGTTGTACACAACATATGTTTTAGTGAGATTACATTGCATTTGTATACGACATTCTTGCTTTAGCAACAACATGGTTCTTATGAATAGTATGTTTATTTATATTTAATTAAACTTATGAATATGTATTTTTTTTGTTTAAATTTTATTTTATTTTTTTCATTATATTGAATGATTGATATACGTTGAAATTCATTAAAATTACATTAACTTTTAATCTCTTAATATTGAACGATTTTTTTTTATCCTCAAGTTTTTAGTTTATGATTGATGCAAGTCAATCAAATATGATACGTTTAATAAACAATTTAAAATAAAATAGAATAAATTATTCTAATGGCCTACAAATTATTAACCCTTCTTAGATGCTTATACTATTATACTATTACGTGAGTCTCACTTTATCCTTTTCGTTTAATTTCTCGGTAAACTATTATGCGAGTCTGACTATATCCTTTATGCTCAATTTCTCGATTATGTTAGACATAATCGGGAGCATTTTTCCATTTCAATTAATAATTTTTTTTTTTAAATTTGATTAGTAATTTTTTTTTTAAAATTATTATATGGAACCATATATGGAAGTAAAAAGGTAACAAAGAAAGAAAGGAAGGAAGATAGAGACCCACACAGCCATACCACCTCCCCCGTTTCCTCGAGCGACGGCTCGTTGTTTCTATTAATTTAGGTTTAATGATTTCAAATTGGGTTTGGTTTGATATACAATCCATATGCGGGTGGGTACGTATTTTTTGGGATGGGGTGGGTGTGTTT
This sequence comes from Lonicera japonica, assembly GCA_021464415.1. NCBI lineage: Eukaryota > Viridiplantae > Streptophyta > Magnoliopsida > Dipsacales > Caprifoliaceae > Lonicera > Lonicera japonica. The sequence continues at coordinate 27,643,612 of CM038470.1, read as the reverse complement.
TGGGGGGGGGGGGGGGGGGGGGGGGGGAGGATTTGGTGGTAGAGGTATAAGGGTGGCAATGATAGTAGAAGTATAAGGATGATGGTCGACAATTTATTATATATATATATGTGCATATATATAGAGAGTGTTTTAATATGGATAGAGTGGTATATAAAAAAACTAAACTTTTTGGTCTAGGTTAATTATAAAAAAGATTTAATCCGATATTGGAAAAAAAAATCAGTTTTCTGTTGAACCAGCTTAAAAAATATCTAATTAAATTGAATTTTGAATTAAAATAGTAAAAATTCTTCCGATTCTGTCCAACTTTTCCTTGGACGAAAAGGCCAAAATAAAACTCGCTCAATAGTTTAAGCACTTAAGTGGAGCGTTTTTTAGTTTAAGAGGCGAACTAAGATTGAGCCAATAGTTTAAGAGTCATTATGTTAGTTTACTCATAAAATAAATAGCATAATTCATATACAAATGCTAAGATTGCTGACCGAAATTAACTAGAAATAAGAAAGGAAATAGAGATGTACCAAAACAACTGAATCGCGAGCAGCAATAGCTAAAATATCAGCACAAGATACGGTATAAGGACATGCCTCCTCCAATAAGTACTTTATTTCATCAATCACCTCGAATCCTCTTAGTGAATCTAGGTTTGGTCCGGCTTGTTTTTCGCTTATTATTCCTTCAAAATCGTCGAGCAATACTGACGCATCACATCCCTACCGCCCAAATAATAGTTAAGGAAAAAGTAAATTAATTGCAAATTAAAGCGCTAGCATACTAATGTGTAATACGTGGCAGTACGTTACTTCCGTTCAATGATTTATGTAATGCATGTTCTATCAGTTTTATCAATCAAATAATCACATCGAATGTATAATGAATCGTACATTTTATGAATGATATGTGTGAACTGCATGTGAAGAGTGAGACCAATGGCAACCTAAGGTTCAAAGTGAAACAATCAAATAGTTTAAGAGGCTAACTTAATTTTTGGCGATAATTAAAGATCAAATATACACTATATATATATATATATACCCTTTTTAATTTTACCACTGGATTATCATACTTTGTTCATTGATGAGTTGTACATTCTGATGTACAACTTATTAATACATTTAGTATGAATAACTAGTTGATGAAGCCGTAAGTGTAGATTGCTCAAATTAATATCATTATTTCTTTATTTTCAAGAGAGGGATAGAGAGAGTACCATGACAAAGCAATCATGGAAATGGAGGCGAAGAAGAGAGGCAGCCATGCGAGGATCTTTAAGTACAGCCACTGCAACTACACGTACAACTATCTCTTCCACAAGAGGACATTTTTCTTTATAGTAATCAAGAACAAGAGGTGATCCATCAGTTTCATCACCATCACTCAATAAACTTCCTTCACCTTCGTATAATTTCATCAATATTAATACAACAACAACTACTATTATTCTCGTATAACCCATGGTTTAGAACCACCAAAAAATTTGTGAAAAAAATAATTTGTTTTGCTTAAAACTGTGAAAAAAACAAATTATTTTGCTTAAAACTAAATTTTATTAAAGAGTCTTATGGTTTGTGTATTTATATCTATAATACAATTTGAACAAATCTAGTACTTTACTTGTTTTTTTACTATGTTTGTTTCATTTTTTCAAACCAAACTTTAATTATCTAGAATAAATTACTTGTGGGCTAATTATTATCATATTAGATGCAACTAACTCAAACTAATTTTTGTTCTCTTTGTTACTTTAGCATGGTTCTTTGATTTAAGGAGCCATTTAATTTATTTGCCATCTGAGGTTCTTAATTTCTAAGATATTCAGATTTAAGAGGTTTTAAATGTTTATGTACATGATTAAGAAACTGCTCTTTCGGTTGCATAATGACATTTTTATCTAAAATTAACCCCAACTCTTTTGTGGTACTAAAAAGATAATAATAATAATAATAATAATAATAATAATAATAATAATAATAATAATAATAATAATCTATATCTATACTGTATATAAAAGTAAGAATAACCATAAATGTTTTTCCCTTTTTTTGTATGGTCAAATGTGTCCATTGATTTTATAATTATATATCAACCTAAGAAAATTAGACTTCTTATTATTTATTTATTGGGTCATGTTAACGTGTGCCCTAAGGGCACATGTTAAGTACCTATTTTTAGAAATAATTAACTCTCAACATATATTAAATATGACACAGATTCTCATATAAGATTTTATTATTTTTATTTATAGTAGCTTTAACATGTGCTCTAAGGACGCATGTTAACATTAGAATCATAGTTTACATTGATAAAAATTTCTTATTATTTAACTAATAGAAGTCCACGTTATAATCAAAGTCTACATTGAGTATAATATTGCATTATTTATTGAACTTATAGAATCCACATTATAAATATTAAAGTTTACATTGATAGAGATTTCTAATTGTTTAAATAATAAGAGTCAACATTAGAATCAAATTATACATTGAGTATAATATTGCATTATTTATTTAACAAGGTTTTTCACAGTTGTATTATCGAGAGCTTTCAATCTCTCCTCAATTCTTGTGTTCAAGTTATATGAGAGTATCATTATTCTTTATTTAAGATCACTATTTGTCTTATTTGTCAAACAATTTTTTTGTTTATTGCCGTTCAATTTATTATTATAGTTACTTATTTGATAGATAAGTTGCAAAGATGAGTTCAAGTTATATCACTATCCTTTTTCTTTATTAAGATCACTATTTATCAAACAATTTTTTTTGTTTGTTGTCATTTGATCTATTATTATTTTCATTCTTTGATATAAAAGTTGCAAAGATGAGAGATGAAGGTATTTTTTTTAAATTTTCGTTATTTGATTTGTAATTCTAAAATAAAATACTCATTAATAACCATGTGCAATGCACGTGCTGAAAAGCTAATAAATAAAATGGGAATAAAATGATCCAAGTAATAGGTTTAGATTCTATTCATATATTGCATTCAGATAAAAAACAAACAAAATTTGCATATTCAACATTTAAACATTATATTCAGAATTTAAATTTAGACAACCAAACAAATACTCCACAATTAGATGGGTATATTCAAATGAACCAACTTTAATAGACACTAAAATTTCTAACATTCCCTTCACAATTATTTTGTGCTAGAGCCTTGTGCATATTTTAAACAAGTTGAAAACAGTGCAAGATCAACAAACACTAGTAATAAAATGCCGGAAAAGTAATTATAGCTTTAATTGTCAGTGTGGTCAAAATTTGTGCTATTATATTTATATATTGTTCTGTATCAATAATCATATTTGTTCTGACAATAAAGCTTACGTACAGAGTCATATTAGCTAGTTAAGGTTTGTTGCACATCCAATCTAACAACTCAACCAACATTTGCTTTCTTGTTCCTTTAATTTGGTCTGACCTTACATGCACTTTTTGCAGCAAAGGTCAAGAAGTTAGTAAGGTTAAGCAGCAACTTGCATGTCGCAAAGTTACAAGTATAAAATTTCAACAACTTACAAGTATAAAATTTCGAGAAAGCACAAAAGCTTGAACCGAACGAGGCACGCACGGGGAATTGGCCTATAAATTGAACAGTACGATATTGAGCACAAGTAAAAGACATATATACAAGTTTCCGTTAATTGCGAGTAATAAATCTTCAAGGGTCACTTAATTTGTAAACCCTAGCTAAATTTTGGTGTGTATAATTCTGCAAAATATATGTTGCTTGCAGGATCTATACCTCAGCCTAAGAACCCCTTTGTTGTATAACCTAGCAATGGTACCATTCTGTTGGTTGAAGTAATGGTTACCCTGTTTAAGAAAGAAAAAATAAATAAAACCAGAAAAGGAAAAAAGACAATTAATATTCATTCACAATCTTCAAATCAAAAGAAAAGCTAATGTTTGGTAGAAAGGAAAGGAAAAGTTGAACGAAAGATCAACTTTCTATCTCCAAAGTCTTTTTTTTTTCTTTTTTTTTTTTATTTATTTCCCTTGCATTTCCTTGGTAGAAAGGAAGAGAAATTTGGGGGATGCAATAGATATTGTTTGGTATGCCAGGAAGGACAGGAAGAAAAAGTAATTAAATGCATGTTTTCTCAACCATACCCTTGTACTTCTTTGAAGCATGATAGATTCACAAATAGAACACAAAATGTATCTGATTTGTCAAGAACGATAGCCGACCGGCTAGTTGTTGAAATCATTTAATTGTTGAACAACCCAGTAACTGACACATCATTTTGTGTATTCTTTGTAAGCATGTCATTATTCTTCATTGAAAGGGTTAAGAGTCCAGCTTTTCCCCTCACTTTTTGGGTGGACTAAAATTTAGTGCTCTAGGAAGGAAAGTGGGGCAGTTTTCCTCTCGCTTTTGTTCCTATACCAAACAAAGGAAAACTGATCATTCGTTCCACTTTTTCCCCGTCTACAAATTAAACGGGGGTTAATGTTCGGAACATTTGCCCTCATTTTACGTGAGCAATGGAGAATAGCTTTAATCAAGGCCAGTAATACGCATGTTCATCAAGTTCCTTATGAAAGAATAGCTAATCAAAGCAATAATGCAAATATTGGAACTGACCATTATTACGCTTGATATATATACATAGATAGTTGTCATTAAAGATGTAAGTCTTCTTCATCTAGGTACAACTCGGGATGCACAGATGCATTGGTGGCATTGAGAGCTCTCTGCAGCTTTCGATGGTTAAAGATTTCAACTTCAACCGAGAAAACTGAACTAATGGGCCGATGATCTGAGAGTTGTACCTCACATCTCTCGTAAGAGAGCTGTCTTATGCCTTTCCCCAACCATAATATGCGATCACACCTGCATTTGCAAAGAAGTTGAATCTATGTTGTAATAACCATTCCATCTTTTGTACCATTGGGTGTGCAAAAACTTGGTCAACTAAAATTTAACCATCATGACCCTTAAATTTGACGGTTTATTAAATTCACGGAACTAAAGGTTTAAAATGTATACATGAGAAATTGTAGGCGTTGGTTGTTATGCAGAGTTGTAGTGTGTTTAAAGAAGCCTATATAAGTCGCTTGGGAAAAAAATGACCGGTAAAATTGGAAATCAAAATTTGGTCCTCTACCTCTTATCTCAACTTTTGTATAGAATATAGATACTCGCATTTTTTCCAAAGAAACTCAACACACTTACCATGCAGGGGATCTCTTCTTCTCCCCCTCTCTAAGGTTTTCACCAACGTATCTATCGGAGTTGATTTCATACTTGTAAGTGGGTGCAAAGTCTATAATCCCCTCCTTCCATCCCTCGAACACATGTCCCGTTCGCATTTCATTCGCTAGCTGCCACATTCATCACAGTTCCATTCAACTTCGTGTCTTAAGTTTGAAGGTAAATATTGCATGGATAAAAAGGAAAATTAAGCAACCCAAATGATCACAGGCTCTTTTATCCAACATTATTTTTTTTCTTTTATTCTTAAAACTCTAGTCAAGGACTAAAGTGGGATTTCTATTAGGAAATGGTGGGCTACACAGATGGGATAACCTCCCCTATCAACTGTCTCTTTAAAAGGATAACGGGGTTCAGGCTTGCATGGTCACTACCCTCGAGCCCTCTCTGAGGTCTGGACAAAACTATCTTAGCCTTAGCATAAAATGCTTTAGGACCCCAAAATTCTACGGTGAAAGAAAGTCAATTGTGCAGAATGTACTGATTTATATGATCTGCACTACAGATCGTAAACTCGTGTGTTAAAGAGACCATGAATAGAAACAATAAGGTCCTACATGGGAGTCTACTTTTTCTAATGCATGTTGGGACCTAGCTTGTTTTTTTCTCTATATTTTAACATGTGCCCGTCACATGTTGACCCGACCCATTTATAAATATAACTAGTGAAAAGTTCATATCTGGCCATAATTACAAAGGAAATGCTAATGCCAATGCCCATGACAAAGCGAAGTTGACTTTGCCCGAGCAATTGTTGCATTGAGTACTTTACATTGCGCATTCATTACAATATTGCTATGGTAGAAGTCAAATTTGCTTTGGAATTCAAGCTACCCTTTACTGATAGAAATCTTTTTTTTGGTTTTCCACAAGCAAGTAAAAAAAAATAGTTAGATTGAGATAGTAAATCATATTTTCATATAAATTTAGTGGTACGAGTGTCACCTGGTCAAAATTTCGAAGTTCATCCCACTGTTTTTGGGCAGCAAGTTTTCTCAACTCTGTGTCCAACATATTGATACGGTAATTCAAATCCCCAAACCAGAATATCTGACTGACCATTGAGAAGAAACCGATCATAGATCACGTTAATCAGCATTCAGCATCAAGAGGCAAACCTGTGCTAAATGCTTAATTTAACTTTAATCAAATTTTATTCTAGTCGTGCCCCTATGTTCTTTATTCATTAGGTATTGATATATATCCTAGTAATAATGGTATAACTGTAAAATTTCATCTATTCAACATTCAGAGCCAAATAAAATTGAACACATTTTTCAAAGGTTTCAATCGGATTTTAACATTTAGAGGTTAAAAAAAGGAACTGCCCCTAGGAACAAGCGATAAATAAAAATATCATATACAACCATATGTCATGTCCATATTTGTGCCATAATAAATAGGCTAACAATGTTCATTAATCTTGAAGAAACAGAGTATTTCTTGTGTAAATTGTATTTTGATGACAACACAGAAACTTACTCATGAGATTGAATAGTCAGGGGTTGAGCAGTGTCCAAATCGGATGAGAAACAAGTGCGTCTTAAGATCTCGTAAACATCAGCATTACGCCTTTGTTCATCCCCTTCCTTTTCACCAGAGGTCAAATGAGAACAAACAAAGCAAAGTCGTGTTTGATAAACAGACATGCTAATAGACACAGATCCCTGCACCGGTAACCGTTGATAAATTTGTAATTCATTATTCTCAAGGCTGACAAATTCAATAACTATTTAGTTTGTGTGAAAGAAAGAAAGAAAGATAATGAAGTAGTTATCTAAACTTGATGTTTAAAACCATGGAAGGACAACCGATGTACTTTTAGGGACAACCAAACGCCCCAACTTCCAGTAACATGAAAGATTTCATCCCTCTACATGAGAGTTAGATGAATCTGGACCACCACTTTAAAATTAGATGGTTCAAATTTTGACAAATATTTTCTATCTAAATGACTCTTCCCCAGAGGTAAACACTTTCTGTTAAAATCTAAGCCGATATACTCATTACCTTGTTGCCTATAAGCCTAAGTCCCTACAACTTGAAAGAGTAGCAAAGGTATTGGGCTCCTCAAGTTATTCTTATCACTCTAGGAGAGAGTTGATGAAATTTGGATGGCTAGTTTAAAATTTGATGTTTAAAATTTTGAGTCCTCACCACAGGCAATTAAATATTTTCTATCAAAATCTAAGCCAACATAAACAAATTACCTTGTTGCCCATGTAGCCCATAAGCCCAACTCCAACAGGAGAGACTTCCAAGTTGTTCACATGTCGCCTCAATCTTCTACGTATCCAAACAGATACATATATCCCCACCATTTGCTTACTGACGATCCGCACATACCTAGGACGCAACTTCACTCCATCATCTAGTATCACATTTTCATCTTGCAACTCCGATATTTCTTCAAAAGAGTCAACTTCCTCTTCAGAAAATTGATCCGATACATCAGAAAGAGAATCAAGAACTTCATGCCTATTTTCTTCATCTAATCCCATCAATCCCATGTTCCCAGAGCTATTGTGTACTCCTTCCAATCCACTATTGGAAATTAACGAATTTTCCATCAAGTTAGAACCAACTCTAGCAGAACTACTTGATACTCTCCGTAATTTAAAAGCAGAAGGAAGAACTTGAGACGCTGTGTCTAATGACTGTTCGGGCCAATCCAATCTGCTATCACTATCAATGCCATAGATTCGCCTTAACTGGAAATCTTTGCCAGCATCCATTATAGGCTTTTGGGACTCTGGGTCACTTGTATAATTGGGGGATGTGGACCGACTGCCTATTATTTCTAGTGACGGAGTATCTACCGCATCAGCAAGTATATCAGCGGCTGAAGAGGTTCTTAGTACCGGAGAGGGTGGAGCACTATAGCTTTTGTGCTTGGTTTCTGGTTCAAATGATCCATTCAGCGTTTTGCGAATAATTGCTTCCCATTTTGTGATTGGTCTTCTAGTCTCTGCCCCTAGAACATTTGCAGCATTCAAAGGGACCACCTCTTGGAAACTATTTAATACGACATAGATCGAAGGAAAATCTGTTATTATCTAGAGTTCTGTTTTATTTTTGCTGAAATAGAATTAGAATATTTTCAGAAATAAATTTTTTTTCTGTCTTAATAGGATACTCAATGAACAAATATAAATGATGCTTACAACAATTTTAGAAACAAGATACATACTCCAATAATGTTTTGACAGTTCTTTAGATGAAAAACGCTTATAAACATGGCACTAAATATTTTTACCATAAACCATCCACTTATTGTGTTTCTAATATTAGCAGGCGGCAAACAAATTATGTATTTCTTTAATGACACATTAAAGCCATCCCACAAGTTAGGCAAACACAGGTTGAATTGTCCAAAGTAAACATGATGCTATTCCATTTTGGCTTTGTTTTGATGAACTTTCTCTGTTTTTTCAATCCTATTATCAACTTAAGAAGTTCTCCTACTATATTGATTCTAGTGCTTTCAGATCATAGGTATACTATGAATCACTGATAAATACTTTTCACCTTGGAAAAGTAAAGTAGTGTAAATAGTGAAATAAGTTCGACCCCGAATAAGTGAAAATATATTTCACCATTTCACTTTTACACCTAGGGAACAATTTTGCCCCGAACCAAATGGCATTTTGTATAATACTAGCTTCCCCTAGACATGCGATTCATGTGCGACTGTTATACATATAATTTGAAGAGAATAATCGACTAAAATGATGAGTGGCCTAGTGGTTGGATGCATGCTTAACTTTCTTAGTAGTGAGAGTTCGAATTTTATTGCAATCATATTTCATTTTTTTTTTTTCAATTTTTTTTTGTGAAAAAGAAGATAGCAGGGGTAAATTAAAAGTTAAAAGTATGACAGAGCCTCAAAGGCGGTTGAAATCCGTCTTGGCTTTTATATAATAGTCTAGAGGACTTACCCAAGAACGTATATATCTGCTGGTTCTTTCATACAAAGCCACTCATCTATCTCAAGATCGTCATACGGAGGTCTTCCGGCAACATTCCAAGTGCCTAGTGTAACCCTACAGAGAATACGAGTCCTAAACTATATTAGCTGAAATTTGATCTTTTAGGTCCGCCTAATAAAAAAAGTTAGTAAATGATTATAAAGACTACTAAATTTATGATGAGAAGTTGGAAAAATAGACGAGTAATTCGTTAAGATATTTTCCATTTTTTTTTCTCCTTTTTCAGGGAAAAAGTTTCTTACTCGTCACCCAAAGAATTTGATTCTATGGAAAAACCGAAATTGTAATAGAACATCTCATCAAATCATTATCTCTTTTTCCAACTTCACATAAATTTAGTGGTGTTTTCAATTATTTTCCAATTTTTTTATTAAGTACATCCTTGTAATTTGATTATCAGAAAGGCAGAATTGCAGATGAATTATCGAAGAACCGAACCTCACATCTTTCTTGTTTATATACTGAACACGCAAAGTTTCTGATTTCCCTCTCCTGTGTCTTCTTAACGTATTATAGCCTTTCGAAGGCATCCCTATATTAATAAAAAACAACTTTGAGATTTATTTCCAATTCCAAACATTCGTACTTGAATTCCCACTTCCCAAACACACTCTAAAGTGATTAAAAAACTCTCTAGTACTACATCAGATAAAAAAATTATGCAGGGTGAGGCCTTAGATTAGGCAAATGATATATAAGATTCAAGAAATCGCAAAGAATTTATACGAATTTAATTTCAAGTTTATAATACAAATAGATAAAAGCTAGTGTTTACTTGACGTGAAGAAATTACTGAAACATAAATTATGTACTGCCTGAAGTTTGACTTGAGCATACGGACAGGTTCCCCTGCGTTCTACGAGCAAGATTGTCACCCTCGTGTATTTGTTCATCTTTAAGAGAGTAAGCTGTAAGGCAAAGAAAAGAAAGACATCAATCAAACACAAAACGAGGAAAAGAATTCCATGGTTAATTAATGAAGTGAGTAGTGTGTTTGATTGAAAGTTTTGAAAACAATTGAAAAAACAAATCATTTTTACGAGAAGCTGGAAAATGAGATGAATGGACTGGTGACATATGTTCTATACTTTTTCAGTTTTCCGCGAATCCAATGGAATTCAATTATTTTAGGCGTTGAACATCTCAGCAAATCATTCCTCTCTTTTTCAACATTCATAAAAATTAGTTGTTTTTCCAATCATTTTTTGACTTTGCAATCAAACAGACTAGAAATTCATACTATCGTCCTCGCTCTCCGTTTCAGAACCAACTTCATCTTCGCTGAATTCATACACCTTCGGCTTAATGTTAAGCCATTTCTTCATCACAATGGAGGGCCAAAAGGCCTGCAAATACATTCAACCATCCAAATAAGCAATAAGCAATAAGCAACCACATAACAACCTCGAAAACATCAAAAACATATCAAATGAAGTACTTGAGACCATTAAAACATACCTCAGATCGCTTTCCTCTCCGGCTTTTCATCGTCCCACAATGAAAACAATATATGAAGAAAATTAAGAATACAGAAAGAGAAAATACCGAAGGACTTGTTTTCTTAATGTCGTACACTATATATTTGCGTGTGTTCTTGAATCTTGAATATGGTACAATGTGGCCAAATATAAGGAAGATTCTGAACAAGTACCAAATAGAAAGGACAGAAAAAAGTAATGGCCAAGTTTATCAGACATCCACAACCTCAACTTGCAAGAAAACTATTGAATGGTCCCCTCACAAGAAGTCCTTTTCTTATGCATATTCAAAAGTTCATGATATTGTTGAAAATTGAAGTAAACCCATAAATGTTTCTTGTCAGACTAGCCCAATCAGATATTGTGTACTTTGGGTTGAAGCTTGTACAATTTTGCTTTTTCTCGAAAGACGTTGTACTAGGAAGGACTAGTGACCATATATATGTAACATGTCAGGTCATCTCACCTAGACGATGTAGAATTAACCTTAATACTGTGTAACACTGTAACCTGCTAGCACCTATTATAGCCACACTATGATACATACAACAGTCTACCACCTACCACTAGGGTTGTCACAATTCTATTAATAATTAGGATTTGTCACTTTCAGTCATAACTAATAGTTAAATTAACTAATAGTTAAATTAATGTAACACCCATTACTTTGTGCAAGATGGTGGGCAGGAGATTGACACCAACAGTAAATTAATAATATATTTTGAACTACAGAAATTCATGCAAATCAGCTGCATATTATGGTTCACACCATAGACAAATAGCAAAATTTACATCAGCCCACAAATTTGTTGCAGAGAAATATTAGGAAATTCCAAGTGGGCATTATATAAAAGTTTGATGGGAAGGACAAAAACACTGCTTGGATATCAATAGATTAATATTCCTGGGGGCACATTAAGTCAAATCATTGTCACCTAACAACTATAATTGGGCGATTATTCCTTCTAAAAATACATGTGCATATACGTACATACGTACATATATCTATACAATAGGGAGGATGGTTTTTGAAACCTAAATATTTGTTACGGATAAAAAACGACATATTTCTTTAGTTAAGATGAATGATGTACAAGGTCTATACTAGACTCTCAGTACCTTTGGCACATGTTATTATTAGTACATATATATATATATGGAGAGAGAGAGATTCAACATACACTAGTCAACGTCGTGATATTTGGACTAGGACATATATTAATTTACACATTGATTACGATGAAGAACTTTTGGATTTTGGATTAATTTAATTTTTTGGCATGCATCTTCAACTTATAATTATTATCAAATATAAGGAGTAAATTGATGAATTATGGATTTAATATAAAGTTATTACCGGGTCTAAGACTTCTTTGTTGTACTCCGAATCTTCCTTGAACTTGCCCACAAATAAATAGGGAGCATTTCCCATAACCATTTTGTAGGGATTAGGACTTTTGAAGGGTATACAGAATTTTTTTTTGACAAAACTTGGTGGAGATGATCTTCATGATTAATAAATGATTAGTAGATCCTATCAACCAAATATCATTAAAAAATTCAACTAATTACCTCCTCAAAAGTCCCTGTCTGTACACCATGGTCCTTATCAAAAAAGTTCCACACATATATATATATATATATATGTATCTATATAGGCTCTGGAAAAGACTTTTGCTCTTTAGTTAAATAATGGACTTTCTCGTTTAACTTTGAGGGGTTAAATTGTTGAATTTTTTGATCAACTCCACCGAATTTGAATTACACCCAGGAAGAGGGTTAGCTAAAAATCTAAATACATTCATTTAGAAAATTCTATCAATTTTTCAGTTCACATGCGCACTAGTTAATTTTTTGATAAACTTTTTTGGATTTGGTAGATCAACTGCACAAAATTTTATCAAAATGTTAATCATTTACAGCCCTCGAAAAGGGAATCATGTCTTTAACTAAAGAGCGAAAGCCCTTTATGAGTCTTGCAATATGTATATATATTTATGTTTGTGAGTGTGTACCTAGATACATTTATGTTGGAGAAATAGAAGAGAGAGAACCAAGTAACAAGAAATAATAATAAAATTAAAGACACCGCCCAACAAGCAAATTTAATGAAAATTCAATTCATTTATCCATCCTTACAGCAAAGATTTGCAAAAGACCCCACTTGCAAGAAAACTGGCATAGTTAATTAATTACCCAAAAAAAACAAAAAACAAACGCATCTGCATGATACACTTGGGTACAAGGTTAAGTCAAATTGGTAATCAATAATTTCGTAAACAACATTATCATTATCATTAATGTAGCAGCTGTACACATCATTGGTGGGACGGTATATATATATACACACAATATAAACACACGCATTTACATATATACGTATCTATGTAAAAGGATGTACGGACAATGGGTCCAGAGAGCACTATATGTGGAGACCGATGCAGTAGATCGATGTACAAGGTTACTATGACGATGAGCGACCCCCAGAATTAAACTTTGTTGAAATTTGGAATTGGATAAATATTTTTATTTGGAGTGCGCTTAACTCATGTAGGTATGATAAAATAGTCCCACTTGCGAGTTTTTAACTCTAAAATCGATGCTTCGTGGGTTTGGGGTGGATTTTTTTTTAATTGAGTTGAGTATGAGTTTGTATATATATATAGTAAATCATTTGATTCACCTCATCTCGAATATGTTATTTTTTACTTTAAATATCTTTATAATGCATGTTGAGAGCCGATTGAACTCGAAGATATTATTAGGTGAATTGGGGGAGGGGATGTAAAGGTCTAAATCTATGGCTATAAAAAGTTAATTTAGTTAGAAGGAGACTAATTCATTTTAGCATTTTGTTAAACAAAGTTGTGCGTTAGCATGGGTGAGATTGTTATCTCTCTCGATCTCCACCGTTCCTCTTATGGACAAAAAAAGAATCTATGCATATGAAATGAGAACATTTCTCATACATACCAAATTATACAAACCATATATACAAATTAGTCGGAGTCCATGTTTAGTAGATTATCTCTATTAAATTTTATCAAAAAATTCAACCCGAATGTAGGTTAACTAAAACAATGATATATATGTGAATTTTAGATGGTTAAAGTTTTTAGATGTTTAGTTAAACCACTTTCCAATTAAATTTTTTGATAAAATTTAGCGGAGATGATCTACTAATTATATATGGAAATCATTTCCACCAAATATCATAAAAAAATTCATTAGTTTACCCTCTTAGAAAGCCAAATCTGTATATATAGTATGTATGGAAAAGATTTCCCATATGAAATATGTATACTATTCATTTCTATTTTAACATGTTTTGTGTTAAGAGTTTAATTTCTTGCGCAAATGGATTAATCTAATTAAAAGAGATTTTCACTTAGACACGAAAGAAATCCCAAATTTAAGTATCATTAACGGAGTTTATGGGGATTTTTATTGTTCTATTGCAAAATTAATTGCTTTTGTTACGATTTGATATAACGTACAAATTAGGAATAGGAAATTAACTGGAACTCAAATAATTAGGAGAAAGGATGGAATAGAGTAACGATGCATTGTATGTGAATTATGCAATTAATAATGTTTACAATTTGAAAGGACTGCAATGGAGATGTACTTTTTGGCTGGCACACCAAAGATTTTTTGTTTCCTTTAGGTCGTTATTAACTTATCATATCATATCGACAAGACAAGTGGTTCAATTTTTTAATTATTATTTTTCTTATATGAAAACAATACAAATATATTTTTACGTGCAAAACTAAATCATGATAGTCAGTGGCGAATTCAGGATTTGGAGTACGGGGGAATTAAAATACAACTTAAAAAATAGGGGTGTTTATCCGATACGATCCGATCCAATCCGATCCGGTCATTTTAAACCATTCGCATTCGATCCGATGTCTGTTTTAGGTTTTGCCATCCAATTCAATCCAATAAACTTTACAAATTCAATCCAATCCAATCCAATTAAATGTTGGATTGGATCGATTTCAATCCGATCCGATTAGAAGTTTAAAATAAGATATATTAAATTCTTGAAATGTTCAATTTTAATATAAAACAAGATGAAAACTACTTGTAAATTAAATAAAATCTATTACAAATAAAGTTCCAATGTTCAACCAAATAGTTTCAAGTTAAAATGTCTATTGTCTAACCAAAAATACATAATTATACCAAGTAACGAACCATACATGATTAAGTTAAATGTTAAATAACAAACTAAGATTAAATGATTTCAAAGTGACCCCTTATATATATTAAATTATACCACTATTGAGGGAGAGACATGTCGCAATTTTAATAATGGATTGGATTGGATTGGATCGCTTCCTAGAACACATCAAACCGGAACCGATCCAATTTTTTTCGGTTTTCAAATTTTGCATTCGATCAATCCAATCATCCATAAAATCCAAGAAAAATGGATTGTATTGGATTGGATTGGATCGGATCGGTTCCTCGGTTTGGATTGGATTCTGGACACCCCTAATAAAAAATATGATACTATATAAATTTATTAAAAGGAACCAAAGCCACTTAAATTTATTGAATACTTATAATATAAATAATAATGGGTATAACTATTAACACTCCATACAAAAAAATTAACACTCTAAAATAATTTTTAGAAATAAAAAAATTTATAACAAAAAAAAAATGCATAATTTTATTTAAAGAATGCCAACAACTATATTTATAAAAAAAATACTAATACTAATGGGGGTTTAAAATATCTCGGGGGGACCCCCCCCCCCCCCCCCCCCCCCTCTTCCGCCCCTGATGATAGTGCGTGCAGATCGACTTCAATTCAATCTAAACAAAAGGAAAATTTATACAATTAGTTATATATTAAAGCAAAATTTATTTGTATCCAAGCTTATTTCACCCCAGTCATCTAATCTAATTTGGGCCGCATCCTTGATGTAACACGTGTGGAGGCAAATTTTTATTTTAGGGGGAGTGCAATATTTTAATTATTGGAATTTTGGTAAAGTTTAGATAATAGTTTTTGGTATTTTTTATTTTTGATAATTCGAGTTTTCTTAAACTTCTAAGCAATTTTAATTATTTTCGTTAAAACTAAAATTTTAATAGTATAAATAAGCTGCCCATATGTAATAGTCAACTTTTTAACCAATATGTCAATTTTAGTAACAAATTTCTCTTTTTTTAGTTAATTGAAGAAGCTAACTTGAAAACGATAGTTATCTTCTTCAAACACCGCTTCTATCCTGCATCAATCTCAATACAAATTGACTTTGGAGAAAAAGGGAAAGGAAATTGCAATTTTCAAGGCCCAGTTCATGATGCGATGGACAAGAAGCCAACTACTTTAACAACTAAGTTTTTGATGCTATTTTTTTTGACTTAGCATTAGCATCCCTTTCTTTGTAGTGAGTAATTAAACTTATGGGCCAACGTTACGCATGTATAAAGAGAAAAAATATCAAGAAATATCGTAATTCATATTAAGAGTTTGAATTATATTATTATAATATAAGCTCGACATGTGAAGTTAGTAATTCTTAATTATATGAAAACGAAAGAAATCAACACTGAATTGAAAAGGGAATGTTGTTGCCAAAATTGATACAACTACTGTAGCTGCATTATTGTGTCGATCATTTTATTGAACATTATGCGTTCAATATAATGTGTTATTATGTCAGAAGCTAGCCATAGATGTTTTGAAAGTGGCATTAGATTAACTAAAAAGTTGGAGAAAGTATACAAGTTGTGTTTGGTTCGATCATTAAAATATTAAGGTAGTGGAAATTGTATTTAATGAAAATATTTTTTCATGCAAATTGTTGGTACCATAAAGTATTATTAAAAATCAACATCACTATTTTTTGATGTGGGATTTATTTGCATTAGAATGTGTAAAATAATATAAAAATTAAAGGGTGGAGAGATATTGCTATCCCCAATATCTCTTTGGAAACACTTGACTTTTTATTCAGTCTTTCACAACCAAGTAAGATGTATACTATTCGATTGTAAAGAATTGAGTATAAACTTGATATTGCCTTAATACTTTACTTGGTTGTCAAAGACCGAGTATATATGCTTATACTCAACCTTCAAGAATCGGGTAACATACACCTTATTCGATTGCGAATAACTGAATGAAAGTGAGAGTGTTAACAAGTATTTTTGGGGTGCCAATATCTCTACCCAAATTAAATCATTGCAATCTTTTCAATATTTACAATGTTAACTAAACAAATTGTCTTAGATTTTCTTAATTTGTGAACCAAATTCTCTCGTAACATTTACAACTAATCAAACACAGGTTTAAGTTACCACTTTAACATTATTTTATAATAATTTATAGTTACCCCTTTAACATTATTTTTTAGCAATTTGTAGTATAAAAATAATAATTTTATAAACCTATTAAAAAAAATTATTCACATTTAACATATAGCATAGATATCGCACAATAACTAATCATTATATACATATATATCTTCAACAAACACAGGGCACTGTTGGTTTATAAGTAGCAATCAAGACCCCACTTGAATCTAATGGTGACTGGATCATAATGTGATCGGTCCGACCAAAGTGATAATGGAAGGTAATTGAAAATAACGAAACACGCTGTTCAAAAAAAATAAATCATTAAATCTAGTACAAAAATGTGCCTTTTAGCACATGCATGAAAGTACTATATATTCTCAGTACAGCAATTAACGTTATTCATTTCGAAAAAAGGAAGAGAACAGAAATTCCCAAAATAAAATTCAAAAGTTGCTTAATTTTTTTCTTTGCCTTTATTACAAGGTATCTTTATATTTATATCGAAACGGTAGTAATCATTGCTTGAACTAACTATTCTTGATTACAAGTGCTTGTAACTTAAATTTAAATTTTTGTAGAAATAGTTCATCTACTTAAAATATAGATTTTCACAAACGCCACACCCTATGATTCAAAAGTTAGTTCAGTGCGTCTCAAATTCTTATTACTTTTTGTGTCACATATAATAATGTAAATTTGTATGATTCTAATATATTTCTGCTATAGCTTTTAGGTTAAAAGGTATTTCTTTTTGTTAAAGGTTAATATTATTAACAATGTTAAAGGTATAAATGACTAACTCAATATCATTTCCCATAATTAAAGCATAAGGTACAATCATTCAGTACATTACTTATTTTGAATAGGAGTACTTTTGGTTTCGGTTGATGAAAATTAAGGAAATCCAAACCCTTAGTGCGGCTCGGTCTTGATTTTTGACTCTTCCTTATGCAAACTCGAACCAATTTTTTTTGTTCAATTTTAGTTTATTTGGTTTTTATATTATTACTTTTTAGAAAAAAATAAATAGAAAAATTCATTAGCAAAACACTAAAACAAAACCTTGAACATGCCTCTCTTTTTTTTTTGCTTCAATGAGTTATCTTTCTAAAGGAGGAATGTTGTTTATGAATCATATTGTTCTAATTCCAAGCAATGGTTCTAATTCTATATGTGCTTTCTCTGTATATATCCTGGATTCGAGTCTTACTGAGGAAGGGGATGGGGGATTTTCGTTATTGTAGTTAAAAAGAAGAGAATTGAACCTTCCATTTAAAAAAAAAAAACATCGTATAACAATGATCCAGTTCTATTTTTTATTGGCATACCCCGAACTGAAACTATTCAGTTTTAATTTTTAACGGATTGGTTTGGTTTGACCGTTCGATTTTTAGATTTAATACAACACCACCGCTTTAGCAATATCAGTTTCTTATTATATTTAGTTTTACTACGAGTACATTTTAGTTACACTACAAATGCATTTTCTCCCGGCTTCTGTTTTAACCGTTCATCTCAAGTATGATGAGACTTTTTTTATTCAATTTACACATAACAAAAAACACATAAATGGAAAAAAGGTGTGCGTGTGTATATGCATATATCTGAATTTATTTAGCAAACTTCTCTCTTTAGATAGGATAGTAATCTCTTGAAAAAAAGATTGTCCAATTTGAGGAGTGAGTGGATGAACTTTTTTTTTATAAAATTTAATAGAGATACTCTTTGTCCGCAAAAGTTTATCAAGAAATTCAATAAGAAAATGATGGATATCACATTTCGAAGGAATTTTATGTCATTTTTTTTTTTGGGAAATAATCACTCCACTAAATTTATCCACATATTTACCTCTCAAAACTACGGATTCGTTTTTCTTCTTAAAAAAAAGGCGCCTTTTAAAGAGGATATCGAACTAGCTAAGAAGATAATTTTTGGAACTCATCTATATTGTTGGAAATGAATCGAGATAACACCAAAGCTATGAGTAAACGCAAGCAGTGTTGCAGTATCATGGGAACGTACAATTTTTGTGGGCATCTAATGCTTATAAATATGACAAATTGTACTTGATGTACGTATACATTCTTAGATATCTTGTGGGATTGATTATTAAATGTATTTACAACCGGATCCTATATATGCATTATAAATAGGATCTAGTCGCCACAAACAAATCATCCAAGAAAAACTTAAGCCAAAACACTTGCTATTTCTTTGTAGTTCCAGAACACTATTATAATAACTCTATAAAGGTGAACGCACACCAGACCTATAATCAAATGCTAGAAAAACAACCTTCCAAAAACATTATCTCATGTGTTTGCTTTGATTTATCTTTAAAGTATTTTGTGAGGAACTTTCTTTGAACTTATATCTTGATTAACAAGTAATTCCCAAATTGGAGAGACATATGGAATCCTAGTGGAAGAGAGATATGAAGTGAGACTATAGTCAAAGAGAGGAACTCTTTCACAATTGCTTTCTCCTTTTGTGTTTGGACCACATATTATCATATTCAGAGAGAGGGAGCATTTCTTAGAAAAGCAAGCTAGAGTAGTAGGTTGTGGAAAACTATGGATTGAGCAAACCCCAACAATATTATTGGTTATCACGTCCACTCTACCGACTTGACAAAGCCGCCCAAATAAATAGTTTACATCTTTGGATGAAATATTAATAACTTTTCAACATATATGTGAGAACCACTTTTAAGCGCTCACTGAATCTTGTGATATATTTTCGGCCTTGAATTGAGATGACTCCCTCACCTAACTTTTTTGTCATCTTACAAATAATAAAATTAAATTGCAATCTAGTGTATCCATCCAAGTTACACTCTCAGACAAACTAAGAAATCCTAGGCTTTGTTTGGTTTATTTTAAACGGCTCTAGAGGGATTAGTTTAGAAGGCAAAATGTAGAATAGTTTGTTAGGTAGCTGTTATAAATGAGAAGATTGTGATTTACGTTTATACTGTCTTCTACATTTTGATGCAGAATAATTGCTCAGCAAAATGTAGTGCACTTGATTTCCATCAATTTCTAATACTAACCAAACAAGCACAAAACATTTCACTTGCACAAAAAACTATTTACATTGAAAATTGTTTCTGCATCATAGAATGTTGAATGAACCAAAAAGATAGAAAGCACTAATAAGAGGTAGCTATGGCCCATTCTGGTTTCAAATTGTACCCTAATAAAGCTTTGTTAGAGCTTAAATGTTGCTAAACACGCACCTAATTTTATCAAGAATCATGCATGATCAAGATCTTGTCATACTAGATTATGCTCATGTCAATTATCGCGATATGTAAGATAAATATTATCATAATCAACAAGATCGGTCCAAAATCGAAAAGATACGAGTACAAAATAGACAGATAGTCAAACCATGCAACGTGAAAGTCTGGAGCTAAATGTTGCGTATTTTATGTCAATTATATAGTACAAAATCAGAGTTCTTGCCTTCCAACTCCATAAAAAACAATCATAACGCGATCAAGAGAGAAAGATGTCTTTTAGAGAGAGAAAATGAACCGAGCTATACGAATCCTGTCTTCTACACAAACTCCACAAAAAAGAATGGAGATATAAGTTATAGCACACAGTTATCACTCAAACTGTACACCAGTGAATGAGATTTGATAACTTGGATTGCAGCAGAAACAGAGATACGATTCCATGTTTGTGCGCAAAAAGCAGGTTGATGAGGATCACATGATGGTGCAGCATCGCCTTTCCTCAGTTGGCTGTGCGCCAGATTGTGGGTTCCTATTTGGCTCGGACGGGTTGTATGTGAACTCAGAAGTATCAAGCCCGTACTGGTTTTACACACAAAAAGGAAATTAAACAAACAAAAGAACATAAGGAACTAAAAATTGGTAAATGGCTATAAACAAAAAGATAGTAAAACCATGTAAAAGTAAAATTTATTCAATAATTCTCGAGAGATCCAATTTTGGGACATGCTTTGAGGACATTGTGATGTATCGCATATGCACAGGTCAGCAATAGACTGTGTCAAGTCTGGTCGTGATGCGCCCAAATCACTGATCAATGTATTGCAAATATATCACTGCCCCCAATTTGTGTCTGTGTAGAAATATTGTTATTCATTTGGGGAGGAAAGAGGTGGAAAGGGGTGGGGTGAGTCTAAAGCTTAGTGCCTAATCCTTCTATATATTGGTACACCCGCTGGGGCGGACACATTGTTAGACAGATGGGCTAAAGTGTACTGGTTATGCTAATTTTTTTTTGCTTTAATGTAAACTAATAAGTTGGACTGGGCTGGAACCAGCTCTGACCCCAGTTCCACACCCACTCTGATGGAACTCTTAACCCTACATATTTTCAATCTTGTCACTCCCAAGTCCCAACTTGTTTCTATATCGATCTGCGCCCCCTATGATGAAACCCTTATGGTCCGTTTGATAACAAAATGGAAAATGATAGGAAAAACAATTGATTTGTGTGAGAAGTTAGAAAATAAGTTGAGGGATGTAGTGAAATGTTCTTACTTTTTGGCTTTTTCCATGGGAAAATTTCCTTTCTGTGAATGGAGTAAGAAAAAATTTCCAAAATAAAATAAAATAAAGGAGGGAGATCATCTCAAGACATCAATAAACTTATTTTCCATCTTCTCACACAAATGAATTGCTTCTTCTACTGTTTTCCAAATTGTTACCAAACCGATGCTTAGAGTCCACAGATTTTTCAACCCTTCTTGTCTAAGAGTTAAAGATGACCTCTCACTTGATTGGCTAGTGCATTAAAAAACAGCTAACCACAATAATTTTCCCGTCATTAGTTTCATGCATTGAAAGAAAAAATCAACTCATTTTAGTGGTGAGACGATAACTAAAAGTTTCAACAGCCAAAAATGCACGGACATAATCATTTTGGAGTTCAACAATTTTTTTATTTATTTTTTTAAATTAAGGTAGGCCCAAGTCTCTCCCTTAATCCTACAAACAAAGAAAACCCCCTCCCACCCCATGAGTTGAACCCTTGACCTCAAGGCAAGGGTGGAGGTTGCCTACCACTGGGCTAACCCCTCTCCTGTGGAGTTCACCAACTTCTAGATTGAAATTAAATTGAATTTTTGCTGTACAACTTTGCAGAGATGCTAGCTTCAACATGACATCGTCTCCACCAAATTATGTAAAAAACAAATGTTATCATTACCCCCTCCAATAGGGTAGGTCCGTCACTCGCATCATCCTTTTTACGAGATTTCTTGTACGTAATAACATAATATTCCCTCCTAATCAAATTAAGAGTTCCACTTTCCTTTTTGGGACATCTTGACTTAAGAGTCTCATTTCCTTTCTTTGGGACACAATAAATTTACGACATCTCACCATAGTAGATAAGTTTAAGATTTGACCATCGATTATGCTGACATTAGTGTCTTTCACTTTTTCTTAAAAGTCGCAAAAGTTAAATTGCGATTCAAGGACGGAAACAGGAATTTATTTAAAGGGGGCAATTTGTGCTAATGTCTTTCTTTTTTCTTTTGAGATTATAGGGGAACAAAATTAGTATTAGTACCATTTTCTCTTCGAAATTAAAGGGGGGCAAACTTAACTAAAGCGCTCATATTTTTTGTTTTTAAGGATAATTTTAGTACTAAAATTAAAGGGCGGCAAATATCCCCCTGTTTCCACTTCCATCCACCAATGGGACCCTAATTTGAGATGGAGAGAGTATATCACATGTATGTACATATTATATATACATATGTTGTATGTATAGAGTCTGTCTCTGGTATGGACTGTTCGTACGTGGACTGGGCTTTTGGTGCTGGTTTTCCATCGCCAATATATTTGGATATATAATTAGCTAAGGAGAACCATTGCTAAAAGTCCAGTTTGCAGACAGACCGTCCACATAAGAGACTGGCCGTATATGTATATTTGTACGCAAGTATATGATTTAAAAGATTGGTACCTTTTCCCTCATACGGGCACTCCAAGCATCGTTTCTACTGGGACGCTGATCAAGGGTACCAGCAACTGGGACGCCTGTAGCTGGAGCTGGTGATCTGTTGATAAACGGCTGCCGGATTTGGTTCCTGGCCCCACCACCTATATACTCATCATCGCTGTCGTAGGCTACTGGTCTGTTTGTAGCCCTTACCACAAGGGCTAACAAGAATAGTAGGGCCTGTAAATTTGACGGCTGATTAGTAGAGTTACATTGACTAGAGGCACCAAATGAAAAATATCAATTATGCCATTCTATGCATGATAATTTCATTTGATTTGTATTTATGGTTTTCCTTTCGCATTATATGGGTCCAACTCTCTGATAATCAAATCACATGGAGGGAGAGAGAGAGAGAGATAGAACTCATGTTGCTAGGATCATTAAGATAGGAACTGCTGGTCAAAAAATAAATGGCCACCCCCCAACCACAAACAATAAGCAAAGAAAATGTGCTAAAATTCACACATGGATAGTGCTTCTGAAATGTAAAACTACCATAAGCAAATGATTTCATCACTCCCAGGTATCTACAAATAATTTAATTCTTCAAAAGTAAAGCGTACGTTACTGTAATCTCCCAGAACAGAGGGTGACTGTAATGAACTGAAAAGTCGAGAGAAGTTATCGTAATTATCCGATATTTTTTCTTCAATAACAAACATAAATATCATTATTAAGACAAAATAAGTACAGATTGAGGGAGGACAAGGTCACATGGAGTTAACCGTCATTATCCGATATTATTTCTAATAGTATCACTATTATACTTTTTATTAATGTTAAGCATGATATTCATTATGTTTCCTTCTCCTAACAGCTTAAGCTTTTGGGAGAGATGGTTACTAACAATTAATAATGGCTTCGCAAGGACCGGGGAGAATCATTAACCAAACAAATGTCCAAAAAATCAGACCACCAGCTGATAGTACATAAATCGTCTTAAATTTATTTTTGCCGTCCTTGACACAACCATTTATGGAAAGGGTGAATGTGAACAGAGGATAATTGCTTAAGTTTTTAGTCCCTAATTTTTTCGGAAAAATAATGTTTTTAACGCGTGTAACACTTAATATGCATAAAATTGGGCAAAAATTTCTGGAATACCCTATCCCTCTGGCAAGGAGTCACTGCATATAAAGGGTAGAAATGTAAACAAGTAATGATAGTGAAATTTTACGTCTAAGTCTCTCTTTTTCAGCGAATAGCACATTTACGCATGTAAACGACGAAGTTTTACATTTATAGTTCGTCTTTTTCAATGAAAACACCTTGACACATGTACACACATTTTCATAAAAGTGAGGACTGAAAACATAAAGCAATTATTTCTGTCCCATAAACGCAGCATAACAATAAGAAGGGACTGAAAATGTAAAGCAGTTATTGTTTGTACTAAAAACAGAACACAACAAAAAATAGGGTATATGATTGAATTTTTCCTTATGAAATAACATAAAATGTGCTCCATCATAATTTCACAGGAATAGACGAGCCTATATAATTATTCATATTTCATACTGGTAGCAACCAAAGATGGAAAAGAAAAATACGATTTGCACCCAAAATTCCATATATAAGATACACGATATTGAGTCCTCGCAAGGGCAAAAAACTCCTCGCTTACCTCCAAAACTATAATCCCAAGTGCAACCCATTTAACAATGTCCCAGTTATCTTCCAGAAAATCATAGATCATATCAAAATAGCCTGTTTTGTCTCTTGGAATTTCCTGAGAAAAATATATGTACAGCTAATCAGATAACCGCCATCTTGAAGCTCAAAAAATGTGGATTCGACTCCTCTAGACTGACGAAAATCACTCGGGAGTAATCAAATCTGGACCATAAATCTTTAATTGAATGGTTCAGATTAGCTTCTATTTAAATGAGTACTTGCCAGAGGGGTGCACTTCCTCTGATGAGGACTCAAAATCTGAGCCATTCAATTTAAAATTAATAGTCTAGATTCCACAACTCTACTCTAGAGTAATTTTCATCACTCTAAAGGAGCTGGATCCACAAAAATGCTAGCAATAAGAATACCCACATCTTTCCAGCTCTTGTCAAAGAATATAAAAGCTGCACATCCAACATCTATCGCGATCAACAAGATCACCAATACTGAATACTGTGTTAGGTTAGGGAACCAATAATCTTTAGAGAAACTTAAAAACAAATAGGCACAAATATTCAAATTCACGCCAGTAACTCACGTTCTCAGAGGGTACCATGTCACGTTAAATTGCCATTAGAGATAAAAAAAAGTGAAGAAAATCAAGTCAATGCACATGAGCTTCTAGCTCAATGGTAAGTGACTCCTCTCCTAAGCGAGAGGTTGCAGGTTTGAAACCGAGAAGGCGAGTTTCACATCATAATTAAAAAAATGGAGTATCCTACAGGAGCAGGCGAGCGAAACCAAGTCTTCAGAGAGTGCTCGAGGGCAAAAGAGACGCAGGCTTGAACCACATCAATGGCAGTTTCAACTCCATCTAAAGGACAGTTGATAGGGGATGGCTACTCCCATTTGTGTAGCCCACTATTTCCATTTCCTAATAAAATTTCACTCAAAAATAATAAATAAATAAATAAAGCCAATTCCAGATACGGGTTAAAAAAAAGGGTCAATTGTCCCCATATATTCACATTGTTTTTTTTTACTGAAAATGGGCAATTAAATAAGCAAAATAAGGATACACAACTCAGGCAGCATCCATTCCGTGTTGCTGCTCCAATGCAGCCAAAACAAGATACAACGAACAAAATTACACCAACCCCAATAAATAAATATATAAACCTGCAAAGGTCAAAAGTATTAGCTAACATTTTTACTACTTTTAAAATCATAATCTGATAGTGGGCAGTTAATGAGTATGTAAATCCAAGAAACTTAAAGAAAAAGGAATCACATAATAGTGTGAATATTGCAACTTGCACAAAAAGATTCATCCTTCAGACAGAAATTTCCTCAAATGTGCGAGTGGGTTAGCCTAGTGGTGAAGGCACCCACTTGGATCCCGGGTTCAAGTCGCAAATGGGCGGGGTGGGGGGGGGAGGTTTCTTTATTTCTAGTGAAGAAGGACGAGATTTAGACCGGCCTTCATTTTTTAATTTTTTATTTAAAAAAAAATCCTCATAT
The DNA here is from genome assembly GCA_021464415.1 of Lonicera japonica. NCBI lineage: Eukaryota > Viridiplantae > Streptophyta > Magnoliopsida > Dipsacales > Caprifoliaceae > Lonicera > Lonicera japonica. The sequence continues at coordinate 27,617,473 of CM038470.1, read as the reverse complement.
AGTTATTAAACATTGAGCATCACATGCTGCATGTAGTTGCAACTCGTTGAGGCAAAAAGATAAGAGAAACTTAATTATGAAATATGCAGCACAAGAAATTGCCTAAACAATAACAAATCAAAAAGGTTAAGGGAGTTCAATATGATATATTAAACAAAAACAGACAATTTGTTGCATGATTAGTGCACAAATATGTCACTTCCCAGATACCCCTACAAGAGAAAAGGGAATTCGCATTCCCCCCAGTATTTGAGAGTAACATTATGATAATTCCTGTATTAAGGATCTCCGGAGAATTGCCACTCCACCTCAACACACCAAAAAATGATAACCCCGAGCTGAGACCCCTAACCATTAATACAGTCGGGTGCAATTTCTTATTTTGAGCAGATAAATTATACTCCTAGTGGATATTGAATCTCCTTTATGTTGCATCTTCTAATTTTCAAAGGGAATTGGAAGCCCAAGTGCCCAATCCCAATAATAGGGGGAGAAGAACGCATATCGCCAACTAAAAGAGAAGAAAACTCCCTGTGATGATTAAACCCACAAATAAGATTCCCAAACTTCACTTAAAAAACCTCCAAATTTGGACAGTTTCCTCATCAATATCCGCCAAGATATGTAACATAGAGAGCCCAAAAGAAGAAACCAATATATGACTGAGAACCACAAGAAAAACTATATATCTAGAGGAAATAACAAAAAGACTCTATAAAGCTGCTTAAAGATCCACTAAGAAGCCTACAAATGCGACAGAATCTGTCACGACTTTCTCATGTAACCAAAAAAAAATTGCAACCTCAAATATCAAAGAATAATTTGTAGAATGAGTTTCTACTCCTTATAAAACATCTTCTATTCCTCTCCTTCCAGGTTGACCAGAAAATACATAAGGGACAAGATCCCACATCTTATCCACTCTTGATCTAACTCAGCAACCACTTCACGAACCAATAGAAGACACAAATGACTTCAGCCTAACCCAAAAGAGTCCAAAAGTGAGCAAAAACATCCTGATGCTCGTTAGGCACAACAATAAAGACTCCATTTTGCACATCCAGCATGGATTCACAATCTGACTACCTCTTCTGTTCATGTTGTCTTGAGCTCTCCATTCAAAGCACAAACAACCACTTCACCCCACTGATTAATGCATATAATGACTTAATCTCTCCAAAATGTTTTTACCTCTAGTCCCAGTATAGAAAATGGAGTCTGAATTTGGGGTCCACAAAAGAAATATCCCAAACGGGTCACATATACTACTTTATTGGTAATGGAACATTATGCTAGTGTACTCGAAAGCAACTTATCAACAGCCACCAAGAGTGAAACACATATTACATCAATCAATACGCAAAACACTTCTTCCAACAGGCAGATAAAATTTTCTTCTATTGGTAGGAAACATACAAGAAGCACATTAGAATGGAGCATAATATGTGAGGCAAGAACAATGTAGCTACATAGACCTTTCTCAAGTTTAATATATAGACGAGGAAGAACATGAAGAAGCAACTCAAAGCATATGAAATGGTATAATTACTAGCGGCTGTAATCCGCTATAGTATCTAGTGACAATCACTGAACAAAATTTCAAAATGATAATAACAAACATATTATTAACGTTAGGCTTGAAGAAATGAAAAGTAACAATGTCAAATGTTTCTATTGTGAAAGTGGAATGCAGATTGTTTCTGTTTTCCTAGACCCAAAAGAAGAAATGCTTAAAATTTAATAGCTTCAATAACTCTTCTGCCGCCAGGTTTCCCAAGTGTTAAGAAATTTCATGGGCTTGGCCCAAATGTAACGGGTCCACCCAATTCAGGTGGTTCGACCCACTTAGTGTACATAAGATGCCTAACTCTAAATATGCATAGATAAGTCTTCGACCAATTTGATAGAGATCAAAATGGTTGACTTAATGTATTTTGGCACCTGTGCAGATCATCAATTCATGAGACCAAAATACACAGTTCTCTCTCTCTCTCTCTCTCTCTCTCTCTCTCTCTTTCCCGACACTCTTCTCTGTCTAGGGTTGTCATCATAGATCCCTAGGTCTTGTGACGTGAAGGAAAGGGGAAACTCTAGTAGCCAACTTGGAGATCCTCGCAAAGATTCAAAAGCATAGTAGGAGATCGCGGCGGAAGGCTCGTATCAACAAGGTGGTTCATTGTTTTCAAATTATTGGTAAAGGTAAAATCTAAACCTGTTTAGATTTAAATGTATAATGCAAAGTTACTCTAAGCACTCAAACGCAACAAAAAAAGATCATAAAATAAATATTTTAAGACTAGAAAACTCAGCCTGGTCAAAATCAATGGTGTGACATAAATTATGTATTCAACAAACAATCAAACTACACCTAATTTGACAATAAACCATAATGCAAAAACAAATGGGCAACCATACCAAGCTTTCGGCAATTTATCAAGAAAGCTGCTTGAAAGAGATACGGCCATTAGCATCGGTCGACCAAGTTTTATAAAATCTCCTTCACTAGATAATGGTGGGATAATACCGTGTTTACCACCAGAAGATGCATTTTTGTACTCCACAAAAAGGTAGATCCCATAGCCCACCATTGCAAGACCCACAAGGGTCAACAAGAAGTTCAGCAGCTTCAATATGCATTCCAAACAACCCCTACACGCCATTCTCTACAATCCCAAAACAATCAATTTCAATCATGGAATAGTAATTCAATGGGGGGAACATATTTATCTGGTAGTGACATTCCTGGCCATTACAGAAAAGGATGAATTTGATATGTTGATATGTACACCGAATTCAAACCAACACACAGTTGCCACATTAGAGATAACTAATTGTACGGTTGAGATTAGAAGATGATTTTTCAAAAGTGGATAGAGCCTGTAACACAGTTACGACCTAATATATATATATATATATATATATGTCACTCTAAGCAAAACCTAACAAGGTGGGAGTAGGTCATAGAGGTGAAAATAAAATCTAGGAAAATTTTAAAGCAATAATTTTCCATAGAAACAAACAGGATCTAAACGGATAATCTTAGCTGATTAGAGAAATTCTGATTGGATTATGGTCTGATCTTAGAAGGACGGCACAATGCACGTGAATTCGAGATATTTTACTGAAAATTAAAACTAAAAAGTACGCCGAATCGTTTTTTGTGGGTTTGTTTGTTTGTTTATTTACTAATTACTTGATTGATTGATCATTATTTGGTTATTGGATTTTGCTTGTGATGAATGAGAGAGAGAATAAGAGAGTAAATTGAAGCACTTACAGGTTAAGTTGGAGCGATAATCGGAATTTCGGCAGCAAGGTTTTGAGATTCGAACAAACTAGAGAGAGAGAGACGGAGGAGGGTCTCCAAGGAAAAAAGTTGAATGCGAAAGAAAATATGAAAAATCTATATTATTTATGCATCAAATTTTTTATTTAGGGCAGTGTAATTTACATCTAAATTTGTGGCGAACACTTTTTTACAACTTAATTAAAAATTTATTTTAATATTTTTTGTTTATTATAAATATTGTCTTCATTACTTGGGCTTTGTTTGGTTCACGAATTTTAGTATTTATAAAAGGAAACTTGTTCCTTTCATTTGTTTGGTATGAACAAATTTTAGAAACACTTTTCCGAGAGTGAAAAAAGTAAGGGGTAAAACCAATTCCTCTCAAAACACGTGGGATTAATTTCATCATGTGATTTTTAAGCATTTATTACAAAAAAATTTAAACTATAATACCTTTACCTAAATATTTTTCCATACTTTACCGAGCACAATAAAAGAAATTTGATAAAAAATTTAGTTTCCCACCTTCATAAAAAAAATCAAATTTAGTTTCCCACCTTCATGAGAAAAATTAGGAATTGATTTCCCTTTCGTAAACCAAACGAGGCCTTAATGTTAGACAAGTACTTAGTAATAATCTCTTTATTTGAATCAAATTTATGTTAATCTACTCATTTTTTATTGGATGAACCTTATTTAAAAAATACTCCGATACTCAATTGCTTGACATTAAGCGAGTTCTTACTAATAAACTCTCTCAATATGAGCCGAGTGTTATATGACTACACTCACCTCTTGAGTTCTTATCAATAATTGTTCAAGTTCCTTACTAATAACTTAACGTATTTTCATTGGATATTATGAAACCAATTAATTCTCTTCCTTCCTAAATAAATATCAAATAAAAAAGAAAAAAAAATATTATTGAAGCTGATTTTTTTTTTCTTCTTTCTTTTTTCCTACCCACATAAAAATTTATCAAGTAGATGTAGAAGTATTTTAAAATAAAATGGCCCAAGGGAACACTCAACCTCTGAGCTAGACTAAATAATGAATTTTTTTTTTCCTTTTTGCGACCAAATAATAGATTAGCCGTAATTGAATATTTTAAAATTAATATAATTTTAATTTTTACTATAAAATATGTTGAACTAATATATTCTTAAAACGTGTAAAAAAACTCTATAATTGGGGGGGAAATACCAAACTAATATAAAACAAAGAACATGTACCACAAGGGGACCAAAAAAAGCTAATGTCATTCACATCTCGTCCTTCTTTTGGACGACGGTGATTGATAAAATGTTAATTTTTGATCTTTTTAATTTTCAAATCAAGAATTTTAATATATATATATATATAGGGGAAGGATCTTAAGAGGACCAATTTTTTGGTCCTTAAATGTGGACCAATCATTTTGAGGGGGTAAATAAATGAATTTTTTGATGAAACTTGGTGAATATGATATTCACTATTAGTAGATCACCTACACCAAATTTCATCGAAAAATTCAATCGGGAAGATGGTTAACTAAAAAATTTATATATATGTGTGTTTATAATCGTTAAAATTTAAGATGTTTAAATAACTCACTTCCTGGTTGAATTTTTTCATGAAATTTGGTGGAGATGATCTACTAATCATGGAGATCATCTTCACCAAGTTTCATAAAAAAATTCATCCGTTTACTCTCTCAAAATGATTGGTCCGCATTTAAGGACCAAATAAATGGTCCCCTTTAGATCCTTCCCCTATATATATATATATATTTGTATACATTCATATATATGTGGGACATTCTCATATGGGTATCTTTAAAATTGTATCAATTTTAATCCAAAACAAACTCAAAATTTATAACTAAAAAAAAAAACTCTCCACCAGTTCCGAAGTTTAAAACTATAACTAAATGAAAAATGACACAATTAAAAGTTAAAACTTAAAACAATGGGCATACAAAACATCCAAGTAAAAAAATCTAAACTAGAAGTTAAAGTTACAAGTCAAACTCCAATTCAAAAACTAAACATAAATATCCAACATTTCAACTAATCAATTTTTAGATAAAGAAGTACCCATTGGAGGCATTGAACTTGTGGTGGGTATAGCGGAGGTGGGGTGGCGGTGGTTATGGTGGTTTCAGAGAAGAAGAGAGAAGAAATAGAAGAGAAGGAGCAGTGTGTGTTATGAGCTTCAAAAGTGAAAATCTTAAGTTAGCGTGAAAAATGAAACCATTTGTTAGCACAAATCTTGAGCCATTGATTTAAAATTATAAATGTTCCAAGGATATTAGTATTTGGCATAATGACACAATTGGTAATAGTACGATATGGTGTATCATATTAATACTAATATTTTGGTACGATACGATATACCGTTAATAATAATTTTGAGTACCAGTAACGTGCCAAAATAACTCGATATAATGCAATATCATTACTAAATTTCAGTATTTTCGCACGTGTATGGATGACATTCTCAATTGCTTTTTGGTCTAAATCAGTTTCATTTTCTAAAACAAAAATATTAAACTTGTCACTTCTGTATTGCTCTCTCACACATTGCTTAATCAACAAGGTGTTCAAAATATAAAAACCAAAAAGAAACATTATCGTTTATTAAAAATTATATAATTAACTAATGAAAGTGGGAAAAGCATGAAGAATTAGACTAATCGATAATGACTTAATCACAACAATTTATTTATGTTGAATGGTTATCCTCTTGTTCTTATTCTAAGTTTTAGCTACTTTGGATTTGAATTGTGAATAAAATAAATTAATTGAAAGGAAAAATGATCTCAAAAAATAAATAAAATGAGAATAAAGATTAGCCAGGCATGGACTTGGACGGTGGGAAATCATTTTCTTTTTGATGTGGTCTATTCTCTACACCTTCAACTAGTGAATGAAAATTTCCACGTGGCAAGGTTTTTTGTTTAATAATAATAATAACAATAACAATAACAATAACAATTAATTATTACATCTTAGTACTAATAATAATTAACAAAACTAGTAATTACTGTCTCTGTTTATAAAAAGTCAACACACATTTTAATTGTTAGGAAACTTTGTTACACTTTTGATTCTACTTTAATAATGTGAATAATGAGGACTTACTTTTATGAAGCAAATTAGATTAAACTTTATATTCGTATTAGAAGATTGTATTGTAAAGTTATTCACTGATTAGATTTGAATTTAAAGTTAATTTTTTCTAACAAAGGAATTTATAAAGTTCAAGGGAAATTAAGAAAACATAGATATTTATGTAAAAAGTTTAAATTTGTATCGCGTCTTCTTGATTTTTTCAAATCATTTTAAATTTGAGTTTTGATCGGCATTTTCTTTATTTTTATAACAAGAATATCAAATCGACTGTAGTGATAACTATTATTGTAATAGTTATAGACTCATCACTTATGTTAAAAAAAATTTTATATTACAGAACCATCGATCATTTTTTTGTATCAAAAAATGGAAGAAAAGAAACTTATCCACTAGACAGATGACACGTGGGGATGCTTGGGTGGGAGTAGGCAAAATGACAGGAAGAGAATGAAGAAAATAAATAAAGGGTACCATAATAATGCCAATCAATTTAAGACATCAACTACCAGTCAAACAAAGCTCCAACTTGAATTTAATTGAAGGCTTCAATCTCAATCATTATACCTCACATCAAATTGACTTTCTTTTTTTTTTTTTTGGCAATTAAAACCCACTTATTTATTTGGTATTTATGCAAAATTTTCGAAAATTTTATTTGAAAATAATTAATTCTAACCCAAATATTTAAACATATCTTTTTTATTTGTATAGTCTTAACATATACCACAAAAGCGTATAACAATACTTCACATACACGCTCCCGAACTAAATTTTCATGTACGAGAGATAATAAAAGAATGATAAATAACTTCAGTAGTTAAAAGTAGTTCTAGTCTTACCAAGATTCCATTCTATGCTTAAAGTGAAGTAAACAAATATAGAAATTTGCAAGGATAAAATAGAAAAATAAAAGTATGTATGCTAGATACATAATTATTACATATCAAAGATGCAGACAAACAATTACATTAATTGGAGATGCAAAAATCTTTTATCATAATTATGTTATATATTAAATTAAAAGTTTATAAAATTTAAGTAAATCTAAAAATAATGATTAAATAGTTATAAATATCTGACTAATTTAAAACTTTGCGTCCTTGATAAACTATAAAAAAAAATAACTTATCTTATCGGTTGAGTTGATAATTTATGAATTTGAGAAAAAACTTATGAGTATTCGTAAAATTACTTAATCTTATACTAATGTAATTTAAAACTTGCTTATATATATATATATATATATACATTCTAGTCAACCATTGAAAACATATTTTTTTTGATTTTTTTGATTTTTTTGATTTAGTTATAGATATAATAACACGACACACCCACCCAAATATATTAGACACGCATAGATGAACAAATATATATGGGGAATACTCACTTTCTTGTCAAAGGACATCAGCTTCCACCAAATTTGCTCCATGTTCCAAAAGATGAAAACATGGCCCTCGTTTACATGCACATCTCGCCCTCTTTACAACCCTTTCCAAATGACAAATTACAAACAAAACCAAATCAATGACTTTCTGCCATCAATTATGCAAGCTCTGATTTCAGAAAAATAAAGTGAGTTGTTTGTAATGTAAAGCATGATTTCAGTCATTCAACATAGATCAAAGTGAAGAGCTATTTATAATCATGGTGCTATAGTGAGGGTGCCTTGGCTCTCTTCTTTTTGATCCTTGTCTGATGTGAGAATTATCAAATTCCTTCTAAAACTTAGAAATTAAGAACTGTCTCCTGATCCCTATTTGAAACCGGTGTTCTAAAAATAGGTATGCGTTCCTAGAGTTGTGAAGGGGGACTAGGGGATTAATCGGGGATTAGTCTGTGATTAATCAGACAAATAATTATTTATTAATTATTTAAAATAATATATTGACATAATACAGATAAAATCTAAACTTTACTTTTGAAAATGACATTGCTTGTTAAAAAATTCCTCTCATTACATAACCACAAAAGTTAATAGTTTTTAACACAGAAAAAAGAGTGAAATACTTCATTTCTCTTGCTGAATCGTCATGTCGTAAGACTAGGTAAAGCAACAGATAACCGTCTAACGCTTAGATGAGGACTAATTGGCCCTAGGCGAAAATTTATAGAACTTTGGTTGAAAGTAAACCTTCAAACTCCTTTGTGCGACCTTGTAATTGTATTCAATTCTTCGTTGAGTTTGTCTCTACCTTGAAAATAGGTAGTGAATTATGTTTAAGTTGGTGTAATTAGACAGGATCATTAATAATTTTACGTGATTTTCAATCTAACTTTGAGTTGGATGTGTGATTTCGCATAGAAATTCCCGCCTCTAAATTCTGAAACCCTTAATTTTAATAAACGAAAATATTTTGTGGAGAAAGAAAGAGTTGGGAGAAGAAAAACCTTGACCCAAAAATGGGAGTGAGGTAAAAGGGAATGCGAGAGGGAAAGCATTGTTGTCCTTTGACAAGAAAGCAGAGGGGAAAGCCGACCACTGCGCATATATATATATATATATATATACATGCATGCATATAACACAATAATAATTTTAAGTAAATATAAATACCTAATATAAAAATTGATATTGTATATTATATGTGATCACCATGTATTAGTTAAAAAAATAATATTACATTCAATTCTAACTAATGAGTAATTATCATATTGATATATTAATTTTTTATGTCAAATGTTTATGCCCATGTAAAATTACTCATGGTACAAACATAATATTCATCTAAGTATATTCTTAACGGGTTTTAAATAGGTATAGACGTGTTAACAAATATTAATTAGATCAATTTGTTCCATCGGATCAATACTAATACGGCCCGAAACAATTAAAAATCGATTCATTAATTTGTCATTTTGTGTCAATTCGATCCTCCATCTCACCCAATGAATTTATAAGGGTTAGTTTATACTTTATAGCAGAAGATTCTGCATTCACAAGTTCCTTGGTTTCCGCACAAAATCAACTTCCGCTTGGCACGAGAAATATATTCAAATTCAGACAATGACTCTATGACCAACCCAGTAACAGAATTTTTCTAAGAATCCAAAACCACTGCGCAATAAGATTTTCAACCAACTTCAAATATTCCTACGTTTAACACACTTCGACTCAAACAAAATTAGAAAATTTCGGCAAAAGGGGTGGCTTTCCCCACCCCCCCTTGTTCGATCTATGGGAACCCCAATTCTCTTCTCCCTCCACTCAAGAGCCAGTGAGCACAAAATTTTGGCAAAAGGGGTGGCTTTCCCCACCCGACCCTGGTTCGATCTATGGAACCCCAGCTCTCTTCTCCCTCCACCCACGGGTGAGCACAAGTTGTATTCTTGTAGCGTAATTGAAATTTTCTTGTAGTGTATCATATTGAAATTCAACCAACGAGTCCATGACGAACCATATTGAAATTCAACCAACGAGTCCATGATGAACCTAGTAACAGAAATTTTCTGTATTCCTCCATTTTAGCACACATGGGTCATGACAAAATAGTTTACATCCTAATAAAATTTCGCTCTCAAGTCCTTGAAGGTTCCGTCTTTTACTCTCCCTCACATGAATGAGTGAGTACCCAAAAGCACAACATAACTCTAATTATTCATGGCTATATATATGGTCCAAGAATATATTGTCTCTTCCTAATGGACCTTAACCTCCAAATTTGTTCCCAGCTAGCACCCATCATCCCACATGCAATGCCATGTCTCCTACCAAAAAAAAAATACATCTAAAATTACCACAAAAATTAAAGACTAGAAAATGTTCCCGTAATGATAACTCCAAGTAATCTCAACGATATTTTCTATGTCAAATTCATTAAAGTTCCAACGGTAATTTGCTACAAAAGACTGAAAGTTAATTAGGCATATCATCATAATTTATCAATAGATGCCTGAAAAATGACCCTTCACAAAATGTCACTAAGAAAAATAGCAGAAATCTTGATAATTTTCATGAAACAAAGTGCAAAGGTTGCCATTATTGCCTGGGGAAAGCCAAACTTGCTGCTCTCTTCAAAATCGGAACTAAGCCTCAAGGCCTCACACCCTTCAAAATAAATGTGAGTGAGTGAGAGACAGAGAGAGAATATGAACAGCAGCCAAATACTTTTAAATGCATTCTCCTCCTCCAAAAGTGGCTTTGACGGATGGAAATGGGCTTCAATTCAATGGAATACATGGAAAACAGACTGAAGACATCAAGTTCAGATACAAAAAATAAGGATAAGTTGATCATGTTTGAGCTGTAAACAAGTTTTCTTCGGGCTCATGCCCCATATTCAACATCCACCTATTCAACTTCTACCAAGTGAAGAGAATATGTCACTGGCATAAGAAGTCCACTGACAGCAAATTTCTAAGGCCTGTCAATAGTTCAGTACAGATTTCAAGTGGAAGCCAAGTCATTGAAGATTCAGATTTTGAAGCAATGAGAATAGCTTTTTAACCTATACACAAAAGGACATCCTATCCTATTCTCTCCTCTAGCACAGTGAACTTGGTTACATTGTGAATTTAAAAGGTCGCACTCAAAAACCTTAAATCTCACATCACCCTAAATTTGAACTCAAATCCTTTCTAAGGTCCTCTTCTTTTCTTATTTGGACAAATATTCCACAACTTGCCACCTACAAGTATCTTAAAAACACCCAAACCCAACCCGCCTATAAATATTGTCGACCTGAAATGGTCTTGTTGGTCGGACAGTCAGCAAAAAATAATACGGCAATGAGTTAGAAAAGAATATTGCTTCAACAATGCAACCATGAATCACTTGTCTATGAAGAGCCATGTAGCAAGCAATGAGATTGCTTTCTAACTTTATTTACAACGAAGAAGCCTTTAACAAAACTTGTTGCTTCTCCAACACAACCATAAAAAACATGCAGAAGAAGAGATTGCTTTTGAACTTAATTGTCAAAGAAGAAGTATTTTTACCACTTAATAAGAAATTTCCTAAACGTATTGACATACTTGGAGTGCCCAATTCCTATTTGGTTTCGAGATGTTACAAATGATCATAAGGAAAACTCCAGCCAACATGAACTAATGAAGAGCCACATTTTCCATTTTGGCTGTCCTACATAAAGAGTCGCGTTTCTATTTTCAGGCATGGATCAGGACAGTAAAGATGTTTTCTTGACCAATTAGTGTTTTCTTGTCCAATACCGATCAAGACAGTAAAGATGTTTTGTTCTTGACCAATTACTGTTTTCTTGTCCAATAACGACTCTTAATTAGGGACACAACAAGTGTAACATATTTATAGGAATCAAAGCAAACAAGTAGTACCAAGTTCCCTTTACAATTTCGCTCGATTTACATCATCCACCAATTCTAACTTATCTTTTATCAGACCTGCCTCTTATAAATAATATGTTTTTAAAATGCCTATTTTACCCCCGCAATCTTATTCATAAAAAAATTGCTTGCAACAAGAATCGAACCCTCATCATGAAGCAAGCAATCTAAACTCATGCCTAACCACTGAACCATGTATCATTTTTGTTAAACATTTTTCTTCAAATCTATATAATAAGCGGCAAAGGTTTTTGAATCCTAGAAATGTATTAAGGGACAAAAGACTGTGTGGCTAGGATTGCAAAATATTTTTCAATGGTGGATAGTGTCTTCGGCATGGGTTAGTACAATGTCCACCAGCTATGTTAAATACATGCTGAGTCTCACACACATCGCGATTGCAGGGCAGTCTAGTGTGTATGTGTGTGTATATATAATGCAAATCCATACAGGCTCAAAACTACAGTACAAGTGCATGATGCATAAAAGTGGAAAATTCAATTCTTAACCGGAAAATAAAGTTCTTGCTAAGGTGGAAAATAGCTAAAAGGCAAAAATGTTCGACTCTAGGTAAAAAGCAGCCAATCAAGCGCCAAAAGTTGGAAAATATCTCTCATTTTCAAAAAAGAAAAAGAAATAAGGGGGATTGAATTACCTAGAATTTAAACATTTTGTACCCTAATTCCGTGCTTGCTACCAAACAGACCCTAATAAGTGTAGTAGTGAGGAAAAGAACAAAGGCATATCAACTAAAGCCCAATTTTTGTAGAACCACAATTGCATAGATGATGAGATAACAGAAGAAAGACAGATAAATACAGAAAAAATTTACCATCAAAATTAGGGTTTCATCATTCAATCAAGTTGAGTCAAATTATACATTAAAAGGAAGAAAAACAAAAACCCCTTTCATCATCGATCAACAAAATGAATAAACTCACAAAGGGTTCTTTTCTCCACTCTCTTACCACCACAATCAAAAGACCACGCGAAACTGCGGCGCGTCGGAACCGCTCGACGGCAAGATCTCCCATCGGCAAGGTTCGAGCTCATCGGATACGGGGCAGTACCCGGCGACTGTGACCTTATCGTTGGAAGCTGCAACCGACCCGAATTCGAAGACGGTGACGTCGGCGAGCGGGGACGACCGGTTGACCTCGACGGCGCCGTTCATGCCCGGGACTTCCGGCTTTTCTGTGGGCGTTTGTGGTTTCGGGTCGGGTTTCTGGGTGGGTTTTGACCCGGGTGAGGAAGAGGAAGATTCTTTGTTGTTGCCTCTAATCCAAGAGATAATACCCATGGCTCTGATGACGACGACGATGATGATTACGATGGAGTAAATTAGTGAGAGAGGCTCTAGGGTTTTTGATTTTTGTAGGAGTTTTGGTTTTGGATTGGGTTGGGTGTTGTGTGAAATGGGGCTTTTGTTTTGGGGAAATTGCAAGAATGGCCCTTTCTAGGATTTTCCCTTCCTTTTCTAATTTTTTATTTTTTTATTGTAATTATTTTTTTAGTACATTGATGATTTATTTTATTATTATTATTAGCACCCTATAATTGTAGATTGTGCGTTGGTTGACAAAAAAAAAAATGAATCAACAGAAAAAAGGGTGGACAAAATAAAATAATAACACAAACACAATTCAACATGAAATGGATAGAGTTATGTTGTTAGGTTGGTTGGTTTGACAATGTCAAACCTAATGAAATTATTGGTCCAATTATAAGCAACACAAATCTATTATTTAAACCATACATGCTTTAAACACATTACGAAATGGATACATAATTTTAGAGGAGTTCAAAAGATGATATTTCATGAAAGGTTTCTGTCTTAGGAAATCAACAATGTTGAGCATCTCTAATGGTGAGATTTTTTTTTCTCTCACTAAGGTCCTACATTATTACTTTTTTTTTTTTTTTTTTATTAACTTACATATATTTATTCACTAGCTAATACACATTTTTATACTCCAAAAGTTCTAACAGTATCACTCACAAAGTCTAATATTATATATAACACACACTATAAAGTAGCTATTTACCTTCTATGGCCCTACTTGAATAAAAGAATAAAAAAAAAGGACATGAAAAACACAAAATAATGTGGTGTGGCTAGCTAAACCATTCGTTGCAATTAACGACGCAATTAGCAATAACTACTTTTTTCTTAGATAACATTCCTTTAACTGATGCATTGGAGTGATATTTGAGGGGTTAAATTAACACATAACACTAACATATATACTAGCATCTCCAATAACATATATAATAACATCTCCATTGGAGATGCTCATAGGGCAAGAAGGAGCTGGCCACGACATTTCGAAGAGATTAACTTTTTTTTTATTTGTTAAAAGACATTTCAAAAAAGATTAGGCAATTAAATAGTGGGTAATAAGTACATTATATATATTATAGGAAAAAAAATGTATGCTATGTTTTGCAACACTCCTCTCCCCCTCAAGTGCCACTCCATTTGCATGTAAAGAGATAAATCAAGGTGTGCACATTGCAGTTATAGTGCCATACTATAAGGCCTCGTTTGGTTCGCGGAAGGGAAATCAATTCCTTTATCTTTCACATGGATGTAGAAAACTAAATTTCATGTCAAATTTTCTTTCTTGTGTTTGGTAAAGCATGGAAACTATTTAGGTAATGGTATTATTGCCTAAAATTTTTGTAATAAATGCTTGGAAATCACATGGGATAATCAATCACATATGTTTTGAGAGGAATGGTTTTACCCCCTACTTTCCCCTCTCTCGGGAAAGTGTTTCTAAAATTTGTGCTTACAAACAAAAGAAAGGAACGACTTTCTTTTTTCGAGTACTAAAATTCGTGAACCAAACGGGGCTTAAAAGTTCAAAAGGGAAACAAATACAAGCAAGGAGTAAAGTTTAAACTCGTGATATTGCATAACCTAAACTCCAAGATGGTAAAAACAATCTCTCAAAAGTTAAGGTAGATAATGTATCCATATATATATATAGGGAGCATTTCAGGTGCGGATTATTGTTCACGGACCATCCGTACGGATTGGTCCGTTTGGCACGCTTCTCGATGGAATTTTTTGATGAAATTTGGTGGGGATGTTCTTCAATGTGTGTAGAACATCTCCACCAAATTTCATAAAAACATTCAATCGGGAAGTGGGTTAACTACATGATTGAAAAATATTGGTCCAGAAATAGATATATAAAATCCAATATTTTTCAATCGTATAGTTAACCCACTTCCCGATTTAATTTTTTTATGAAATTTGGTGGAGATGTTCTACACACATTGAAGAACATCCCCACCAAATTTCATCAAAAAATTTCATCGGGAAGCGTGCCAAACGGACCAATCCGTACGGATGGTCCGTGAACAGTAATCCGCACCTGAAATGCTCCCTATATATATATATATCATACTTTACAGTATTGTTTTATAAAAGTGGTACACTCAAACTAGTACTCTCACTTATTTGAACTCTTACTTTAAATAATTTCAACATCGCTACTTCATACTCTCATTTTGTTCAAACAAAGTCTCCTTACCTAGGCAAAAATACATTCACATTTGTCATTTGAACCTGTTTCAACAATTGTTCACCCATTTATTGGCACGCTTGTACACTTTAAACCTTTTTCTTTACGATGGGCAATTAAAAGGGAAGAAAGGGGTGATGAGTTCTTGATCCATAGTAAGAAGCTTGTACTTAAGAAATAGTATCATGCGTGGACGATATAACATGTACATGCCCAATAACAATAATTACATGATACATATTTGAAAGTACAAAAAATGTTTTTTACCAAGAATCCAAGAATAGCCAAGTGCTACATAGTAAAATTATAGGATAGGACCATTAACATTTTAAGCAAGCATTCTAAAACTTTAACATGATTTTCAAATCTTTATGACAGATTTTGATGGTGTTAAAATCTAGAAATAGATAATTAACCAATCAATAAGCGAATATCGGTGAATAAAAAATAAATGCGGCGCAATGATGAACACATGACTTTTTTTTAAGGTAGGTTCCCCCGGTAGCGCTTATGCTATTCCAGTGGTACCTCCTTCTTTCGTGTGTGCTTACTTTGTATTAGCTCAAAGGCGATCAATTTGGATGATAATACAAGCTACCAACTTTTCTCTCTATAATTTCCTTAATTCTATTTATAAGTATAGAATTAGGATTACAAATATTTTAACAGAATAAATAATAAACTGTGTAAGAGAGAGAGTGTATAAGGGTTGTTGGTATTTTTCGAGGTATGGAAATAGAGAGTATATGACTCTTTTATTTTTTGGGGGTATGAAAAGAGAGGTTATAAGACCCTTCTATTTCGTCTAGAATTGGCTTGTATTTATATTGCCAATGTCTTTATATCTCTTGGATGAAATGGATGAATCTTGGATGAGAAGGATGGTGTTGGATGAGAAAAATTATGTTTTTTGGTGTGGTTTGAATGAATGATTGAAGGGGGTATTTATAGGTAAAATCTAGAATGGTAAAAAAGTAAATTTAATGAAGATGAGGTGCAAAAATATAATTTTACAAAGGTGAGTGGATATAAGTGGAATTTGAGTGGAAGTTAATGGAGGTGAGTGGAATTTGAGTGGAGTTGAGTGGGATTTTAGTGGAGGTAAAAATGAGATTTTATCGGGAGTAAAAATGAGATTTTATCGGAGGTAAAAAAAAATGTTGAATTACCTTTGTAGGCCAATGGTAAAATTAGTATTTAACCCCATCAATTGCCCCTATCCTTTATTTTTATGCTGAAAGCTGAATGTGAAGAATAAATATTTTTGTCGGTCAAGTGGTCTGGCTCAAAGCTAAGGTGTGAGAGCGGGTACTTGTCAAGGAAGATAATCATGGAGAGAGCTTGAGTAATCGACATGTAAGGTTTCGTTAACCTTTGACCATAAGTTTGTGGAGCTCAGAAAATTAACGTGTAAAGCTAGCTAGACTTTGATCATTAGTCTTTAGAGTTTCAGAACATCATTGTGTAAGGCTGGCTAGACGTTGATCTCGAGTCGTAATCCAAGGATGCTAGATCTCGGATGCTAGTCGTTGAGCTCGAAACATCAATGTGTAGAACTCATTAGACATTGGATGCAAGTCGTAGAGTTTGGAACATTAATATGTCTTGAGTAGAGTCTTGCCCCCTTCTGACTTAGACAAATTCTGACAATCTTCTCATTCGTTACCAGGCTTCTTAAGCTAGCAAACCGTCCTTTTTGTTGTAACTCTTGATCATACTTCTCTTATATGCCTCTTCTTTGATTCAAGCTTGCTCCCTTTTCTCTTCGAGAAGATCTAAGTTGGCCAGTAGGTTTTCATCATTACGAGTTGGGTCATGATAGTTGACTCTATAAGTTGGTACTCCTATCTCCACTGGAATGACGGCTTCTGTTCCGTAGGTCAGGGAGAAAGGAGTTTCACCGGTTGGGCCCCTGATGGTGGTCCTGTATGCCCATAGTACTGATGGGAGCTCTTCAGATCAGTTTCCTTTAGCATCATCAAGTCTCTTTTTCAATGAGTTTAATAGAGTTCTATTGGTGATTTCCGCTTGGCCATTGGCTTGAGGGTGGATAGGTGAACTGTAATGGTTCTCGATTCCATGCCCTTCGCAGAAATCTCTGAAGAGGTTGCAGTCAAACTGCTTTTCGTTATCAGTGATCAGGATTTTTGGGAGACCAAAACGACAAATGATGTTTCTCCACACGAAATTCTGAATTTTCATGGTGGTGATCGTTGTCAGTGCTTCAGCCTCAACCCATTTGGTGAAATAATCGATGGCCACAACTTCAAACTTAGTCTGTCCTTTGCCCAAAGAAAAAGGCCCTACTATGTCCATACCCTATTGAGAGAAAGGCCATGGGCTGCTGACGGGGGTCATAAGTTCTGCTGGGAGATGCTGAATGTTGGTGAATCTCTGGCACTTGTCACATTTCTTTACCCTCTCCTTTGCGTCTTATAGGATAGTGGGCCATAAATAGCATTGTCTGCCAACCTTGAGTGCTAGTGAGCGAGTTGCTGGATGCCCTCCACATAGACCCTCATGAATCTCTAGCAGGGTTGCTTGGGCTTGGTGTGAGTGTAGGCAGAGCAAAAAAGGGAGGACGTATCGCCTTTTGTACAGCGTTGCTTCGATGACCACATATCTGTTTGACATATATTTTATTCTTTTGGCCATATTTCTATCTTCGAGGAGGGTTCCGTCAGTGAGATAGTTCAAAATTGGATCAATCCAGCATTTGCAGACCTGTACTGGAGCCGTATCCAACTCCAAGGGTTCATCTATGGCTTTTCTTTCCAGATACTCAACGTGAACCCCTTTTGGTAAGTCCGAAGTCGTGGCTAACTTGGCCAGGTGATCTGCCTTGTTATTCTGATCTCTTGGGACCTTAATAAAAATTAAATTAGAGTACTTTTGAGCTGCCATTTTAACATTTGTCAAGTAAGTGGCCAGACGTTCTTCTTTTGTCATATTGTGCCCAAGTATTTGGCCGACTACTACCGCGGAGTCATTATAGACCACCATCTGCTTTGCTCCCAGATCACCAACTATTCTCAGGCCCAAAATGATGGGTTCGTACTCAGCCTCGTTGTTGGAGGCCTTAAATAAGAATTTCAATACTATCTCTAGGGTGTTGGACTCAAGAGTGATTAGCACTAAACCAGCTCTAGAACCTTGTAGATTGGAAGCTCCATCAGCGTGCAAGACCCATATGGGTACTGATGGTGTCAAAATCTAGAACAGATAATTGACGACCGACCAATCAATGAATAATGGTGAATTGGATCGTAACTGTGAACAGTGATTGTGAACAGTACCACCGTATATATGAACAGTGCAAGTGAACAGTAACTGTGAATAGTACCACTGTATATGTGAACAGTAACTGTGAACAGTACCCCTGTATATGTGAACAGTGATTGTGAACAGTACCCCTGTATATGTGAACAGTGATTGTGAATAGTAACTGTGAACAGTACCACTGTATATGTGAACAGTAATTGTGAACAGTAACACCGTATATGTGAACAGTGACTGTGAACAGTACCGGCAGAAACTGATTAAAAATGAAGATGAACACGAGACGTTTTTGTTAAGATAGGTTCCCCCGGTAGCGCTTATGCTAGTCCGGCAGTACGTCCTCCTTTTGTGTGTGCTTGCTTTGTATTAGCTCAAAGGCAATCAATTTGGATGATAATACAAGCTACCAATCTCTCTCTCTTTCTATAATTTCCTTAATTCTATTTATAAGTATAGAATTAGGATTACAAATATTTCAACAGAATAAATAATAAACTGTGTAGGAGAGAGGGCGTATAATGATTGGTATTTTTTTGGGGGTATGAAAAAAGAGAGTATAAGACCCTCAAAAATTGGCTAGTATTTAGGAAAGATGGATGGATATTGGGAGAGGAGGAAGAGATGTTTTTTGGTGTGTTTTGAATGAATGAATGAGGGGGTATTTATAGGTAAATGTAGAAGGGCAAAAAGGTAAATTTGGTAATGTATATGATGTGTATGCTTAGGTCACATGTATTCTAGAATGTATATGATGTGTATGCTTAGGTCACATGTATTCTAGAATGTACATGATGTGTATGCTTAGGTCACATATGTAAAAATGGTATTTTACTGGAGGTAAAAAATGGTATTTTACTGGAGGTAAAAATTGGTATTTTACTGGAGGTAAAAGTGTTGAATTACCTTTGTATGCCAATGATAAAATTAGTATTTAACCCCATCAGGTACTCCTGGCAACAAGTTTATTGAGGTGGTAGGGGTTGAAGTGTTTGGGTCTGGGAGCGGCAGTAGCTCCGGTGGCTTGATAATCTCTTCTTCTGTGTAAGTGAACTCGGCTATAAAGTCCGCCACTGCCTGGCCCTTGATCGAAGTTCGAGGCCGGTAGTTAATCACGAACTACCCGAGTTCCATGGCCTAGATGGCCAAACGACCTGATTGTTCTGACTTGTCGAGAATTCTTTACAGTGGCTGATCTGTGAGCAGATCTATGGTGTTGGCCTGAAAGTTAGGTCTTAGATTTCGAGATGTGATAAGCAGGGCATAGGCTAACTTTTCCAACCTTGGGTAGTTTAGTTTGGCAGCATGCAGATCTTTACTCATGTAATACACTGGTAGTTGAACTCCTTCATCATTCCTCATCAGTACTGAACTAATTGCTGTTCGTGATACTGTCAAGTATAGACTCAGAACCTCCTATTTTTTTGGTGAGCTAAGTAGGGGAGGAGTTCCGAGGTATTGTTTGAGCTGCTGAAAAGCCAGCTCGCATTCTTCAGTCCACTCGAAAGCTTTCTTTAGAGTTTTGAAAAAGGGGTGGCACTTGTCGGTTGCTCTGGAGATGAACCTGTTGAGAGCTGCCACTCTTCCTGCTAAACTCTAGACTTCTTTCGGTTTGGATGGAGATCTCATGTCAATAAGGGCTTGTATCTTCTCTGGATTAGCTTCAATTCCCCTTTGAGTGACCATAAAGCCCAAGAATTTCCCCCCTTTAACTCCAAAAGTGCATTTGGCTGAGTTGAGGGACATGCCGTTCTGTCTGAGTATTGCAAAGGCTTCATTGAGGTCAACCACATGGTTTGAGGCTTTAAGGCTCTTAACCAACATGTCATCAATATAAACCTCCATGTTTATGCCTATTTGGTCTTTAAATAGTGCGTTCATCACCATTTGATAGGTAGCTCTCGCATTTTTCAGACCAAATGGCATAGCTTTGAAACAATACGTGCATTCGTTGGTGATAAAAGAGGTTTTCTCTTCATCTTTCGGAGCCATTCTGACCTGATTGTAACCGGAGTATGCATCCATGAAACTCAACATTTCGTGGCCCGTAGTGGCGTCTACAAGCCGGTCGATCTTTGGGAGTGGAAAACTGTCTTTTGAATAGGCCTTATTGAGATCTTTGAAATCCACGCACATTCTCCACTTCCCATTGTGCTTTTTTACGAGCACTATGTTAGAGAGCCACTTCGGATAGTAGACCTCCCGAATGAAACCAGCTCGGAGGAGTTTCTGGACCTCTTCTTTGGCGGCCAAATTGCGCCAAGCTAGACTTTGATCATTAGTCTTAGAGTTTCAGAACATCATTGTGTAAGGCTGGCAAGACGTTGATCTCGAGTCTTAGTTCAAGGACGTTAGATCTCGGATGCTAGTCATTGAGCTCAAAACATCAATGTGTAGAGCTTTTAAAGCTTCAGAACATCATTGTGTAAGGCTGGCTAGACGTTGATCTCGAGTCGTAGTCCAAGGAAGCTATATCTCGGATGCTAGTCGTTGAGCTCGAAACATCAATGTGTAGAACTCGTTAGACATTGGATGCAAGTCGTAGAGCTTGGAACATTAATATGTAAAGCTCGCTATACTTCTGGTCATAAATAGTCTGATTATATTCGGACCTTTTCCAACTGTCATCAAATTCTCGAATTTCTTTCTTTCTTTCTTTCTTCTTCTTTTTTTTTTGAGGCCTGCTTTTATTGTCGGCCAATTTTCAGCGAGATCTCTTGGGGTGGGGTGGTCCAGCAGTTGTCTGACGGACTTCAAAATCACATTTAGCTTTGTGGAAGTTTGATATCCGCTGAAAATTTCTTTAATTTCTTTTTTGTGGTTTGTTGGACAAGCTTGATGAAAATTACATTCAATTGTAATTTTTTGGAAGCTCGTCAATTTTACCTACAATAAAGATTATTAATCGTAAGAAAATAATACAACTTTAGATATATTAATATAGAAAGAAAAATCATATATGAGTTATTAAAAAATAACTTATCTCTTCTTTTGGATTTTATTCCCTTGAGTAACCGGATTTTTGAATGATTATGCGCCCGTAAATTTTGAGCTAGCGTGGGCTTGCCGGATTTTTGCATTTTTTGTTGCAGCAACTTTGTATCTCCATTTTGGACACCGAGATGGCCAAATTTAAAAATGGATTGAACTGGAAAGTTGTAGCTCTTGAAATTTACTCCAAAATGGACTCTAGAATCGCATGATTTGGAGTTTTGAGCACAAAGTTATGTGCCTAATAATATTGAGTTACTATAGGCCCGCGGGATTTCGATCCAGAAAGTTTGTATCGAAGTTTTGAACCCCGAGATGGACGAATTTGAAAAAATCTTGAATTGAAAAGTTGTAGCTCTTGATATTTTCTCTAAATTAGACTCTAGAATTGCATGATTTGGAGTTCCGAGCAAGACGTTATGCTCCCGAGAATATCAAGCTACGTAGACCCGCGAGATTATGAGTTTTTCACCGAAAATTCACTTGTAATTTCTAAAGAACGAGAGCTTTAGAGAGCTTATCGTTCCCACAGACGGCGCCAACTGATGGTGTTAAAATCTAGAAATAGATAATTAACCAATCAATAAGCGAATATCAGTGAATAAAAAATAAATGCGGCGCAATGATGAACACATGACTTTTTTTTTAAGGTAGGTTCCCCCGGTAGCGCTTATGCTATTCCAGTGGTACCTCCTCCTTTCGTGTGTGCTTACTTTGTATTAGCTCAAAGGCGATCAATTTGGATGATAATACAAGCTACCAACTTCTCTCTCTATAATTTCCTTAATTCTATTTATAAGTATAGAATTAGGATTACAAATATTTTAACAGAATAAATAATAAACTGTGTAAAAGAGAGAGTGTATAAGGGTTGTTGGTATTTTTCGAGGTATGGAAATAGAGAGTATATGACTCTTCTATTTTTTGGGGGTATGAAAAGAGAGGGTATAAGACCCTTCTATTTCTTCTAGAATTGGCTTGTATTTATATTGCCAATGGCTTTATATCTCTTGGAATGAAATGGATGAATCTTGGATGAGAAGGATGGTGTTGGATGAGAAGAATTATGTTTTTTGGTGTGGTTTGAATGAATGATTGAAGGGGGGTATTTATAGGTAAAATCTAGAATGGTAAAAAAGTAAATTTGATGAAGATGAGGGGCAAAGATATAATTTTACAAAGGTGAGTGGATGTAAGTGGAATTTGAGTGGAAGTTAATGGAAGTGAGTGGAATTTGAGTGAGATTTTAGTGGAGGTAAAAATGAGATTTTACCGGAGGTAAAAAAAAATGTTGAATTACCTTTGTAGGCTAATGGTAAAATTAGTATTTAACCCCATCAGATTTTATCTACATATGATGCATTTTGGAATGACTACTCCAAACTGCACATAGCATTTGTATATGATTTAAATAAAGATTTTTAATAAATTTGAAAAAAAAAATTTTTTTATAAAAACTACTCTTAAGAATAATTTATTACAATAGATTTGCGAACTTAAAATTTACATCCCAAAGGACATGGTTTAAATTCTGATCACAAGGGAATTTTCTCAATCCTTCCCGCCAAAGCTGAGAACAGTAAACATGGCCGTTAGACCGAAAACAGTCAAATCCACAGCCCGTTTATCTTCACTTTCACTCGAAAAAATCATCAATACCCAAAATTCCCTATCAAAATCCACCCCAAAACCCTTTCTCAATCATCCCTACGAACCCACCATCGCCGATTACCAAGGGGTGCGAACGTTAACACTCGACCACCCTATCCTGCGCACCCTAGACACATCTCAGTCCACACTACAACAATTCAACCAAGTCCACACCCAACTCATAATCTCCGGTCTCTTTCAACACCCTCTTGCTGCTTCTCGTGTGGTGAAGAAGCTTTGCTCTTCCCCAATTTCATTCCCTCACGCGGTTGAGCTCTTTGATCGATTCGATGAGCCTGATGCGTTCGTTTGTAACACGATTATGAGGGGTTTTGTCAATTTGAATGACCCAATTGAGGGTCTTAGGTTTTATTATATGCAAATGGTGGGAAAATTTATTTTGGAGAATCATTTTACTTTCCCGGTGTTGGTGAAGGTTTGTGCTGATGTGGGTGATTTGAAAGAAGGGGAGAGGGCTCATGGGAGGGTTGTGAAACTAGGTTTTGAGCTGGATTTGTTTGTGAGGAATGCTTTGATTCATATGTATGGTGTTTGTGGGAGGATTTGGGATGCACGTCGGGTGTTTGATTTAAGTTCTGAGTCGGATTTGGTGACTTGGAATTCGATGATTGATGGGTATGTGAAGAATGGGGAAGTGGGTTTTGCGCGTTGGGTGTTTGATGAAATGCCTGAAAGGGATAATTTTAGTTGGAATTCGATGATTGCCGGCTATGTGGGAATTGGGGATATGGACACGGCAAAAGAGTTGTTTGAGAAGATGCCGTATAAAGATGTTGTTTCTTGGAATTGTGTAATTGATGGGTATGCTAAGATGGGAAATGCTGTGGTTGCACGTGAGTGTTTTGATTCAATGCCATTCCGAAACGTAGTTTCTTGGAATATGATGTTGGCTCTTTATGTCCGCTCCAAGGATTCCAATGAGTGCTTGGGATTGTTCGAAAGGATGATGGAGGTCGGAGATGCTAAGCCAAATGAGGCAACTATAATGAGTGTATTGACTGCATGTGCACACTTAGGGAGGCTCGATAGGGGTGAATGGCTTCATTCGTACATAAAAACTAATAGGAGGATCAAACCGGATGTGTTACTTTCAACTGCTCTCTTGACTATGTATTCCAAATGTGGGGCTATGGATTTGGCTCAGGAAGTGTTTGACGATATGCCTGAAAGAAGTATTGTATCGTGGAATTCGATGATTATGGGGTACGGAGTGCATGGTCATGGAGAGAAAGCTCTTCAAGTGTTTTTGGACATGGAGAGAAGTGGACAAATGCCAAACGATACTACTTTTGTATGCATTTTAAGCGCCTGTACTCATGCAGGAATGGTTTTGGAGGGATGGTGGTACTTTGACCGCATGCGTCGAGTTTACAATATTGAGCCGAAAACTGAGCACTATGGCTGTATGGTCGATCTCCTTGGCAAGGCCGGTTTAGTGAAAGATTCAGAGGAGATTATAAAGAAGATGCCTATGGAGGCAGGACCTGCTCTATGGGGAGCTTTACTCTCGGCTTGTAGGACCCACTCAAATGTAGAGCTTGGAGAGATTGTGGCCAAGCGGTTAATTGAGTTAGATCCCGGACATATTGGACCCTATGTGTTGTTATCGAACATATATGCCGAGGAAGGGAGATGGGGTGATGTCGAAAATGTAAGAAAGATGATGACAGAAAAAGGGCTACAAAAAGTGGCAGGGTGTAGCTTGGTCCCCCTCGGAGATTTTGAGTTTAATTTTTTTCAAGGAAATAATTCATTCCATAACAGGAGCATGGTGTATTCTATGCTGAGAGATATGGGTTGTCAAATGAAATTGTCGTGTAGAAAGATGACAGAGTAGAAAATTCTACTTCAATAAAGGATTATACTTGTTGGAAAGAGTTGATGTAGACTTATTTATTCACATGTAACATCTCAAGAAATAACAAGCGCTCATCATAAAATTCGAGCTTTAGCGGAAGAATCTTTGAAAAGAATTGTGAGCTTATTGTTGTGTATCCAATTTGTAGTGTATGGATGAGGCTATATGGTTATGTACAGCTAGAGTGGTGAACGTAATAATTAGGGGGGGGGGGGGGGGGGGGGGGGGGGGGGATGCTTCTGTATTTAACTTTTGAAGTTTGCCTATTTGCGTAAGTTATGACAATCAGTGGGAATTGTGTTTGTATTTTCTCTGTTGGCTTTTAGCTTTAATGAGAAAAGAGGGAAAATTAAGTGATTCAGCAAGCACCTCAGCCTACACCGTCTTGATAGAGATCAGACACGGCTGATACATCTCTCAGTATAATCACATTTATTTGTGTCTATATAGTTTGTGTAACTATCTTTAGTATTGTGAGTAGGTTGATGTATGTGTCCTAGTGGGGTAGATGTGGGTGGACTACACTATGGGTGTTCATCCCACATCACTTGGGTGGGGTGAACTGATGTGTTATATATATGTGTAGTCACTAGCCCTTTTTGGTTAGAGGCCTTTTGAGAAAAAGCAAACTGTGCCAGCTTGGGCTCAATGTAGTCACATTATATTGATTCGTTGGCCGAAGTTTAACACCACCCTTAAGCAATTTAATTTTTCACACCGTGGGCCTATTAGGTTGGAGGTAAAATGGTGAAAAGGTATTTTTACCTATCTTAGGTTACTATTTTGTTTGTGAATAAGTACAAATAAGCGCACAGACTATAGTAATGCAATTAGAGACAAGAATAGTGAACAAAGTTCAATGCCAAATAGGTTTAAAGATTTTTGACCTAGGTAAAGAATATATTGTCCCAAATTATGCCGACCATATGAACCCTTTTTTTGACGAATCACCAAAGTGGAACTATTGTGCAGAAAAATATTGGCAGTTTTATGTGAAATGGTCAACAAATCTAACAAAATTTTCAAAATTCTCAACCCCCTTGAAAATTATACAAACCTGTTGAATTTGGTCTATGGTTAGACTAAATTGACCGAAAATGGTTTCTATTTACTTAGTAATGGGAATTGGGGCCAAAGTGAAAGCAGGCTACAGTTTAAGGCGTTCATTGTAATTTACCCTATTCAAAATTGTTGTTCTTGGAGTAGAAGTGAATTGGAGGGTGGGTTAGGTGGTTATGCACTAAAGAGGAATAGGAATATCCTGTTAACAGTATTTTAAAGTTCCCACTTGTGCTAATAATCACGGTAGGGACTTTTAAACTTTAGGGAAGCACCCTTCTCGTTTATTAGTATATAAACATGTCTCTCATATGCAAGCACTTAGCTTGAAATGATGGTTTTGTTTTGTTTTGTTTATTACTTGATGGTGTTTAAAAAAGCAGAGTTTGGGCTACCCTTAGTGACCAGAGCTTCGTACTTCCACTAAAGAGGTTATGAATTTAAATTCCCCCAAATTAATCGTCTCACAATATATACATACACACCACATAAAATAATTTATATCAAAGAGTCTTTCTAACGGGTATTCTTGTTCTTTTAAGGAAAGAACAAATTTCTCATTTGAAATGGGTAAATGGTTGAATATTTTGATGAAATTTGGCGGAGATCAGGGGTGGAGCCATGTAGGGTCCAAGAGGGGCCATGGCTCCACCTGGACTTTTGGTAAATTTTGACCGAGTACATGGGTTTGTGTGCGACAGTACAAAGATAAGGGTTTCTATAATTCAAAAGTTTAGTGGGTGGCAGGTTGTTGAGGAGTATTTGTGTGGTAAAATGTACGATTTGGGGGGCCATGTCGTGCAATTTACCACAAGATTGGTGCATAAATGGAAAAAGTCTAGTGGGTAAGGGGGTTTTGTATGATAAAATATAAAAGTTTGAGGGCTGGGTTTTGTAATTTATTGTAGGGATAGTGCATAAACAAGAAGTATAGCAGGCGGTCTAATTCATTTTAGTCACCCCTTTTATTTGTTTGAACCGCAACCATAAAACTAGCACTACTGCACCAGTGCACTCCGCTTCCTTCTTCTTTTTTTGCGGCTCTTAGCCTCTTAGGTTAGAATTTTTTTTTTATAATCTTATACTATTTTTTTAAAAAAATTGAATATTAAGATTTAGGTGTTTTAATGTTGATTTGCAACAGGAAACATAGCAGGTGGTCTAATTTATTTTAGTGTACCCTTTTATTTGTTTGAAGCGTAGCCGTATAACTAGCACTACTGCACCAGCGCACTCCGCTTCCTTATTCTGTTTTTACGACTCTTAGCCTCTTAGGTTAGATTTCTTTTTTATAATCTTATATTGTTTTTTTTTAAAAAAAATGAATATTAAGATTTAAGTGTTTTAATGTTGATTTGCTTCTTAGATTGGTTTATTAATATATTTGTTTGTTGGTTATAGTAGGTTGAATATTGAGTTAATAAAGATATTTCAAAATATATAATTAATTTTAAGATATCATTTTTAACTCTTGGGAAATATCGAAACAGAATGGAGAAGTATTTTACTAAAAAATTGGCCTGAAAACATAATTATTGATTTTGATTTGGCTTAAAAAAAATTGCCCCCCTGAAAATTATTCTTGGCTCCGCCACTGGTGGAGATGATCTTTGTGATGATTAGATCATATCCACCAAATCCATCAAAAAATTAAACTGGGAAGTGAGTTAAATAAAAAAACTGATATATATATATATATATGCTTTTTCAGCCTTTGAATTTTCTGATGGTTATTTCTCATATTTCCCAAATGAATTTGTGGATGAATTGCAGTAGATATGATCTACTCATCACGGAGATTAAGTCCACCAAATTTAATTAAAAATTCAATCATTTACCCGTTGAAAATCCATTCTTCTCTTAAAAGACGTAGAATGGTGTAGAATTCAACCAAATTTCATAGAGGAGTAAGAAGTATGCCCTTTAGAGACTGTGTGTATATATATTATGAAAATTTTCTTGTTGTTTCGAAAAATGGATTCCTATTTTTTATGATATCAAAAATACACGTTGAGCCGGTTGAGGGGGAAGCGCTCTCTCTCTCTCTCTCTATATTTTTGAGAAATGGTTTTGTTGACATATGCAGGCATATAATCCATTCCTTTTTAAAAGGACACAAATTGGAGTCTAGCTATACTGTAGACACTGTACATAAAGGGCAAAACACAGATCAAATTTATTTGTTTATTAGAACATTGTGACTTTACTAGCCTATAGTACAACGACTACAATAAAAATTCGTCAACTCCTATCCTCAATAACACTAAAAAAAATATTTCAATACATGAATATAAGAAAATTAAAGATCAACACATGAATAAGAATTACTAGCTGCTGCTTATATAAAATGGTGTAAACTTAATGACTAAATGATTCTGGTGCATTTGGCTACACGTTCACTTGTACCCCTGAGTCATATTGCTCCCCACCTTTCCAGTTTTCCGGTATGTTATTAACTGGAACAACCCATTCCTCGTCTCCATCATCATCGCTAAATAGCATTCTTAATGATAAGGGTCCGCTAGGAGGTGAAGTGGTTGTCCACACTGCTCCATAACTCCGGTCCAATAATTTGCACGAAAAATTTTGTGTCTGCATATATTAAATAGTACCAGAATATTTAGGATGCTAAAAAGTTGAGGAATATACGAAAATATAAAATAATGAAAATGTCGTGAAGAAAATGATATTTGTTAATGGAGAGCATTTTGCCATTTTCAGCTATCTTCAGTGGTGTCCTGTGTAGGAGAGTCTTTTGAGATTTAGACATTTAGTCATTTTCATGCCACTACTTAAATATATACTGTTATAATTATTACTGGTATTTGTTTGTTCCAAATTAAGAGTCAAATATTGAAAATCAGTAGACCAAATTTCACTATTTAAATAAGTTTTGATCCTGCTAACGGTAGTTTCTCCGAATGTTGACTTAGCCGGTGTGTACAAATTGACTTGGGGTGTATTTGATTACTCTTTTTTTTTAATGAAAAATGCTCAGAATTTTGGATATTCCATCTTTTGTGGTGTTTGATTGCATAATTTTCCGTGTCACATCAATTTACATGTTATTTTCTCCTTTTCCATGTAATTCAAGTACAATCTCCCCTTCAATTCCATGGAAAATTGTTCCATGGAAAATAATTTGCTGGAGTTCAATTCTTTTCCATGCAAACCAGGTGGGTTTGGTTGCACTTCTTTTTCATGAAAAATGCACAAAATTTCATATTTAATTTTCCATTTTAGTGCAGTAGTGCTGTTAGATTGCACAATATCCTATGGAATCATTAATATTGTACAACTTGGTTTAGCATAAATCTCTTTTCTAGGCAATTCCAGAACCAACTCCCTTCTAAAGTTTCCACAGACAATCTTTCAGCGTAAAGCAATTTCATGGAGTTCGATTATTTTTCCAGGTAAACCAATCAAACGCGCCCTAAAAGTTTGTAATAGAAAATTACCTCACATAGTTGCACAGCAGTAATATCCTTCTTGCCCTGTTGGTACCATATAACAAAAGCCAGGTAATAAGGGTAGTTGCTATTCTCATCAATCTTGATTGTGATATTTCTGTTTGGATAGCTGCATGAAACCCTGTTTTCATACCCAAAATGTTTGCTTTAGAAAATATTAAGGCACTTTAAATATCGAATCTAAACCCCAAGTCTAAAGACCGAATCTGAAAATTTTGTTTGTTTTCATCTGAATAAACTTTAAATATATTACTTTTACCCTTTTGTCCTTTTAACCTTTAAAGTCCGACCAAAAGAGTTGGGTTGAGGCCAAAAATTGTATTATGCCAAAAGAGGTTACTTCTGAAATTTTAATCCAAAAACTCTGTATCTCATCCATTAAGGCTTTGAGAGGTTCAAAACAAACCGACCAAAGCTGTGTATATACTAACGATTCTTTTACCTTCTATATTCGATGTCGACTACACCTTGGCTTAGCAGATATGTGGCTGAATCTGCGGTCTGAGCCATCCGACGAAAGGCTCGGCTGCTCAGAATAAAGTCTGTGTTGGGACCCGACCCTTGGTCCGTTATAACTACGGTCACCCCTTTGTCTGAGCAGAGGTTACTGTCGGTGCACCTCACCTAGTGAATAAATGGATAATTTCGTGATTAAGAAATGCATATTATGATAAGCAAAAGTTGAACATTTAAAGGGTATTATAATTTTGATTTGCAATCACCTGGTAACAAGCGCCACAGCCTAAACCATCTCGGTAGAGATCAGACACGGCAGATACATCCCCGCCATTGATTGTCATACCAAATGAACCAAACCCGCATCTCCCAGCTTAATTTGATGCCATCAAAGATAAATATTGATCAGTAGTAAGCAAACACCAATTCATTCTTACTTTATTTTTTGTGTCGTGGGTGGAGTGTTATGGGGTGAGGGGGAATTGAACCCGGTTTGTTCTTTGTAGTTTTTGAGATCGAAAAGGGGATCAAACTGCAACCTCCTAAATGGAAGATTGAGGCTTTGGCCATGCCCACTCATATATTTATATAGCATATATGTGTGTGCGGGGAGGATTGAGTTTGCAACCTCCCAAACAATAGATTGAAGTTTGGCCAATAATACATGCCATTATACCTACACATATATATCAGCTAGACTCTAGAGTGGGTACTCTCTGATTTTGACAAAAAGAAGGGACGTACATTTAGAGGGATTCCTCTCTTTAGAGCCTGGTTGTCTATATATATCCGACGTTTTATATTATGTATACACAAACACACACAAATATATATATCTTTCCCACAGGTGAGACAGGGCCTAAGATCATACTGAAAGGCGTGTTCAAGAAATATTCATGCCGTAAGTAAGCCAATATATAGATATGTATATCGATATGCATATATAGTTTGAATTCTTACTAGCTGTTCCATTTTCATCAGAATTCGGGTAGTAAGAAGCCCGAGAATGAGTGAAACAATCACTACACGTTGCCGAGTTTCCGAGATTTAGCAGAGAAAGAAAGGTGGCAAAGAGGAGGAAAAGTGACTGGAGAGAAAGAGCCATTGAAGGAGGAAAGAAAGGAAGGTAGGGAAAATTAACCAAATGAATTGAAGTAAAGAATACAAGTAGGTAATGCGTGAACAGAATTGAGCTCTGGGAGTATTTATAGTGAACTAAAACCAGCAGGTACAAGCCTCCAATGCTGGTAAAAGCTGACTTTGACACTATGTTTCAAATTAAGTTCATTTTGTTAGTGGAATTCTGTTACCGTTGTGTTCTCAGCAAACCTTCTTAGACTTGACATTACTTTTTGAAAAAATAAGATGTAGAAAGGTATTTTTGAAATTCTCTTGCTTTATCTATTGTACTCTTTGTTCCCATGTGAAAGTCTTGCTTGAAAAGGTTCCGGAATAATATGGATAACTGTAGTGACCTTACTTTTGGTTTGGTAAGTACCGATGACCCCACCATGTGAGATACTCTCAGTACTATTAATTTTGGAATGTTTAAAATTAAGAATTAACTTTTCTTTTTGAAAGAGAATGAATGTACTAAATCTCAGAATGTAGACAAATTTTGTCCTTAATAATTTAAGTTTGAAAGCAGTATATTGTTATAAAAGGGCAAAAGTTAAATATATATATATATATATATATAAACTTTTAATTTTAAGTAGAGGGAGTAGATGTGTTATGGAAGCCTTTTGAAAGGTTGTTACAGGAACGGAGCCATAATTTCATATTTTGGGGGAGCGAAAATATATAATTTGTGGTGGCAAATTTTTTTTTCCACTTCTTGATCTCCATTAAGTATTTGGTGCTACTGTTACATAACATAATTGCTCATTTTTACGAAAAAAGTTGTTTTTCTCCTACACGTTTTGCCACAAAAAATCATTTTTGTTGTGGCAATTAATATTAATACTAAGGGTTAATTTGGCTATACACAAGGTAATACTTATTATATATATATATATATTGTTGGGGGTTAGGGGTGGGGGGACACTTAATTTTCTTAATTTTTATTGGCCCAGGGGTTGCAAATCCTTATAATTATAAGATTTTCATGGCTAAATACTAAAATGGTAATAGAAATTTTCAAATTTTCGGTTACGTCCCCCACACAAAATACCCACGATCCATCCTTGGATTGTTCCCTATAAATGCAAAAATAGATAGAAAAGGGATCCTAAATGCAAAATGTCAAAACATACGGAGGTCATTGTAATTTATTTATGTATGGCGTAAATGTACACTTTTACACTTTTTTTGGCTAGATACTTTCTAATACCACAAAATGTTTAGGCTAACTTTCACGCATCTCAATAATCCCAAGATCGTGGAACAGTGGCCATCCTGATCCCAATGCGCTCAATGGCGTAACCAGAAAATTTTGTTAGTGGGTTCATCAAATAATGTACCAAAAAAATTTTCATAGATTATAATATCATAAATATATACTTACAATAGGAGCAACAAAAAAAAAGTATTAGGCTTTTATAATTGTCCACGATGACTTTTCATATTTTGAAATTGTTGCATAATAGCCTAATTACCTATGCTATCAAATACATCTTTTTCAATGAAAGTAATCAAGCATGAATTAAAATAAACTAAACACATAAACAACTAAACAAGTAAGCATATTAGCTTTTATATCTTTTTGTCAACAATATATACTATAATATTCATCTACATTTATAACTAACAATAATATATTGGCTAAAGGCTACTGATTAATTAATTAATTAATTATCCAACTTAAAGAAATGAAGAATTATAAAATTAAACAGGTGTAAAGTACTAAAGTAAGGGTTGTATTGCTTTAAGGCTGGATTTTCTTGCCTTGAATTATTTGAGTAGATTGACTATCGAGTGCTGTAAGGATAAAAGCTGCCGAGTACTGAATTTGAACATCTCCTTTATATTTTCTTGTGTTTCTTTCACTAGCTCATTCTTTATGAATATTAAACTTTTGAGTTTTGAGATAGAAAAGAGAGAACTGTATGAATCTATTTAGTATAAGGGCATTGGCTTTTGTGAAATGAAATAAAGAATAAAGAATGTATGGTCTCAATTGAAGGTTGAAAAATGGGACAAAGTATAAAGTAAAAAAAATATCAAAGAAAAGAGAAAGTGTCTCATGTAAACTATATTTATTAATATTATTGTTTTTAAGATTTGACCGCACTAATAATATATTTTTTTTGATTAAGTGGTGTCAAATGCACAATACAAAACAAAAAAGTGCAAAAATATTGTATCCTACTCCTTTATTTTGTTAATTCAAGTGGGGTCAACCAACCCCACTCACCTATACATAGTCACGCCCTGAGTGCGCTACCACTGGACCACTTGTTGGTGGTTACACTTTTACATTTGGTAGCGGGATATATGCTTCAGTTGCGGCTGCTTGGAATCTCTAGGTTTAGGGGTGAGAATTGGTACTGAGACCAACCAAAACCGATCCGAAAAAATTGGTTTTGTTTTCACACATTCAAATACCAGAAACTGAAAATACCAACTTTCTTTAGGTTGGTTTGGTTTTAATGTATCAAAAATCGAAATACCAAAAATA
Source organism: Lonicera japonica (assembly GCA_021464415.1). Lineage (NCBI taxonomy): Eukaryota > Viridiplantae > Streptophyta > Magnoliopsida > Dipsacales > Caprifoliaceae > Lonicera > Lonicera japonica. The sequence continues at coordinate 27,583,840 of CM038470.1, read as the reverse complement.
CAAAAACTTAGAATACCAAAAATACCGAACCAAAAGTAGTGAAAATCAGGGTAAATAATAGATTTAACTATATTAGATCGACTATATTATTTTAATATAATGACTATATTATTATTCTATTTTAGAATATATTGGCTTTAAATATTATTTATATAATTTTAAAATTTATTCATAAAATGTTATATGTATGATTATAAATTTATCTAAAAGTACACACGAGATATTCTAAGATTATTAATATAATTGTTGTCTAGTTCTTATATTTTGTATCTTGTTGTATCTAAATTTTGTATATTTTAATGCTTTTATGTTAATGAAATCATTATAATCCATACATAAGGATGTAAAATAATATAATCTTATTCTTTACATTGAGAAAAAGCATGTTAGAAATAAAATTAACTATATATACCGAAAAATCAAAATAGGTAAATATTGAAAATATACCGAGTAATACTGAAAATAAAAGTACCACTTCTGGAAAACCACACGGTATGGTTTTGTGTTTTGAAAAACTGAAATCAAAAATACCAAAAACCAAAATTACCGAATATCATAGTTTTAGTTTTGGTTTTGGGATAGGCCAAGGGGTGGCCTAGTGGAGGGGCGGATTTGGGACGTACGGCACGTCTCAGGTTCAAGTCCTCCCGACCAAAAGTGCGGATACTCCGTGGCATGGCAAAAAAAAAATTACCAAACCAAAGTGACTAATTTCCACCCCGGTTAATTACTAGCACATGGTTAGACACCTATTCAAATTTAGAAGAGATTTTGGGTTTGAATCTTATCCGTGGTAGAAATTTTTTTATTATTATTATAATAAAGAAAAGATATTTAGACATTCACATTGAAAAAAAAAAAAAAGAGAGTTGGTGGGGCTTTTCAAACGTTGGGATATAAAGTGAGTATATGCTTAAATCCATGGACTAAAGCCATATTAATTCTGGTGGTTATTGGTGAAGTGCTGGGAAAACCCGTCAAACTTTACATTATTAATTTGAAATAGGATAGCCGTTCAATTATTTTAAAAGTTAAATTCGGGCTTAACTTTAAATGATTAAATAATGTAAATATTCATATAACGCGCACAACTTTCTCTCTTCGAACATCTCAATCTATGTATTAAAAAATACTATTACTGAAAGCCCCTGAACTTTGCATATGCTGCAAGAACTCTATACAAAAATTATATTTTTAAAGGAATTTTATGTTCAATAAGATAGTGATATATAAGAATTTTTTTATTCATAAAATAGTTGAAGGGTCTTTCTCCTCTTTTTTTTTGTGGCAATAAACTGAAGTTTGAGATTTTATTATACTTTTATTCTTTTTATTTGCAAAAAGGTCATGTTAACATGTACTTTAAGGGTACATTTTAAGTATTCATTTTTTAAAATAATTAACTCTCAACGTGCATTAAATGTAGTACAGATTTTTATACAAAATTTTATTATTTCTATTTATAGTAACTTTAACATATGTTCTAAAGGTACATCTTATCATTTTCCTTTGTAAAATACTCTCGGTAGTCGGTCCATGAAATTAATAAGGTTCTCCATTCAAAGTAAGTTCATCTAATATACAGTAGAACCTTTTTTTTTTCTTCATTATTGACTCTAATTTGGTTTCAAAGTTGAGCCATGAGTAAGGAATTTGAAATTAAAGACTATATATCAAAAGAGGACGAAATTACAAATTAATAAGTTACTAACCCACACAATAGGGGACTTTATGAAATATTTATTAATTACTATAACTTAATACAAAAATATAAGATATAATAATTAAATTAAAAATGATTATTTATTTTTAATATCAAAAATATTATACATCCATAATGCTGTATGTAATTTCATATGTATATATATAATAATAATGCATCTATAGTCTATATTAATAATTAAAACAAATAATTTTTTAATTTTTGTACAACTTTCATGGATAAATAATTTGGTTAAATGGTTAAGAAAATATTTTACAAAAACTTGACCGGAATAATTTTACACTATAAAAGTTATCTCAATCGATAGCTAACAAATAACCAAAAAAAAAAACCCCCCCCCAAATTTGAGGCTTTAATAAACATGGCTTTACTCCTTTTTGTATCTCTAATTTGGTACCTGAAAAGGAAATTCTCTTTGTTTATGATGACTAATGGTGCATAGCCAATCAACTAACAAAAAATAATCAATTAACAATATTTTAATTTTCACACTAGCAATCGATGTGACGAACATATAGTGCAATATATGCACTATGTGTGGTTTTTATAAAATATAGTTTTGACAAATTCAATTATAAAAAAAATAATATCATAAGTACGCTTGTCATAATTAAGTGTCCCGTGAACATTTATGAAAAAAATATTTATGATTATTAAACTGATCGAGAAGTAATAAGAAACATCTACCTGTTTATGGATCTACAAATCAATTATTGGCAAAGAATAAAAAATAAATAAATTAACCAAAAGATGAAGAATAATAATTATGTTTCTATGCATACCTTTTCTAGGTATAATATATTGATTTTTGAGTTCTCAATCAATTATATCTAGATTTAATCAAAAAGGCTCAATAGCAAAACATGATTCGACCAATCAAAAATGGATTTTTCTTCTACTAAAAGATTAATCCGAGTCTTCTTAAATAGTTGCGGCATTAATAAATCTCATAAAGAGGAGGCACCCTTTCATTGGAAAGGAAAAAAAAATGCACTCAAACCTACCCTTTCAGTGCTTAAAAATAGGTGAGAAAATTAATTAATTTAAAAAAGACACAAAACGTCAAAACATCGTAATTAATGTGTACTGATGCAGTGTAATTAATATGAGAGAGGCGGAGAACTTCCTCTATATTAGATATATGCTAGTTAGTAAAACCCGTGCGATACACCGGTATATTGCTAAATTAATATTTTGTTGTTGCATTTTACAAAAAATTAAAATAAAAAATTCTCAATATTATAAATTTATAGACTTACAACAATAGTTAACAAATCTCAAAACAATATTTCTAGTTTTTTCACAAATTTTAAAAATTGATTAGTGCAAAACTATGTTACATTAATAAATAGGATAATTTACTCCAATACACTTTTAATTGACACATGAATAGAGAGGCTTGAAAAAACAAAACCAAACTTTTTATTATGCATAAGCCATTACCACATGAAAGAGGGGGCTAGTTATAGAAGTAATTAAGAGCATTAATTGCAAGACACATGGCATTTAAACCAAAGTCTCTTCTCACTCCTCCCATTTTATATATACTAGATTATAACCCGTGCTATGCACGGGCACTTTTATAAAAGTTGTGTCTGTGCTAAAAATTATTATAAAAAAATTATCAATTATAATTATTCAAATGAATTAGAAATGAAATGAAATTCAAATTAATCTATAATATGATAATAAAAATAAATTATAATCAAAGTATAAAAGAGAAAGACCAATTTGTAAATTCTTGTGGTAGTAAGTTTAGATTAATAAAGAGAAAAAATATTTCTTTTTATTAATAATTGAGGAGATTAACATAGTTGTTTTTAGAAAGGAAAAAACAAAGAGAAAAAGGAAAAAAGAAAAGAAAAAGGAGATTAATAATGTAGTTAATTAATTCCTGCATTAATGATTGCCATGTGGTAATCTCATAACAAATCCTCCAGACAAAAAAGAATTGTCAACTATAATTCTACAAATGAATTAGAAATTTTACATTGTCTTATTTTTAAATACGAAATGAAATTCAAATTGATCTATAATATAATAGTAAAATTAAATTATAATCAAAGTATAAAAGACAAAGACCAATTTGTAAATTATTGAGGTATGTAAGTTAAGATTAATAAAGAGAATACATATTTTTCTTTATTAATAATTGAGGAGATTAACAAAATTTGTTTAGAAAATAAAAAATAAAGAGAAAAAGGAAAAAAAGAAAAGAAAAGGAGATAACTAATTAATTCTTGTATTAATGAGTGCCATGTGGCATTCTCACAACAAAACATTCTCACTCCTCCCATTTTATATATATACTATTAGATTAGATATATATATTAGAGTATAACTCGCAATATGTACGGACAATTTTATAAAAATTATGTCTCTGTTAAAAATTATTACAAAAAAGAATTGTCAATTATAGTTCTGTAAATAAATTATAAATTTTACTGTCTTGTTTATAAAGTCAAAAAAAAATTCAAATTGATCTATAATATAATAGTAAAAATAAATTATAACCAAAGTATAAAACACAAACAATAATTTGTAAATTCTTGAGGTATGTAAGTTAAGATTAATAAAGAGAACAAATATTTATTTTTATTAATAATCGAGGAGATTAACAAAGTTTGTTTAGAAAAGAAAAAGAAAACAAGAGATTAACAATATAACTAATTAATTCTTACATTAATGATTGTCATGTGACAATTCCAAAGCAAATCCTTCTCTTTGCTCCCATTTTATATATATACTATTATATTAGATTAGATTAAATAATAATATTATTATAATAAGTAATATAAATTATTGGGGCAATTAATATAGCAATTAATAAGAGAGATGTTATTACTTCCTTTGTAAAACTACAATGCCTCGTTTGATTCAGATATTAGGGTCAGTGGGATTAATAATACCAGTACTATTAATCCTACTTTTAATTTAATACCAATACTTTGTTTGATTCATGTAGTATTAATATTGGAATATCAAATATTGATGTTAATACCATGTCTGATTCAGTAACTCGTATACAGAATTATATTTTGGAATAATAATAATAATAATAATGATGATGATGATGATGATGATCACAATAATAATAATAATAATAATAATAATAATAATAATAATAACAACAACAACAACAACAACAAAAACAACAACAACAATAATAATGATAATAATAATAATAATAATAATAATAATAACAACAACAATAACATAACAATAACAATAACAATAACAATAACAATAACAAAAAATAACAAAAACAATAATAATGATAATAACAATAACAATAACAATAATAATGATAACAATAATAATAATAATAATAATAATGATGATGATGATGATGACAACAACAACAACAACAACAACAACAACAACAACAACAATAATAATAATAATAATAATATAGTGATAATAACAATAATAATGATAATAACGATAATAACAATAATAATGATAATAATATAATAATAATAACAATAACAATAATAATGATAATAATTATTATTATAACAATAATAATAATTATTATTATTATAACAATAATAATAATAATAATTATTATTATAACAAAAATATTAATTATTATTATTATTGTTGTTGTTATAATAATAATAATTATTATTATTATTATTATTATTATAGTAGTAGTAGTAGTAGTAGTAGTAGTAGTAGTAATGACATTTTTGAAAATATGTGGTTCATTTTTCTTAATCCCAGATAAACAATACCACCCCCGTGGTATTAAATTATGGTATTAAGTTAGTTCTGGTATTAGTAATCTCAGCACATTTGTACGAACCAAATAAATTATTATAAAAAATATGGTATTAATAATCCTATCTCACTTTTTTAATACATGAATCAAACGAGACCTAATAGTATATGATATATAATAATAATAGTTTTCCTTTTTTGGGGTGGGGGGGTGTTTAATTTTTTCTTTCTTTCTCTAAGTACGTAAAATATACTAATAAATTTGAAGATCGATATTTTGAGGAGTATATATAATGGTACACAAAAATATAAAGGGATTATATAAAGGTACACAAAAATTGGGTGCCATACCATACATATATAAAAGGTACACCAAAATTTTAAGTAGTATATGAAAGTACACCAAAATAGAAGATTATTGGTGATTCCTTGGATCATATATTAGATTATCACAACACATAAATCTACATTGGACCTTTTAATTTTTAGATCTTATATTTCGACATGGTTTTGACGTTGATGATTGATACTGCAAATATGTGCTTTTTTATTACTATATTTCTCTTCGTATTGGAAGGTATTCGCCACTAGAATTAAGGGTAATTCTTCAAAACCTCCATAAATAGACGGATAACAATTTGTAGAGAGAAATTTAGCCTTTAATTAATTTGTATTATTTGTTATTTAACTAATTTAAAAAATAATCTTAATAGAGATATATATTATTAATTGTGTAGAGCTAAGGATAAACACTATTAGATTTAATAAATATTTATTATTAATTGTATTATTCAATAAGGACAATTTAGTTACATTAGTCTTAAAAATACTAGAATACTATAAAAGAAAAAAATATTTTTGAATTTGGGCTAAAAACCAAAATAATTGGGTTAGATCCTAGAAATTGGGCTATTCTCTAATTTGTTAAATGCGATGGGCTTAAGTAAAAAGATCCTTGAAATCTTGGGGCAAATACTAATTTGCTATATTTTTTTTTTCTCTTTTTAGGACTTATATGTAATTTCGTCCTAAGCATATATATATAATCTTAGGTGGGTGTATTCAATTTAGAATCTATAGAATTTTTATGAACTTTTAAAGTTCATGGGTATTCAATTGAGATTTTAAAAAGATTTTTAAAATCATAATGTATTCAATTGAAATTTTAAAAAATCTTTTAAAATCTTGATGTATTCAATTCGGATTTTAAAAAATCCATCTAAATCTTATGGTATTCAAAAGTCTAATGACTTAGTAGAATTTTAATTATTGATGAATTTTGGTGGATTGTAAAGCTTTTTTTATACATAAAAATCCATCTTGAAATCTTCTCACTTACCTAGAGATTTCAGATGAATTTCTAATTCCTTTAAGAACTTTACTCAACATTCTATCCCCTGTTCCCCCTCCCCCTTTCTCTCAAAATCTAAATTTCTTATTATGTGATGAACGCATTAATTTTTTATTCATCCCTATAAAGTCTTTATTCTCTCTTTTACTAATAATGTGGTTATTACGCATTAACATAATTTCAAATTATTAGACCTCTAATTATCGTTCAAATTTTTAAAAACAATTCATGTCAATTTCATTAAAAAATAATAGTGGGGTGAGAAGTTTAATTTTGTGGGTGCATAAAATCATCCATAATTAAAGTCGATTTACAAAAGTAAAATTCAATTCACTTATTATGTAATAACTGATAATTTTTTACTGTAAGCGAAGGTTAGGGATATAACATTTTTTTTGGTAATTCATTTCATGGACTAACACAGCATACATTATCACACTTTTATAATACTCCAGATAGTAATTAATCTGACCAAAATCTCAAAAACTTTAAGTACTCAATTTGGTTCAAACATGGATTTTAAATTAATAGATATACATTAGAATAATAATGTTATAATTCTTATTCACTTTGTAATTAAAATTATTTTATTATTTATCCTTTAATTTTTTTATTATGCTAAAAAATCCTTTAATTTTTTTATTGTAATCAAAACTTTAAGTACTCAATTTGGTTCAAACGTGAATTTTGATAATGTTACTTTAAACTCTTAATTAATTAATTTTATTGTTTGTCTTTTGTCTTTTGTCTTTTGTCTTTTGTCTTTTGATTTTTTATTTTTTTAATGAATTAATAAAATCTGCAGAAATTTATAGACTTATTAAAATCTGTTGAAATCCAAAAGAATCCATGCATTAAAATCTGTCAAATTCTATAAGAATTTAAAACAATCCATAGACTTAACAGAATTCACAGATTTTAAAAAGTTACTTAGAATCTTTTAAAATCTGAATTGAATACACCCCCCTTAGTATTCTTAAGTCTTAAAGTTTACGCGTACTTGGTTTAAAAAGTTTAAAAATAAGTGCTCTCTTCTCATAAATAAGAGATCCTAGGTTAAAATCAAGAAAATGAATTTCGCTCCGTAATGCTGTCTAACTAAAATGTCTAATTTTTTTAAAAAGCTAGCTAGTGTGGTCCAGATCAAATTAGCAATGCAGGTTCTATATAATCTCGATCATCATGCATATATAAAATATCTGGGTAAGAAAAAAAAAATAGCATTGGCACGTGAAAGTAAGGGTGTGTTTGATTGATAACATTTTCCATGGAAAATGAGCATTTTTCACTTGATTTGACAACTTAAAGTGTTTGATTGCATTTTTTTTCTAGGCAATTCAATTCCCACTTTTGCCTCACACATGTACATTTTCAAGGCAATTGAGGAAAATGTTTTCTTTGGGGGGGAGGTGGTTTTTGTTTTCCATGCTTGGGCACGGTTCACGAGATAAGGTTTTTACCATTTTTTACATTAAAACTGTCATAACTTAAAATATAAACTTCAAAATAATATAAAAATTTAATATTTAAAATCTACTAATCAAGATCAATTAAACAAGATCCGTCATGACTATATAATTATGTAAAAAAAAATACCAATAATTTTTTCTACATTAAAAATGCCATAATACAACAAATATTTTCCGGGTAGAAAACTAAGGCAATCAAACACACTGCACTACATTTTTCATGCAACTCAATTCTAGTCAATTCAATTGCCCGTAACTTATTTTCTTTCCATGCAAATTCCATACTTGCAATCAAACGCATCATAATAGGTATTTTGAGAGAAAGTGCAATGTAACCAATTGAGTATTTCTTTCTTACTTTGAATGAGAAATTCGGAAGCTAAGGGTCTTGCTTAAAATAGAAGTTATCTAAGTTAGGTGGATTTGCACCAAGGAATATAATTACTATCATGCAAGTCCATCTTTATTTGATTTGATTTTCCCACTGTGTGTTGATTAATACCTGCCATCCAGCCGCCTTGCATGTGTTATATTATGTACATGTCGATCATAAATATTATCCAAACACACCCCTTTTTTTTTTAATGAAATATTTCTCCATTTTAACTTAAGAATATTAAAAAAAAAAGTCGTAAGATTTTAAATTAAGATTAATTTTTTTATAAACATAGTTATATAGTTAATATATATTAAATCTCGTGCTAACAAATAAATTCTATCAACCGTGAGATTATTTTGAATTTTTTTTTTTTTTAAACAGAAGTCTCCAAATAGAAATTATGAGATTCTAGAGAATGGGGCTTGTTTAAGAAAGTATTATACAAAAGAATTAGGAAATAATATTTTTATAAATTAAGAGCCTATATTTGACCAAATTCTAAAAGGAGTGCAATATTAACTTTGCAACTGATTTTTGGATCATATTTTTTATATTATCGTGCAAAGTTAAATTTGCACTGAATGTTTTTTAACATATATTATTTCTAAGTGTTTAATTGATAGTAATTTTGAGTATTTAAATATATTACAAGTTTAAATGTATTTATTGATAAAAACATAATTAATAAACAAAGAGTCTATATTAATAAATTAAAAAATAGACCATTATTTCATAAAAATATTATTCTCTTAATTTTTTTTTTCAGAAAACATTTTTATAGAGGAAATTTTTACTCATTTCCACGTCATACATTCATCAGCCATGACCTGGGAACCAATATTGTTTTGATTGAACCATTCATAAACACTATCTATTTCATTAGTGAAAAATAATCCAATTTTGATTGAACCATATCATAAATATCTATCTATATGGGTTTTTCTTGGAAATTGATGCCTCTTGGCTCTATGTAGAACTAGAATCTTTGTAAATATGTAAAAATACTTAGTTTACTTAGACCTCGTTTGATTCGAGTATTAAAAAGTGAGATGAGATTATTAATATTACTTTTTTTATAATACCTTGTTTAATTCGCACGAATATGCTAGGATTATAATGCTAGTACTAACTTAATACCACTCTTTGTAGTATAATTTAATACCAGGGGGAGGTGGTATTGTTTATCCAGGATTAAGAAAAATGAATCATATATTTTTAAAAATGCCATTACTACTATAATATTTTAAAAAATGCCACCACCACTACCACTGCTACTACTACTAATATATTATTATTATTTTAATTTATTTTAAAAAAAATTATTTTTTTTTTAAATTTTCTTTTTTAAATTTTTTTTCTTTTTGATATTAACATTACCATGAGATATCCCAGTATTAATACTGCATGAATCAAACAAGGTATTGGTATTAAATTAATACCATAATTAGTTGTCCAGTACTATTAATACTGGTATTATTAATCCCATTTCTAATACCTAAATCAAACGAGGCCTGAATGTAATAAATGGAATATTGATGTGGTACGTACATTAGACTCAATATCATCCTGCAACTTGAGAGATAATCATACTCTCTAGATTAATTATAAATGGAGGAGATTTAAAAAGTGTATTGAAATGCTTAATAAGAGAATATATATAATAATTATTATTTTTTTGAACAAAAAGAGCATATATATATATATTTGTGATGAGAAACATAATTAATCTTTCAAAGGGATCGATCATCATAATTTTACCGTGTGGGTTTCTTCCGCAAAATGAGTTGCAAAGGGATCAACATAATTTTCCAATGAATCATAATTAATCTTTCATTTCAAAAAATAATTAACGAAGTGAATCCGGTTCCTCTAGTGGGATTAGAGTTGAATACGAATAATTAGTTTGAAAATTAAATATCGTGCTGTCCTTTGGCAAGAGTACATTTAAACAAAAGTTATTTGTCAAAAATCGAATCATTTATTTTAATTAATAATATTAATTTTTTAATTTTATTTTATAATGATAAAAATGATTTTTATCACTCTAGAAGAGCTCGAACTAAAGCTCTGAAGGTAGTAAATTAAATGAAAGAAAAATAAAGCACAAGATGAGTGATTAAAATACGCCATAAACTAAATTCTAAAGCCAAGGTAAGCTTGGTGAGATTCCTCAATTTTACAATTATGTATTTATAATAAATATAAACCTCAAAAGGAGGAAAAATAAAGAAAGTCACGTTTTTCGCGGCGTTGTTTCTTTAGGATTTCTTTGTCTAAAAATCTGTCTCCTTTTTGTTCTCTAAGACAATTCTTCAATATAGATAAATTCTAGTAAAAAATTGTCATTATTAATTTACCCATTACATTATAATGACCGGTTCTTCTGGTGAAGGTGATTTTTCATATCGAAACTCACACACAAATCTAAATGTATATATGTCAATTTTTTGTGCTTTATTTTACTAAGTGTTGAAATGATTAATTGATCCAATATTTGAGACGAGTTTTTGCTATTTCTTTATATATATGTTTACGTAAATCCATACCCAATTCTTGATTGCTATGCAGTGTAATCTCATGTTATTATGAGATCATTTTCATTTAGTTGGAAAAGAATTGAATTCCTTGGAATAAGTTTACATGAAAAAAAATTATATGGAGAAGTAAAAAATTGGTGGGTTGGCGTTTTTGGATTCTATGTAAGTAAAGAAATTGGAATCATAAAAATTAGGGGCGGACCCAGCCAGGATTTCTAGATAGAGTGGGCTGAATTAAAATTTTATTTTTATTTAGAGCTAGTGCGCATTGGATTTGAGAATGAATTTCATTTGACGTATTAAATTAAAATAAAATGAATGGCCAATAAAAACAGTTATTTTTAATTAAAAAAATAACAAACATACCGTAATCGGTGCATTGCTATCACAACTAGCAACTACAAATTAAGTTGATAACTACATTCATGTGGATATATCAATAGGACACTAGGTCGTTAGCAATTGTAAAAATTGTTTGGGACGAACAACAATGAAATAATTTATACTAAATAATATTGAGGGAGTTTAGCTTTCCCTTAAAAGTGGGGAAAAAAACATTAGAAAATCTTCGCAACTAGTAGTATTTTTTTTTAAAGGTGAATATGAATGGATAACATACGAAAAGACAAAAAATAATAACTCTGATGTGAAATCATATTAGACATGAAGAAGATAAGGAAAAAGTCCAAGAAAACATGAAAATATACGAGAAATATTCTTAATTTTGAAATTGAGGTGATGGAGAAGATGACTGGGAGAGAGAGAAAAACTAGAAAAGAGGACCCACGTATTGAATCTCACACTCGGGCTTTTTGTAGGTTGGTCCCTCATTGAAAAATTTTTGATGGGAAAAAATTGGATGGGGTCATGGGAACCCGATAATAAAACAACACGTGTTAATTTTTATCTATTTAAATCAAATGAAAAAATGAAAAATAAATTAATTTTAGATGAAAGTGAACACGTGTTGTACTATAGATTGGAGACCCCATGACCCCATCCAATTTTGCACCCATTAAAAATGGACTCCCTCTCTCACACATGCTTGAAAATTTTGTGCTTGGCTGGGTGGCCTGGAGGGCTACTAATTTTTGCCTCTTCATATCCGGTTGGTAAGTTTTTAGAAAACTTGCCCTCGGCCGGCGCCTTCTGGGCCCAGACTTAGGTCCGCCCTTGAATTGAAAACTAATTCTTTGTTAAATTTATTTGATCTGGAAAACCAAATATACATATAAATCTTAGGCATTTTTGACGAAAAGTGTTAAGAATATAAAATCCACACCGGCACTTTATAAGATGATGGGTTTTGTAATTGTTTCGAGTTAGAAGCTTCAGATCGTATGTGAATTCTATGCATGCATATAAACAATCTTGTATTAAATAAGTCTATTTGAGATATATGAAAAGGGAAAGTAGGAATCTTTGTTGTGCTTGGTTGGTTGAAAACTCAATATAGCAAAAATTGTTTTCAATGTGTTTCATGAAAATAAAATGTTTTATGTCAATGATATGAAAATCAACAAAACTCCTTTTTTTGCACAATTAGTTTGCAACAAAATGTGAAAAAGCTGTGTAACAGTAAATCGCGAGTTTTTCATTATGTTTCCTTTGCAACAAGACTACTTTTCGTGCAGCATTTGCAAGTTAGTACTTTGTGTGTAAGCTGCTCGTATTCTTCTTTCTCTCCCCTTGCTCCTCATGAAGCAGTACAATTCGACGTCAATGAAACTCTATGCGATTCAGATCCCGTCCATTTCGATACTTTACGCGAAATGCTTCATGAGGTTTTCATTTTCTTCCAACTTAATTAAGAATATATTTTCTCCATATTCACACATCCAACCCTCGTGGTTTACAGTACTCTTCTTTATTACTTTAGGCTCCCGTTTGGTTAACAATGAAAGTGAAATATTTTTCAACTGCACTCGTTTCAAGAATATTTCATCTAGCTTTCATCCAAGTCAAACGAGTCCCCAGTTTGGTTTACAATGAAAGTGAAATATTCTTCAGCTACTAGCATTGTTGAAATGAACCAAACGGATTATAGTTGATAAATATTTCATTTTCACCCACCATACCAAACAAGCCCCCATTGGGTTCACAATGAAAGTGAAATATTTTTAACGTAGTATTTCACTTTCACCCAAGCTAAACAAAATAAACAAGGCCTAAGTGGCAAATGAACCTATTGTTAAATTAAACAAAAGGCAGTATGTTTACAGATAGGCTCCAGTGACGGGGCTCCAATCACCAAAGAGTTCTATATCGAACATTTTTCCGGGAAGCATAACACTAATATTGCTGCTTTCGTTTTCCCTGATGATCTTGAAAAGGGAAAAATATTCATGGGTGACAAGGAAGCTACGTTTAGGAGGTAAATTTCCATTTGGAAAAAATGCAGAAGATTGTATAGTATAAACTAACGTGGCACCAATCAAATGAACTTGTACAGACGTGCATTTAATGTTTGTCTATCTTTTGTTCTATTTGATAGGCGCTTTGTTAGTTTGTATAAAAAGTTTGTACATAAATAAAGTATGTTATTGTTCTTTCCATTTTCTTAATTGTTTTAAAATATTTGAAGCTCGCGCTTTACATGTTATTTGGTGGGAAATTACAGAATGGCAAAGGAATGGTAAAGCCTATAGATGGTCTACACAAATTGAGGAAATGGATCGAAGATCGAGGTTTGAAAAGGGCCGTCGGTACTAATATGACTAAAGGAAATGTTGAAGTGATGATTTCAATTGTTGGAAAGTCCGATTTCTTTCAATGCGTTGTTCTACGGAGCGATTGCAACCGCGCCAAATCGTTCCCGGACCCCTACTTAAACGCTCTTGAAATGCTTGATATTTCAAAGGACCACGCTCTTATATGTGAGGTTTGGCTTCTTTTATGATATTATTTTTTGGTAAATATAAAAGGCATTTTCTTCTACATGCCAGATACTGTTAAAACCATAAATCCTACATCTGGTAATTAGAACCTTGCAAGGCAATATATAACATCTTACAGCGACTCCACCCATTGCCAATTGGTTTTGGGTTAAACTTTTATACAAAGGTGTTTTTCTCAGTCTTTTGACTGGACTGGAGCCTGTTCTGCTAGGTTCTAATTCCACCCTGTTTGTTTCAAATCTTTTTAAATGACAGAAGATCTATTAACGTGCCCTTGTTCATGTCCTACTTTTTAAAGATTTATGGAGTCGTGTTGAATGAGTTATTGTGGACTTGCATGCATCAAAATGTATCTCGTATTTTTTTTGCATTAGTAGAATTCTGTATCAAGAATAACAGATGGCGTGGAAGCTGGTATTCCGGTTGTTGGCATGACAACACGAAGTCCTGAAAAATTACTGATGGAAGCAAAAGCAACACTGCTTATAAATAATTATGAAGATACTAAGTTGTGGGCAGCTTTGGAAGAGCTTGATAAAAAGGTAGGAGGAGCAGCTTGAAGCATTTGCTCTATAGCTGCTAATCAAGTAAAAAGAATGAGTTAATTATAAAGGAGCTTTTGGATTCTCTTACTTGGAAGATTATTTATGAATAGTAGTTTTGAATATTTGTTGCTTATTTACTCACCTGTTGATACAAAGAAAGGTAGGAGCATATGTTCTTGAATAATGATTGAGCACTGATTGTTGTTATACATCCATAATTTTGGAGAAATTGCAGAACAAGTATAGTATAGAAGAGTAAGTAATGTAAATCAACGAAATCAAAGGTTGATATCACTTCAGCTATTCACAATTTACAAATTCAACAACACTAGCGCCACAGTTGCATTCATAGATAACAAAATCAAGCATTCAAAGATTATATCAACAATTCTTACATCAATTCCAAATGAAAGGTCAGAATCGCTTAATTTTTACAATGCAAACCCTTTTTACAATAAAAAGTTACCATCACACTCGAACAAATGTGAAAATAAGAAGAGACAAATACACATTTTAACCAGAACCATCTTTACAAAAAGAAAAACCCCACCCACCAGGCTTTTGCCACTGGCTGCAGGGCTTTACAACTAGGTAGTCTTGCTACAGCTAAATCTCCAGTTCCTAGATGTAACTACTAAGCAAACTTGCTTCAGCTAAATTTCGTATAAAGTAACAACAATTCACTAAAGAGAAACAAACTAAATTACCGAAATTATCACAAGATTTAAACTGAAATTGGAGGGGGCCGCGCGAACGCAGGCCCCCACTGCCACAAATTATGATGTAGGCTCCACCACTTGGGTAGACCTTAGGCGAGCGCCCCTCCAAAGTGCAATGGAAGTCACTAACCTAGGCCATGGGCCTTCTTGATCACCCATTGACCCCATCCAGGTAAGTATGTTTTAACTTGCTACTGCATCCTATTTTATACACCTTCTTTCACCTCATATCGTGTACATTTCGATGTGGGACAATAATAGCCTCGCAACAAAGTGAAATAGCTAACAAAGCTGAGGCTTTATAAGCAAATGCTCCAGTGAATAAGCAATGAGAACTACAAAAACTGGATAAGTTCCTGGGGCAGGAAATTACTATCAAAAGGACAATGCCCAAATATTTCTACAATGCCAAACAAGCCAATCAGTGCCCCTTTTGGCATTCCAACGAGAAGAGGCAAAAGAAAGGTTTGTGACCATGGCGAACTCCAAAATATCACATATAATCATTGAGCAATCTCAAGGGGGTGCCAATACTTCTTCAAGCACCAAGAAATAACAGTGGAGTTATCGCTTTCAATCACCATGCTAGAAACTCCCAATTTGAGACGAAAGATGCGTTGCCTCTCTCACCACTAAGGCTTCAGCTTGGTGTAACGATGAAGCAGCACACTCACCCCACATAACACGTGTTTGGTACTTCAAGGATGCCTCTTCAAAAAAATACAACAGGAATCACTAACGTTAAAGGAGAGATGGGATCTCAGGAGAACACTGCATAATATATGATGTTGGTTTGGGCACTGACTACATTCTCCAACTGCAACAGTTTATGAATCTCATTATTCATATCCTTTGGGACCTATCAAGAATATGCATTATTTACCTACCAATGAATAAAATTTGAACTCTCATTATTCATATCCTTTGGGACCTGTCAAGAATATACATTATTTACCTACCAATGAATAAATTTTGAACTTTAATTTGGTGGGGTGCACCAGGCCAATGCAATAGTGCAACGCTCAAAAACCCCAACAGCAAGCTATTGTAGTGGGTCCTCCCACTGAAAAAAATTAATTTAATATCGTGTGAGCCGATGGCTCACATATCAATTAAACTGATAAGAACAGATACTACACTTGATCTTAGCCAAAAGGCCGAGAAAGGTATGCGTTTAACCATCTCTTCGTCTCCATTTTATACCTAAGCTTTGCCCAATGTTGTTTCACATCTAACCAATGTAGGGGCTTATTTGCCCTTCTTTTTGGTAACCTTCAAATTGTTTCTTTTGTCTTTTTGCTTCTCTTAGACCTCCAAATCTGGTTCTTAGTCCTGTAGCTAGGATGATACTGTTTTTGCTCCTGACAAATTATTTTTCCGTTGTTTCTATTTACCATCCGAAGGATGATTTGCATAACTAGAATGAACAGAAGAGAGCAAGCTCCCATTTGCAAAATGTTTATTACAATAAGTGAAAGGCCAAGCCATGTTCTTTTAGCAGCTTTTATAGTTTCCCTTTTGTCAAACTTTATTTAGCAAATGTTTTAGTTTTTCTTTCGTTTTGTTTTGTTTTGAGGCATAAACTAGCCAAATGCACACAACAGATCGAAGTAAGGGATTTTGACTCCTTTTTTGTATAACGTGCTCATGAGAACATTTTCAAGCTCTACCACAATGATATTATGAGAACCGTAACTCAGAAGGTTGACGAGTCATGGTTAGACCCTGAGGATAAACATGGTTAGACCCTCTCATATGATTGAGGACCCCAATAGCATGGCGTGTGATAAAAGAAGAACAATGCTTAGGCAACCCACAATGGATGAAAAGGGAATAACAAATTGATTAATTACTAGAAAAATTAGTCATGCGCTTTATTCCTAAGATGTGTTTTTTTTATATATATTTCTATAGCGGAGAGAACATTTAAATTGAGACGAGAGAGGATCTACAAAAGATAAAACATTTAAACAAAGACAAGAAGGGGTCTGTAAAGGAGAGAACATTTAAATTGAGACGATAGAGGATCTACAAAAGATAGAACATTTAAATAAAGACAAGAGGGGGTCTGCAAGGGAGAGAACATTTAAACTGAGACGAGAGGACATCTGTAACAGAGAGGGCCCACAAAAAAGCATTCACCCTTGATACAAGATCTGAAGCATTACCCCTTTTCCTTTTACCTTGGCTTAAAATGCACCACTTGTATCATTATTTTCGTTGCAATATACGTTGACTTGTCCATGCGAAGTGAATTTTAAAACGATGGTAGAAACGCGCAATTTGACATCAATATTAGCTCATTTTCAAAGGGTAATTTTATTTGCACCCACAAAAACAAGCATTTCACCCACCTGAATTTTAAAGTTTGATAGAAAAATTAATTAATCACCCAACAAACACTCTTTAACCACTTTTGCCTCTCCCATGAGAGAGACACCCCTCTATAGCAAATGAGCGCTGACCGTAATGGCTTGCAATCCAAAGCCATTTATTGAACAAATCTATACATTTACATGTCCACTTTTACAATTTCAACTATGCATGTGTTCGTAAATTTTCTTTTACACCAGTGCAATTTTTAAAAAGCTTCATCCTTTCACTTTTTCCAATCATGACAATACATTGAAATTTTTTCACACCAAATTTATGTCATACTCAATATATAGTTGTCATAACGATGGGAACAATAGCCTGAAAGAGAGAAAAAGAGAATTCAATCAATCAGATTGATTGTAGGAAATCAATGGAAACCAAAAGATATCAGGGTGACTTGGGGTTCAAGATATGTAATATAAATTAAGGGTGATTTTAGTTGCACCTACATGAATTAGAATGAAAGTTTGCCTCATTTAATTCAAAGAATCCATTGCTTCTCCCTCCATAAATTTTATTACTCTAGGGTTTATTCAAAGACTCCCTTATATATACATATATATACATTGAGGTCTTTAGAATTAAATGATGCATATGTCCAACAACGATTCTATTTAATCTTGAGACAAATTTATTGAATGAAATCTCTTGCAATTGTGTGAATTTACAAAGAAAAACAGGTGTGTTTTAAGATCTTATTTGACTATTGTTAGTTAATAAATATGTGGGTCCAATTAAAATCACTTCTTAAATTTATATATTCCTAAAGAACAAACAAAACTTGGATGTGTAATTATAGGTACAAAACTTGCATCCGTAATAATAGGCTGTAATAATAGGGGCCGCGCATACGCAAGCCCTTATGATTGCAAATTATACAAATCTCTTTTATATTGTATTTCCTATTTAAACCAACATTTGAACCTTAATCTTTGACTTAATTATGATGAAATACTCAACCCTACCCTCAACCTATTAACTTCACAAGTAGACAAGAGCAGGTTGATCAAAACAACAACAAAACTAGTCATAGGGTATAAAATTTGCATTAGTAAATTGATTTACCACTAATACAAAATCAATTATGGAAAAATACTTGAACTAAGATCGTAGGGGATCTCTACAAAAGAGACCTCTCCAAAAATAGGCGTATGCCGCTATAAGTGACAAACACACGGTATTCTTTAGTAAAAGGCGAAAGAATAGTTCAATTTGTGCTCACCACACGGCTGTGTGATTTTCTAAAACAGTCACTTCAGTTTCTATATAGCTCCTTCTCTCTCTTAGCTTCACTCTTCATTCCATGTGGGAAACAGGAAAGTGTTAAACAAAGACTATTGGTTGTACCATTCTCTGCACTTTCTAAGTAAAAATAGATTAGTATAATGCCAGAAACAAAAACAAAAAACCATTCTTAAAGTGCATGAAACATAAAGGGAATTCTTAAATGCACAAAATTATTTTTTTTACCCCAAGTAGAAATAACTTTCAACTCACCCCACTTAATTTCCCCAAATCCTTTTAACTTATCCCGCTTATTTAAAAAAACCAAACAAAGGCTTAAGACATCCCAATTGACTAGAAATACTATGTTTCTTATTACCACCGCCGACATCACCTATGTTTAGTCCATAAGCCTCCTTTTGTTTTTTTCAATTGCATCATCCACATGTTTCTCTCTCTTTATCGAGCAATTCTCTCATTAAACAACAAGATCAATTATTCTCTATGCAAACATCCCATTCGTCACAAATAAATTAAGAATAATATTAAATCAATCAATGGAATTTTTATTATGACTTAATGCAAAGAGGTAATTGCTTTCTTATTCTTATATAACCTACAAGTAATGTTGTTTAATTGTGGTGATGGTGATGTTTTTGTTTGTAGGGGGCATTATCTCTAATTATGTGAAAGGGTTGTTTAATTAGTTTTTGTTCGTTTTCTAGGATTACTCTCTTGTGCAAAACCATCATGCGAGAGACTGTACTCAATAGAATCAATATTCGTGTGAAACTACATAATATGATTCTGACCGCTCACTGGAATCACTATCTTGTCCAAAAATAACATAGCCAATCAGAGCTTTAAAGTGAAAGAGAATGATAAATTGAATACAAATTTATGTCCAGTTTTGTGAAAAGAGTGTAAAGTGAATAAGAATTTAAGGGCTTGTTTGGTCAAGAAAGACAAGTATTTTCCTAAAATTTAGGAGTTAAATGGGGTGAAAAGAATGATTTTATGGGTTTATTTAATATTACCCAACATAAATTTTTTTCACTCATCTCTCACAATAGTTTGTTATTGCTATATTGTGATTCTCTTTGTTTAATAGTATAAAAGTAGTTATAGAACACAAAATATTTCTTCATATTTAATGCAGAAGTTGTACGTATGATCAATCATATTAAAATTTCAATAACTAGTTTGGAGGGCGCAATTCACAATGACCATGTTCTACTAAGATTAGCCTCGTCAAAAAAAGGCCATAAAATCCATTTATCGCTGAGGATAAATCTTGTGCTCATTGTCCTACAGTTAGAATGATAGTAATGTACATGTATCTGGTTTCAACACATTAATGTTTCTAACCTTGATGTTTTGGGAGATTTGAGGCAATTTGAAACAATAATTTTCACGGCATTGATCAAGGATCTTGATGCATTTTCTTAAGACTTTTGCAAGGGATTTTTGGCCTTCTTAATCACCCAATATCTCTATCCAGGTAAGTACCTCATCTGTTTTGATGTTGGAAACAAATGTTTTTCTTTTAGCTTTTTTAACTCATGACAGGACCGTCTTGCCTGTGTGTCATTAAGAAAGCCAAAAAGAAAAAATAGAAAAGCTCGGGGAAGTAGTAACTCCACCCTTCCCAAAAAACCCCTTATGATTAGTCACAGTTACCGGAAAGGTTGGTTGTAGATCCGCCCCCAAAACCCCCCATGTAAAGTTCTATCCACTTTCCATCATTATAGCTCAGATTTAATTTATCCAGGGAAGGGGATTTTCCCTTTGAATGTGTTTAAAGCATTTTTTTAGCAAAAGATAAACATAAACCATTCACAAGAAAGAAATATGACAAAAAGAGTCCCAATAGCAACTAAATGATTAAACTTCGATTTGGTGGGGTGCACCACGCCAATGCAATAGTGCAACACAAAAGCGACGCTCGAAGACCCTAATGGCAAGCTATTGTAATGGGCCCTCCCCCTGAAAAAAATTAATTTAATATCGTGTGAGCCGATGGCTCACATATCAGATATTAAACTGATAAGAACAGATACTACACTTGATCTTAGCCAAAAGGCCGAGAAAGGTATGATTTTAATTGTCTCTTCAACTTCTTTATATAGGGGCACTGGCCAGCATTCATTCTTCTTGCACCGATGTGGTACAAAGTTACGTTGTGCTCATATTTTAACCCTTTCTTTTTCTTTTTACCCGCTTTGGTACCACTACTGATTAAAGGAGTTGATGATACTTGGTTAATACATTAACATAAATATAAAACCAAAACTGAAATTCAACTTCCAATGGGTCAACCATTAAGTTTTTGGAACTTTAAAGGTGCCTGTTCCAAAAGAATATAGTCACCTTCTTGTGTTTTGTGAAAAGACAAAGGGCTTGAAATTCGAGCATAAAGATTTCGGATATTGTGAAAGGGGGTAATATGAAATCCTTTGGCAAAGTAGTCCAATAATTTCATATTGTTAATGAACTCAAGCTAAAAAAAAAGAAGTACCCATACAAAAATTATACTTGAACCAATGAAGACTAAAGAGATACTTGACGACCACTCACCCAAAAAAAGCTTTATCAATAATTATGTTCAATAAAAGTGTCACACAAGAACATATACTACACTTGGATCTTAGCAGCCACAATACTTGAACAAAAAATTTCTTCCTAGAACTTCAAAATGTAAATTTCATGATTGAGCTTACTACATGTTCTGTTTAGATTTTTGTGTTGTATTAAGTTTGCATAATATTTAAAGGCTCCGTATGATAACAAGATGGAAACAATGATAGACAAAACAATTGATTTGTGTGAGAAGTTAGAAAATAAGTTGAGGGATTTAGTGAGATAATGGAAGGATTAATTTACTCAAGATTCAAACTCACAAAGCCTTAGAAATTTTCTCAGTTACTGGTTAGTCTAATAAAACATTTATCGAACATTTGTATGTATGAAACTACACCACTAGATCACCATCTAAAGGCATGTAATGAAAATATAACGTTTCAGATGAGAAAGAAGCGAAGCATAACCACCAATGCAATGACTAAATTCATCATACTCAACAAATTTCGACGAGAAGTTTTTCTGCCTATGTGTTACCAATTACCTTAGTAAAATACTGTAGTGACTAAGTTCATATTTTGTACAAGAATATTTTCCTATTATTTAAGTTCCATACGCCAACTAAGAAATTGAACAAACATAATAGAATAACATTTAACTTTGATTTGGTGGAGTGTAACCCATCAATTTTGCTTATCAAGTTTGTCCTAGTTAATTATTTTGCTTTTATCGTAGGGAAACGTCATAGTCTGCCATTTTAGATATGTATTTTTACAGTGAGAAATAAACATAAAAACGATTCACAAGAAAGTAATATCACAACTAAACATTTAAACTTTAATTTTGGTTAGGTGCGCCACGCCAATCCCCAAAAAAAATTAAATTAATATCGCGTGAGCCAATGACTCACATATCAAATATTAAATTGATAAGAACAGATACTACACTTGATCTTAGCCAAAAGGCCCAAAAAGGTATGCTTTAAATTATCTCTTCGTCTTCTTTTTATAAAAGTATTGGCCAGCATTCGTTATTCTCGCACCGATATGGTACGAAGCTATGCAACATGCATACTTAAACCCTTTCCTTTTCTTTTTACCCCCGGCCTTTGGTGTTGGTTAGTTAAACCACTTCTAAT
The DNA here is from genome assembly GCA_021464415.1 of Lonicera japonica. NCBI lineage: Eukaryota > Viridiplantae > Streptophyta > Magnoliopsida > Dipsacales > Caprifoliaceae > Lonicera > Lonicera japonica. Next base: position 27,561,179 of record CM038470.1, on the reverse strand, counting down.
TAAAGAAGTGGATGATGCTTATTTATTACTGTAAGTATTCCCACTCATGGTCAAGCCTTAACAGAAGCATTAAAAAACACTAAAATTCAACTTTCATTTGAAAGGTGACTCTTTAAAAAGAATCTAGTCACCTTCTTGTGTTTTGTGAAGAGACAAAGGACTTGAAATTCAAGCTAGAAGAAAATGGCATGCAGTACCCAATTGATTACAAATTGCAAAAAACACTGTCAACAAAAATTATACTTTAGATCAATGAAAACCAAAGGATACTCAGATGACTCCTCACCTTAAAAAGGCTTTTTCAATAATTATATTCAGTAAAAGTGTCACGTAAGAACATATATTACACTCGAATCTTAGCAGCCACAATACTCGAACAAAAAATTTCTTCCTAGACCTTAAAAATGTCAATTTTATGATTGAACTTACTACATGTTCCGTTCAAATTTGGTTCTGTATTAAGTTTAAATATTTAAGATTCCATTTGATAACAAGATTAAAAAAAATAATTGATTTATGTGAGAAGTTGAAAACTTAAGTCGAGAGATGTGGTAACATAATAAAAGGATTTACTCAAGATTCAAACTTTACAAAGCCTCATAAATTTTCTCCATTGCTGGTCAGTCTAACGAGACATCTATCGAATGCTTGTCTATATGGAACTACAGCATTAGATCACCGTCTGAAGGTATATAATGAACATATAGCATTCTAAATGATATGAAGCAAAGCATAACCACCATTACAATAAATTCATCTATTCCAAAAAGTTACTTTTACAATGCTACCTATCTATAGCCAAAGAGAATACTACAGTGATTTCTATATGAACAATTTTTTATTGTTTTAGTTCCATACACCAATTAAGAAAAATGAAAAAACATAATAGAAAATCATTCGACTTCAATTTGGTGGGGCGCGGCAGGCCGAAGCAGTAGTACAATGCAAGGGTGATGCTTGAGAAGTCCAATAGCAAACTATTGTTGTGGACTCTCCTCCTAAAAAAATCAATTTAATATCGTGTGAGCCAATGGCTTACGTATCAAACAGATATTACACTTGTTCTTAGCCAAAGGACCGTTCCATATATGTATCATTTATACCATACTCGACCCCATAAAATTAATGTATTAATGTAATTAAAAGTTTGAAATTTTAATTTGAGACGTGCAATGTATAATTGAATGGGCAAGTAAAAGAAATTAATCATAGTTCATGTTCTAAACCTTTAAATATAAAACCTTATTGACGTTCAAATTCAGGATTACTAGAACTTTGTGCTCAATTAAATGGTCAATTCATACTAATTCTGAGAAGAGATTGAGAGTGAAAAATAAAAGGTAAAGACCAAGAAACGAAAAGCAGCATCGGGACGAAGAGACCAAAAGATCTGATTGGGGTGAATTTACAAAATTTTAAGTGGGGTGTTCTAGGTTAAAATTATTCAAGTCAAATTTTTTAAGTGGGTGAGAAGATTAATTAAATGGTGTGAAATTCCAAGAACATGTTCAATAGTACCATTTCAATATATTCACTAGTTGGCTACTCTTTCTTCTGCAAGAATTACATTAGCTTCATGTACTTTGGCAAGATGAGAAAATATTCAACTCTGACATTGAAGAGGCATGAGCTAGCTTGGTGGTAAGGCCACCTGTTTTCAAGCAGTTGGTGATAGATTCGATCTATTTCTCCTACTTACCCCACCCCCACCCCCAAAAAAAAAACAAGGCGTCTATCCTATTATCCATCGCTATTTATCGGGAAAAAAATTTCTGAAACTTGTGGTAATGTCCCATTTGGGAAAGCAAAGAGACTAATTTTGGACAGGAGTGTATAACTGAGAATATGAAGTTGAATAGAGAAACGTTTGATTCTATAAAACAAGAAATGATTAATTAGAACAAATGATATAATGTTATGGGTTCCTCTGTCAAATGAAAAAGGCTATGCTCAATATGTCATTGTTACCTTTTTCAAATTATTTTGTCATTATTATTATATACTTGTTTAGTGATGTAGACTTCAAGAACAACTGCTGTTAACTGCAAATTATTATTATGACTTCTGATTGTATAAATAATGAGATTGACAAATAAAAATAAATAAATAAATGAGATCGAGTAATGCAGCTTGCATTAAATAAAGATTTCAAAAGCTTAGAACACATTAATTTCTCTATTCCAATATCGTCAGAACATATAAGGATATGGGTAAGAAGCCTATATATTCGTGAAGAAGCAATTGTATTACTCAAGCAGCAATGCAGTGAGCATAAATCAAACTATTATTTTGCCTTTTACTAGAGAATACCATGTGGCTACTGCACTTAGTGGCATACCCTTATTTTTGGAGGGCTCTCTCTTTTTAACAGCCCCTATTAAATTAGTTGCAAAGTTATTTTTTTAAAAGCAATTTACACATCATACTAAACTAGTTTTTTTGTTCAAACGTGATATGAGTGATAATTGGTTATGTACAAATTAAAAAGTGCTAGAAAGGCAATTGTTCAAATCATTTTGTTTACATCATAACACGGCTTCAAATCATTTTGTGAAATAAAAGTTCACATGGGTGAAATTGGAAGAACAAAAATCTAATATAGTTTCAAAACCCCGGAATGCCTTCCGGGTTTATATAATAGTAGATATGTTTTTGTAAGCAAATCTTTTGGATTACCTTTGTTTCTTTTTCTTTTTTTGCAAATCCTAAATCTAATATATTATTTTTTAAGTGGAAGTGATACAAACAAATATGTTATTTTGGTGCAACTTGAACTTGTGTATGGCTCCCAAATCCAGATGGGCACTCAACTAAGCTCACTAATCCAGATGGGCACAACTGACAAATCAACATTACTAACTCTTTTGACTCAAATCATTAGAAGAGGTTAATAGATTCATTTTAACCGAGCACCCTTTGTGTTCCAAATACTTGTCATATGGAATTGAGAGAGAGCACGCTTTCGAAATATGTTCAAAAAAGTCGAAGTTTAGCTTAATCCTTGACCTTTGCCTTAAACTATTGCAATGGCTTGGCATGCCCCACCAAATCAGAGTTTAAGCTTTTAATTTGAATTATGATAGGATTGTACTATCTGATCTTAATTTTTTCAAAAATAGTGTCTATCGCAATTAACTTCTTTTTTTCGCGTTGAGTACTCTATATGTTTGGCTGCAAGCATTGATATTCCAAATTTTAAATTATATTTCAGCTTAAATACTTAGGCAAGTATTGCATTTCTATGCACTTACTGTGTGTGTTGGATGCTTGAAAGAAAGACTTAGGATATCCTCTTTTGCAAAATCCATCGTTCTTTTTGCATTTGAAGTATGAGCGCTTAGCTAGGGCCGTGTTAGTGTATTAACAAAACGGAACCAATGAACTCCATTCAACACACATGAGGCTACAACAGTCTCTTTCAATAGACAGACTACAAATTCCAAACACTAACACAAAGCAACAAGATACTCTTCTACCATTGTTATCTTTATCAAGTTCTTTTGATACTATTATTACTTTCTTTCCTCAAGGGGAATGCTCAAGACCACATGTCATAAAAGAACATATTTTGTTCTTCAATGCTTAGTGATAAACTTCAAGAACATGGCATATATGTTCGAAAACGTTATTTTATTATTCAAGCAGCCACACAGTGAGCATAAAGAGAACAATCATTTCTCCTTTTACTAAAGACTACCATGTGCTTGCTACACTAACTGATGGTTTGGTTCAATTTTTTATCCGTTCCCGGAACCCAAAATAGTAATTTCACAAGGAATATGAGTCTTGTCAACTTATAATTCTGTCTCTTGACATTGAACTAAAAAAATGACAAAAGCTCAAACCAAAAAAATTTGGTTGTTAAATAAGGGTTTTCAAAATAGTTGTTCACCACTACTACTACTACTTAATGCCCATTTTTAACTTCCAAGACAATAGTTTATGGTCATATCGAATATCAGCTCTTAATAATATAATACATAAACCTGCATAAGCACAAAACTAGGAAGCAACAAGCCAAACAACAGTATAAAAACACACACCTGTTGAGCGTAGCGAACTCCCACACTGAGAACATGTATAAAACAGAAAATATATATATATAGAGGTATCTAATAATGAATTAGCACGACCTTACTTAAACAGGATTTATTTTATAGGATCGTACCTCTGTATCCTTGATTTCTAAGGAGACAGGTTCCTAAGATGAACCATGACCGCTTGACTAGAGCTGTGAATAACAGCTTACCTTGGTCACTTGACCAGTGGTGCAGCTGTAGATGATCGTTCTTAGCCAAAGCTCTCTGAGCCTGCTAGGGTGGTCCTGCAGTTGTCTGACAAACTCCAACATTACTTATTTTTTCCTTTTCGCACTTTATAAATGTGTCATATGCTTATTTTTGGAGGGGTTTGACTTTTTGTAATGATCCCCTACAATTTAATTTTAAGAGTTTCTCTTAATTTTTTGTTAGTTTTTAAGTTCCTTTTAACGAGATATATTGACGACATAAGAAAACACTGCATCACCTTTTATAGAATAATATTGTAAATTATCATAATCAAAAAGTGGGTTACTGGTTTTATTGATCTTAACTCAATCAGAATTAACTCTTTTTTTTTATTTTATCACACAAGTGGCTTGGTTGGTTTTATGTCCATATCTCAATGAACAACAGAGCATAAACTAAAGGAAAATTCTCCTGTTGCTTCATTGTGTGCCATTCTCTAAGGAATTGAAAATGAGCAACAATGCCATTTATCTTCAAAAAGTGTTGTTTTACCGATGAATCAAAGACTGAGTTTAATATGCTTCTCTACTGAAAGCGGAAAGATAATCAAGAGCTAGGTTCCCCATGTTTTCTGTGATACACGAGTACAAGTCCCACATCGTAATTTATAAGAGATGGGGGTGAAAGAAAGCCTATAAAGTGGAATGAAGTAGTATAGAAAAACTTACTTACCTGGATGGGGTCAATGGGTGATCATGAAGGCCCATGGCCTAGGTTAGTGACCTCCATTGGACTTTGGAGGGGTGCTTGCCTCAGGTCTACCCAAGTGGTGGAGCGCTTACATCATAATTTGTGGCAGTGAGGGCCTGCGTTTTCATTAATTTGCTTGAAGAATTTCTTTCCTTTTGCTGTCTTACTGAGTATTTGGAAAGTGCTGAAGCTACTTTTGATCCCATTGACACGACTCAATCTTATATTAATGTTATATCATTGTCTTTCTTCTCTAGTTATTTAGTATTTCAGTATTGTATTTGGTTTTATAAATGTGCGAGTTATCTTTTCTTTAGCCAAATGTTCAATTTACAGTCTCGCATGTTTTCCACTATAAGAACCGAAGGTATCTCACCCATTGAAAGAAAGCTCTCCCTATTTTCCACTATAAGAACCGAAGCTATCTCACCCGTGTTGAAAGAAAGCTCAGAGAACATGTTGCACTAGAGGAGAATAAGCTAAAATTTCTGTCACAAAAGCTATTAAGGAGGGAACACAAGATAAACAAATTTTGAATTTTTAAACTCCGGTTGGAGCCATGTTTCTGCTTCTACAAGTTCTGCCGATTCAATCATTCCCCTGTGAACGTCCGACTCATCGCTTTATTCTCGCCGATTCAATCATTACCTTGTGAACTTCCGACTCATCGCTTTATTCTCTGCACGCCACGCCAATGGAGAAACAATTTCAGCTTAATTTATAGTACTTTCTGTTTTGCCAAAAAAAAGATCCCTAGAATAATGGTAAAATAAAATCTTAGTACAAAACTTAAGGATCCAATACTTTGTTGGTCACTCTCTCCCCACCTAGATGTTGGGCACATCTAAGAAACTTGGTAATATTTTAGAACCCTTAAAATAAACTGATTCTACCGTAAAAAAAGAAGAAGAAGGAAGCACTCGTAGCTACCAAATAGAACAATAGCTGAATAAGTTTCAAAGTTCTAACGCAGTAAGGTTAACCATATTTTTGTCTTGTTCTTTTGATTGATTGCACAGGTTTCCTCCTAGAGGTGAACTTTTGGATTAGAGAGCCTACTGAATCGCCTCGAATTCACAAGTCAATAACAATTCCAAATGCACTGACATATTGTATCAACAAATTGCAAAGAAAGTCATGCAGAACAAGACCAAAAGAAAGCGCTTCCATTATTAACCTTTCTTAAACAAACATCCAATCCACTGAAGTTCCAACATAATTGACACATTTTAAAAAAAACCTGGCGTACCCTCCTTTGGCTTCATAAAGTTACATAACCAGGTGGTTGTCCTGAACTACAGAATCAACAAGCTGTTTATGTTAGAAAATTTGTGCAATTTTAAATATGAAAACTGATATAATCCGACATCGAGTCCTGTGATAACCACAGTCTCCTTAAAACAGTTACGTCGCGTCTCGGGTTGTGCTTAGGTACTGCTTAACGACGCCTGTTTCCCAGGATAAAACGATGATTCAATTGTACTTTAGCACGCAAGCACACTGATCGAACTGAAAAATTCTTGAACTTACCACCGGATATAGGAACCTACTGTCTAGAGAGAAGGAAAAAAAACCGAGTGTGTGTAGAGAATTCGAGAATTTGATTGTGTGTATGAGGAAGAGCCATGATCTCCTTTTTAATTCAAATTTGAGAGAATAATGACCATTAACATGGTCATTAATTCAAATCCGTTTCTCAAAAACTGATAATTTAAGTGACAAATTGTCTGGAGGTGCGGACACCTACTGTCTAGAGAGAAGGAAAAAAAACCGAGTGTGTAGAGATTTTGAGAATTTGATTGTGTGTATGAGGAAAAGCCATGATCTCCTTTTTAATTCAAATTTGAGAGAATAATGGTCATTAATACAAATCCGTTTCTCAAAACTGTACCTATGTGTGCGTGTGGAAAAGTAACTTTTATCTTGAATTATTCAATAAGGCATTCATATGACCTTAGTTATAAGCCCATATAATTTTTTCCATCTTTCCTATGTGGGACTACTCACTTCATTGCATTTTCCAACTTCAACTTGCTCACTTTGGGTGACAATTTCTCATTCACCACTTAACCATTTTGAGCATATAACTACACAATTTCGATGTACTCACGTAGGAGAACACAAATATATTAAGAACTTTCACAACCGAGTGCAAAGTCTTATTACAATTTTGCCCTCAAAATAGTAGAAAATGTGTTTTCTAATACCCATTTTCTAACAGTCTATTGGATAAAAACTGCTGCACCGTCAGGGTATAAATGACCTAAAAATTATGCTCTAAAAGCATTGAAACAATAGTAAGTGCAACAGGTGCCAAAGAGATGTCTAACCTATAATTGTAATCAAACGAAAGCAACCAAGGAACAAACCTAAATCAGAAATTTATTATTAATTATTTGGTTTTAGCAAGAATCAGAATAGAAGCAGATTTGTGCCCTAGCTGTAATTCGTTTCTCATTTTTTTCTTGTTTTGTGAACTGATTGATTTGTGCCCCAGCTTTCAGTTTTCCACAAACAACTCAAATCAAAGAAACCCAAATCAAAAGCCCTAGATTTACACGAGCAGAGTGAGCCACTTACACGCTGAGAGTGATAAACTTCCTGTATACATATATATTTCAGGGTCACTGACATTTTTTATAGGGGCGCTATCTCTCTTGTATTTCATCTGCTCATTAGTTGGCTGATTTCTTCCCAAAATTTTCTTTTCAAGCTTGTATTCAGTTCTAATTAGATGATCTATCTAGTCACATCTTTAAGTTCATGAGGGGGTGTAAATTAATTGTTCTAGAAAACCAAAATCAAGCCCTGTTTTAAATCAAATTTATTTCATTTTTAGTTACCAATTTTTGGTCAAAGAACATACAAGTATAAAAAGTAGTTGGTTCTTCGAAACCACCCATTTCGGAAGAATAAAAGTGCCAATTTGTTTGGAATAGAGTCCTACTTAATAGATCAATCGAACTACCACGTCATTATGTGCAAGAAGAACTCACAAAAAAACAACATTATAATATGTGGGAAGCTAATAAGCGAGGATTTATACAGAGTTCTTTTTGTTTTTGGAAAACCGTTCATAAATATCGTAGTACCTTAACATTGTTGTTCTGTTCGAGTGGCTAGTTTATAATTCATATTAGTTGAAGACATTACATATGTTAAATAGGTAGTTAAACATTTCACATCAACACATTTGCTTAAGACATACAGATATATAGGGACCATTTCCCATAAGGCTTACTATTCACGGACCTTATTTACGGATTTGCCCTTTTGGCACGCTTTCCGATGGAATTTTTTGATAAAATTTGGTGGGGATGTTCTTCATCGTGTGTAGAACATCTCCACCAAATTTCATCAAAAAATTCAACCGGGAAGTGGGTTAAATACATGATTGAAAAATATTAGTCCAAAAATAGATATATAAAATCCAACAGGTGTGTATAGGACATTAGCTATAAACATCCTATCAATAGTTGGTAAAAGATGTAGAATTCGGCAAAATTCTCTAGCTCTTAAATCTTTAGACTTTCATTTTTAGTTTTTGTTTTAATCTTGCATAATTCAAGTGAGAAACTCCTTTCAAAATAAGCTCATAGGTTTTGATTTGCGTTAGCTGAACATACATAATACAGTTCACTGGCAACAAGATTACTTCACTTTTGTACTTTGTCAATGCTTTTGACACAAAAATTCCTCCCAACCACCAAAAGAAAAAATAAGATAATCCGAAGCATTATAATAAGCTAAAATTTCTTGGTCACAAAGGCTGCACATTAACAACTCTTAGTGCAAGTGCTTCTCTCTGTATCCCTTACTTTTTTAGGGCTTAGTCTCTGTTTCATCATCAAATTGTGTAGGACTCGGTGATACATGTATATAATAAGCGAGAGTCCATAACAATAGCTTGCTATTGGGGTCCTCAAGTGTCGCCTTTGTGTTGCACTATTGCATTGGCCGAACACACCCCACCAAAACAAAGTTCTAATTTTCTCATTCAAAGATAAAAAGTTCGAATCATCTTTCTTTGAAATATTATTTTTGTTAGTTTGATTTGTTTTTATGTAGGTCCTTTTACCAGCAACTCTATGTAGAATATAATCATGTTCAATCAGAGTTGAGTTTTTTAAAGTCAAGTAGTCCGTTTTTGGCCAAGGCCATAAAATCTCTCATTAAACAATAGAGCAAAAGCTAAGGTTAAGATGGACATATCATTGGTTAGAATGAGGGGGAGATAGATATGTCGAAGTAGTTTTTAAAACAAATTGGAGACACATTTAAAATGTTGATACGTATTATCATTTTAAATTGAACATGCCATGGCACTGCACCAATTCATATTCAAAAACAACTCACAAAACTAAACATTGTGATTATTCTAAAATATTTCTTGTGCCTTAGCCATGCAACTCTTTCCCATAATCAACCTGAAGTTCACTTCGCTAGCAAAAGTTATTTAATCGCAAAAGTCAGTATTTAATCAGGGTGTTAATATTGATACAAGCGGTGCATTTTTTAAGGTAGGACCCATGTTTAAAGCTGAGGAATAAGAAGATAAGGATCTTACCAGGAGCATAATTTAGTGCAACCCCTTTTTCCCTTTCACTATCCCTATGTTCAGGCTGCAAGCAGTGATGTATGCCAAATTTTGAAGTAGTACTTCACTATGTTCTTTTGTCTCTTCATCAATTTTCTAGTTGTTCCTCTCTTTCACTCATATTTGAACTGTTGTCTATTGTATTAGCTTTTTTAGGGGGAGAGGTCCTCAAGCGTCGGATTTTGTGTTGGACTAATATGGCATAGATCTTTGGTTGTAAGTATGACCTTTTTGAAAATTTTAGTTCAATATAAGCAATTTGGAAGTTTTGGACAACTTCCAAGAAGGATTTTCAGATTACCACTTTTGCAAAATCCCCATTCTTTACACTTGGATTATGGGCGCTTAGTGCATGAAACGAGCCCAACGAGCTCTATTCATTACGCAAGAGGCAAGGGAAGACAATGGTGTAGCCACCCTTCAAATTCCCAAAAGCTAACATAATGGTTTTATGGCCAGAGAGATTATTGATTGAGAAAGAAGATAGGCCAAAAAACATGTGTTGTTTGTTATGTTTTTTTTTATGATGATGCTCACTTTTCTTTTCTTTTTTAATTTCTCTTTTAGTATAATTGAGACAACTATGTTATATTTTTGCTGAGGCATAAGCTTGTGTGACTATCAAATATGAATGGGCACTCAACCAACCTGCTCACTTCAAATTCAACTAATCTGGATAAGTTAAGCTCACAAACCAACATTACTAACACTTCTGATTTGAATCGTCACTAGAGTCTAATAGATTCTTGTTACATGGGCACCTTTCAAGTTCCAAAGACTGGTTGCCGTGGAAGATTAATGGCGTATTTGAAAGAGAGAACTTTCGCCATGTATTTCTGAAAGTGTAAGTTCAGTTCTCTTCTTAATCCTCAACCTTATTTTTGAAGGAGAAAATATGGATTATCAACTTCTTTGAAAAACAGTGGTTTGATTTGGCCAACAGAATATAAACTATTGTTTTTATAAGGGAAATTCAAAAATTGAAGAAACAATTGAACTCTCTCCACTTGGCTTAACCCTCGGCTAATTATAATACTGATTCAGTGATTTGCTTCATTTACTTTGGCAAGAAGAGGTATAGGCTTGTTGTTATCATACCTTCCTCTATTTCTGTGCAATAATAACTCCCAGTCATTCGCTCAATTTCAGTTGCAGGAGAGAGCAGTACCATAAATCCGCGTCATATATACTTTCCATCTCATTCCACACTTTTCTAGCAGTATCACTAGAAATAAACACATGCTTGATAGTTTCTCTTTTTGGGTTATCATAACAAAAGACACTTGGGGGCTGTCAGCCCAAGCAAATACCTCTCATTTGAATGCATTGACCAATAAGTAAACGGTAAACCATCTTGAAAAGCTCTCAAAGCAAGAAAAACCCACTTCAAAGGAACAACATATATAATCTTATGGCTGTTTTTAAATATACCACTAAATTATTCTTTTCACCCCATTTGTAACTCACCCCACCAAACAATTTTATTTCCTTTCTTCTCAACCCAGCTAATTTGCAAATGCCAAAAACATCCTTATAAACAGATTTTTCTTCAAAGGGGATGTGTAGCAATCTTTCTTTTTATTCTCTCTCCACTATTGTCATCTTCTTCCATTGCTCAAATATGTAGGAATTCTCGCCCACTATTCTCGGAATTTTGGATGTACACAACATCACTCAAGAAATTGGTAGACAATGTCTTTGATTTACTCCCCAAAATCATAAAAAAGAAAATAGAAGAATTACAAAAATATGTTGTACAGAGCAATTAAAGATACATACTATATATATATTACCAATCTCTTCTCATACTCCACCACCCATCCTTCACGAGCAACCCCGCGGTACTTTTAAATCTCTGTATGCGTGGGCTAAAATCATGCTGGTTCGGAGTACATGCAATAAACCCATAATGACATCACCAATATGACATGAATTCTATTGCAGAGAATTATAATACAGAGAGTAATTAGAATCAATTACAAGTAAGAACTTGAAGAATCTCTCAATATTTAGATCTGGAATAATTGCTATGTATATTGTGATTGAATAATTAAGATGCAGACAAGGAAGTTTGATTTGTGAGTCATCTTTGTTTTTTAAGTATGACATTGAATTTTAAGAATGAGAGGAAGAAACCATTAAACTTGATCTGGTTATTTTACTTGTATCAAATAAATTTGATTTTACAAATTCGAACGTTTACCATTTTTTCTCAACCAGACACTCCTCCATTGGAGCATCAGTTCTTCAGTCGCACAGAATCAGGTTTGCGACGAGGATATTAGCGGTGAAGTCATGATTTTATTTTATCAGGAGATTCAATTGTTTTTCTAGTCTCAAATCTGATCTATTGGCTTATTCCAAGAATTAATTTTAAAAAAAGTTAACCCAATCTTATAAGTTAATTTAATATAAGTTGAATTTAACCATTGCATTGGCATTAATTCCTTATTGGACCTCTAGTTGGTGATTCTAGTTATAATACCAAATTGCTTCATTTACTTTCACAAGAAGAGAGTACAAGCTTCAACTATGTGATACTGGTACATGCCTAATCTAGTTAGGCTTGGAATATGAGGCATCACACGAATACAACTATAAATTACTAGGTATGGGAAAACCCTTAATGGGCATGGGTGTGTCAGACTTGTTTCGCTTAATGGTGCTCGTGTAAGGTGGTGAATATTTTGTAGAGTTGAGGACATCTATGTAATATTTAAACTCAAAGTTTTATTCTTTTTTGTGCTGATTTGTGTAATCGTGTTTGATTTTGTAGAATTGGTTTAGATGGTGCTCTAATTTTAGAGTTTCAGTTTTAAGATTCTAAGTTGATGGATTAAAATAAACCAAGTCATATCATTTGTAAACAAGTTGTGTATTAATTAATTTTTCTACGTATCTATTAACTGAGTCATGCATGGGTGAAACCCTTTTTACTCGATGTGAATTTAACTTGACGTGAAAACAACCAATGATAGGCCTACGAATAAGGTTGTTTATTTTCAAGTAGCTAAGTTTGATCTCCTTCCCTCTCTATGCATCCTAAGAAGAAAAACCCTATGTTTGCTTCCCATATTGGAAAGAATAATAGATTAAAGTGAGAAGAAGCATATAAAATAAGACGTACTAGCAATGAAAGACATACTTACCTGGATAGGGGTCAATGGGTGATCAATGAGGCGCATAGCCTAGGTTAGTGACCTCCATTGCACTTAGGAGGGGTGCTTGCCTAATGTCTACACGAGTGGTGGAGCTTGTGTACATCATAATTAGTGGGAGCTTATGTTCGTGTGGCTCCTTCCAATTTTAGTTATAATTTTTATATTTCTTTAATTTGAGCAGTAATGCACAATCATGCAGCTCCCACTGACGCAAATGGCTAGATTAATTTGAGCGGCAAATTGCCTTTCTTATGTAGTTATTTAGTATTTTAGTATTGTATTTGGTTTTATAAATGTGCGAGTTTTCTTTTCTGAGAACAAAAGAATTGATATACAGTCTCTGTTAGTGTTGAAAGAAAATTCTTCAAACAGCGAACGATAAAATCGGGGTTCCTGTTGCACAGAGTAGAATAAGCTAAAATTTCTGTCACAAAATTACAAATTAATAACTCTATTTTTAAGTGCCTCTCTCTATGTGCGTCACCTTTTTTTTATTATGGCTTAGTGTTCCTTTTGCATCATGATAGTGCCTAGGTCAAAGTGATGTACACATATAACTCTTGTATGTTGCTGAGGCATGCATGCGCCTCAAGAGAAATCCTTGCAACTAAAGTGGGGCTAGTGTTGTGCCGAAGCTACTAATTGAGTGCCAACACTCAACTTTGCCGTTGGTAAGAAAGTAACGAGCACTTTCTAGTTTGTGCTTTAGTTTGATTGCAACTGATGTGCTTGACTAATAAAATAGAAATAGTGCACATTGAAGCTTCGTTTGGTTTGCAGATTTGAACACTTAGGAAAGGAAATTATTTCCTTTCCTAAGTTTGGTAAGCACAAATTCTAGAAACACTTTTTTGATAAAAGGGAAAGTAGGGGTAGAGTTATTCCTCTCAAAACTCACATGATTGATTCATTTATGATTTCTCAGTATTTATTACAAAAAAATTGGACAACAATACTCTTACATAAATACTTTACATGCTTTACCAAATATAAGAAAGGAAACTTGACAAGAAGTTTAGTTTCCCACTTCCATGGGAAAGACAAGAGAATTGATTTCTTTTTCGTGAACCAAACGAGACCTGAGATTAGTCGAAATAGTAACTTTTAAACTATGAAAACGAGGATGGGTTTTGTTGCAAAAACTAGGCTCTACTAGTTTCTAATTAGGACCTTAGAATACAAATGAGAAAGAAAAATTACACAAATCAAAATTATTCGGCACAACAATACCCCAATCAGACAACACAAGGAATCAAAGAATCATATGTTATCGGCAAATTGTCACTAGTTCACAGAGTAATACTAAATTCACTATACTCAGTAGATCTATACATAACATTGTGTATCTCTTAACACTTACAAAGGAAAGTAGATACTACAAATTTCTGACCTAAAAAACTTGCTTCTAATTTTTCTCACTCATATTTCTCTCTAATTCATCTCTCTAAAAAATTCTCACACACGTACAAGCACACAACAGCTTAGAATACCATCACTCACCACCTTATTTATATAAATAAGATGCATGACTTTCTATCACTTAAAGCAATTATAAATCTACCGCCTTAAACTTTGGTCAAAGTATGTGTTATAATTTTAGAAAAGTTTAGTTATATTTTGTCATGTATTAATAGGCAAAAAAAAGTGGCCAAGTAACATGGCCATTATATTTGACTAGTCCTAAATTTTACCGTCTTGAATTAGTCAAACATTGTGGGCACAATTTGAAAACAAAAGTTAGTTGACTTTAAGGAGGTTTGTAATTCTTAACCGTTAAGAATTACGGCTAGTTTTATTTTTGAAATAAGAATATAATATCATTAATAATATAGATCGAACATTACAACGAGAATAAAGTAATGCTTCAACAAGCTTACAAAGGTCGAAAAAACATAAACCACATCAATAAGGGTCTTATAATTCAACGATAAACTTTGAAAAAGCGGGGGGACATCAAAGATAAATACCCATAAGGCATGTCCCGAATCATAAAAAGACGATCAAAAGAAGCCTTTCGAAAAGAATCTTCATTCACACCGAAATGCCATCGAACGAGTAAGTACAAATCTTCGTAACTTTGAGTTAGATCACCGCCTAAAGTAGATCTACTCATCTCCACTCCGATCCATACTCCTTGAGACACATCTCCATATCCAATAAAAAGGAGGACAAAAACTCCCATAAAAGGAGAGACCAAAACCTCATAGATTTGAAAAAATGTCCAAAGACACTCAAATCTAGAAGTATTATTATATATAACATAAAACTCTAAAAGAAAATAGGTTCCTCCTCTTTTCCTCCCATAGGAGAAGAAGGGGAGAAGAGAAGGTAGAAAAAGAGAGATCACAAGCGGCTAAGAATTACGGCTAGTTTAATTATTAAGGAAGGTTAAGCCTAAAATTTGACCTTTATTTTATCTTCAGCATTATTTTAACAAGTTTATTGGTTTCTTTAATTTGGTCCAAAGTTAACCATTATCTAGAAAGCAGAGAGAGATTAAGAATAGTTTGAGGTGTGACCAATAAGGAGTTCAATTGAGTCCCACATTGTTTATCTGTGAAAGAATGATAATATAGCTGAGAGATAAAATGGATACGAACAGACTATTGTAAGCATACCTTTCTCGGCCTTTTGGCTAAGATCAAGTGTAGTATCTGTTCTTATCAGTTTAATATCTGATATGTGGGTCATTGACTCACACGATATTAAATTAATTTTTTTCAGGGGGAGGGCTCATTACAATAGCTTGCTATTGGAGTTCTCAAGTGTTGCCTTTGTGTTGCACTATTGCATTGGCTGGGCACACCCCACCAAATCATATAGAAACTTTTCAATTAAATTATTATATGCTCTTCGTGAGTATGGGTGGTAAATTAGCTAATATTGCTTTGATAGAATAAGGAAAATAATTTTAATTAGTTCGTGAAAAGATAGAATAAGATGAAAAATGTTACTTATTTTATAAAAAAAAATTTCAAAATTTTTACACACCACCAAAGAAATAAAATTTCATGGAAAAACTAAAAAATTAAGAGGATATCACTTCTATCACTTAACTTATTTTCCATTTATTTTTTCTTCAAGTTTTCAGCTCAACGTGCAGAGCTATAACAATTCAAAATTGCAAAAAAAGTCATGCAGAACAAGACCAAACGAAAAAGGCTTCCGTTAGTAGCTTTTCTTAAACAAACATGTGAAGTTCCAACATAATTGACATTTAATAATACCTTGGGACACCATCCTTCAGCTCAATTCATAAAAGTTACACAGCCAGGTGGTCGTCCTGAAAACCTATAATTGTAAACAAACCCAAATCGGAAATCGATTATTAATTCTTTGTTTTTAGCAGGAATCGGAACCAAAGCAGATTTGTGCCCTAGCCATAATTTGTTTCTCAATTTCTTCTTATTTTGTGCCCCAGCTTTTAGTTTTCCACAAACAACTCAAATCAAAGAAACCCAAATCAAAAGCCCTAGATTTACGCGAGTAGAGAGAGCCACTTACACACTGAGAGTGATAAACTTCCTATATATATACATATACATTCTAGGGTCACTGACATTTTTGATAAGGGCACTATCTCATTGGTTTCTTTTGTTTCTTAGATGCACTAGATTTACTCTCTTTTGTTTCTTTTGCTCATTAGTTGGCTGGTTTCTTCACAAAATTTTGTTTTGGAGCTTGTTTTCAATTTTAATTAGGGTGTGTTTGATAGGCCATATTTTCCACAGAAAATATGGCTTTTCCACCCAAATTCCCACTTTTGTAATGTTTGATTGCATTTATTTTCCATAGAGTCAAACTCTCACTTTTTTTACTATTCATGTACTTTTCCTCGTAAAGATGGAAAATATTTTCTTTGGGGGGCGGTTTTTATTTTCCAGGCAATTCCCACAAAGACCGAGGCAATTAGCACAAGTGTAGTCTAAAAAAACTGTTTTTTGATCAAGTAAAATTGTTAGAAAAATAAAAAAAACAGTTTTTGATGAAGCAAAATTGTTCAAAAACCAAAAATTGTTTTCAAAAAATCTGTTTTTCACTGAAGTAAAATTGTTCAGAAATAAAAAAAAAGTGTTTTTTGATGAAGTAAGATTGTTAGAAAAATAGAAAAAACTGTTTCAAAAAAAAACAGTTTTTTGATGAAGTAAACTTGTTAAAAAAAACAAAAACAGTTTTAAAAAAAACAGTTTTTTGATGAAGCAAAATTGTTCAAAAACCAAAAATTGTTTTCAAAAAATCTGTTTTTCACTGAAGTAAAATTGTTCAAAAATAAAAAAACTGTTTTTTGATGAAGTAAGATTGTTAGAAAAATAAAAAAACTGTTTCTTAATGAAGTAAACTTGTTAAAAAAAAAAACTGTTTTAAAAAAAAAAGTTTTTTGATGAAGTAAACTTGTTAAAATAAAAAAACTGTTTTTAAAAAAAAACAGTTTTTTGATGAAGTAAACTTCTTAAAAAAAAAACTGTTTTAAAAAAAAAACTGATTTTTGATGAAGTAAAATTGTTCAAAAATCAAAATACTATTTTTTGATTAAGTAAAATTGAAAAAAAAAAGAAACTGTTTTTAAAAAATCTGATTTTTTAGGTAAGTTCCATGTAAAAAATATACAATTTCCATGGGAAAAGGTTCAAGTTCCATGGAAAATAATAGCTATCAAACAACAAAAGTTGAAAAAAGTTACAATTACCATAGAAAATAATGTCTATCAAACACCAAAAGATGGAAAAGTACACTATTTTCCGGGTAGAAAATTAAGGCAATCAAACACATTTAATTGACATTTTCCATGCAACTCAATTCTAGGCAATTCAATTGCCTGGAACTTATTTTCTTTCCATGCAAATTCCATACTCGCAATCAAACGCACCCTTAGATGATTTATGTTGTGACATGTTAAGTTCGTGAGGGGGTGTAAATTGTTCTAGAAAATCAAATTCAAGCCCTAATTTATTTCATTTTAATTACTAATCAAAGTGCCAATTTGTTTGGAGAGGATTCTTGCTTAATAGACCAATCCAACTATCATGTCATTATGTGCAAGAACTCATTCTAATAGGTAAGAAGCTAATAAACGAGGATTTATATAGAGTTTTTGTTTTTGGCAAAACCGTTCATAAATATCATACTACTTGAACATATTATTATTCTCATTGTTCTGTCCGAGTGTCTGGTTTATAATTCATATTCGTTGTATGACATTACATATGTTAAATAGGTAGATAAACATTTCACATCAACATATTTGCTTAAAACAAATATATATATATATATATGCAATAACGGAGTCAGGATTTTTGTTCAGGTGGAACCAAACGCTAGAATCACAACAAGAATTTTTTGCATAAACTATAATAAGGCCAAAATCAAAATATCATACACTAAAATTAATTATATATTTTAAAATATTTTTATCAACTCAATATTCAACCTACTATAGCCAACAAACACATATATTAATCTAAATATTAATTTTTTAAATAACAATCTAATAAGCAAATTAACCTCAATAATCAAATTTAATATCAATATTTAACGATCTAATAAGCAAATCAATCTTAATAATCAAATTTAATATCAATATTTAACAATCTAAAAAACAAATCAACATTAATAAATAATAACCAACAAACAAATATATTAACAATCTAAAAAACAAATCAACATTAATAAATAATAACCAACAAACAAATATATTAACAATCTAATAAACAAATCAACATTAAAACACCTAATTCTTAATATTCAAAATTTTAAAAAAAAAATGTATAAGATTATAAAAAGGAAATCTAACCTAAAATACCGGAACAATTGAAGAACGAAGATGGAAAGAAGGGTGGAGGCACTGCTGATTGCTGATGCACTGTGCTTGAAAAAAAAATGGACGATGTGATTAAAAAAATAAAAAATAAGCAGCAATCGTTTGAAGAAGAAAGGGGTTGGATGCGCTGCTTTCCTTCTGCTTTCTTTTATGATATAACCTAAACCTATATTACAAAACCACACCCCTGAACTTATACATTTATTTGCCCAATAACTTACTTCACTTACACAAATAGCCCCTAATTTTTCCCTTCTCGCACAACAGCCCCTATACTCTCTAAAAATTTTCAAAAAAGTCATGCCCCCACCTGGCCCTCACGTGGCTCCGCCCCTGTGTGTGTGTGTATATATATACACAGGGGCGGAGCCACGTGATATATATATATATATATATATGCAAGCAAAACAATGACTAAATCAACACCTGCAAGAAGTTTTGATCTCAACTTCCGCGCTTGCACTATAGTTGCTTCACTCACCATGGTCGGTGTATCCTCAAAAGCATCACAAATGACATCTGGGGCCCCATAAGAAACCGAGACAGCGAGTGTTAATAGTAATCTTGGTTGGAAAAAATGGTAGAACAAAAGGTTATTCGAGCAATTTTGAATATGACCTCAAATTGACTCTCAAATTAGAAGAATGAAAAAAAAGAAAGATCCACATGGAAACGTTGTCGAAAAAATGATGGGTTTAGAATGGATCACATGTTATATATTAATTAATTTTTAAGAAAACCCTTTTTTGCTTTCATGTCTACTTTAGCCTTTCTAGCCATTTTATGAATCTTAATTAACCAAAAACGTACGTTTGATTTAAATTGATTTGATTGCATCTTAATAACCAAAACAATTTTGGGTTAAATGAATGCAATTAAGGCCATGCTCCTCATGAATTGTATAAATTGGTGATCATCTTCTCTCATTCCACACATACAACTATCACGAAATTCTCAGCTCCTTTCTTTTAGCTCTAGGTTCAAATTCTGGTGATAGTGATCAAAACAATTATGTTCCTAAATAACACCTTAATGCAAAGGCAGATACTCTTATATTGTTTTATCCTAATTTGTTCCATATATGTGTTCTTTTTAGTTGGGGTGTGTTACATTGTCCACTTATTATGTGAATGAAACTGTGTTAAAGGTAATAATGCTGGTATGGACAAACAAGTTTGGGGTAATTTGCTACCATTTATCCCTTTTTCCTTTTTGGTACAATGGAAGATACATTTGTAGGTTTTTTTTCTTGGAACTTGATATGCTTAAAGGCCCAGATTTTAAAGGTATAAGAGGAACTATTTTTGGTCTTGATACTTTCCATGTGTTGACTTTTTTTTTGGATGACAAGTGTGGACTTCAAGATGAACATCTCCAATTGGAAAATATTATAAATGCCTTTTGATTGTAGGAGAAATCTATACAGAAATTGCTGCAGATTTTTGCAAGATGTTCCCACATTGACAGAAGGAGGAAGCAGGGACATGAGCAGCTGAATAAGAGTGAGGAACTAGTCTCAGTCAAAAATTACGCAGCCGTGTGGTGAGCACAAAGCGAACTATTCTTTCGCCTTTTACTAAAGAATACCGTGTGCTCGTCACAACTAGCGGCATACGCCAATTTTTGGAGGGGTATCTCTTTAGGGAGATCCCCTACAATTGCAGTAAAATTTGTTTGAGGACATCTATAGGCATATCAAAAGCTGGTAAAAGAAGTAGAATTGGGCAAAAATTCTCTACCTAACTCTTCTTTGACTTTAATTTATAGTCTTGCATAATTCAATTTGGCAGTCTTCATACTCTTTGGCTTCTTTTTACCTCTCAGACTCAAAAGAAAAATTTTTAGTCTTGCATAATTCAATTGGGCAAAAATTCTCTAACTTCTTACTCTTTTAGATTTTCATAAGTTTTGATTTGCGTCAATTGAACATAAATAATACAGTTCAGTGGCAACAAGATTACTTCAGTCTTGTACTTTGTCAATGCTTTCAACACACAAATTTCTCCCAACAGGCAAAAGAAAAAGTAATATAACATCATAACGTGAAGCACTAAGATTGGAAAAGCAAAAATTTCTTCGTTACAAAAACTACACATTCAACCCTCAAGTCTTAAGTGCTTCTCTGTGTTTGTCTGTATGCCTTTTTTTAGGGCTTAATCTTTTGTTTTTAGAATTAATAGTCCATTTTTGGAGCGGAAGCTAAGGTTAGTCTTTGTTTACATTGTTAAGTCTTTGTAATGAGAAAGATTGTCTCATGCACATTAAGAATGCTTTGTTTACTTTATTAATGGTGCAATTTTATATGGAAAGCAGAAAGAAAAATATAATTAAAAGTCTTTGTTCAACACTGTTGTATTGCATACATCAAAAGATGAAGAAAGCAAAGAATACTGTGTGTTTGCCGCACTTGGCGCGTACACTATTTGTGTTCCCTATATCCAATTTTGATCAAATTATTAGTCAAATGGGTTTGGTTACGGTCGGATGGTCTAGTTTTTGTTGTCAATTTAGATCTTAAATGTCTTGAAAAAAAATCATGTCCAACACTAATTAATTTCATGATTTATGTCCACCTTGATGTTTTAACAAACAATATTTGACAAATTTATGCAAAAAAAGTTGATAAACTGGACAAAAAAAAATGAAGTCATATTTTTTGTCCATTACAAAAATGTTGACAAATTGACACCATTAATTAAGGGTCAAATTTGATACAAACACATTGTTTAACAACCAAACTGACACACAATTTAGAGGACAAATTGACGCAAATACAATGGTTTAAAAACTGAATTGACACAATTGATATTTAAGGGATACAATTGAAAGTGGCTTAAACGCAAATGCTCAAGATGAGAATGGAATTGTAATCCATTACAGAAAGAGTTGGTCGGAGGGCGGAATGAAGAATGCTTTGAGAATATCCAGTTTTCTCGTAGAATTACTAGGCAAGCAATAGTTTTGGCGGCTGAGATGCAATTAAGAGTGGATCAGTTTGATGGCTTCAGTCTTGATCCAGTTAATGGGAGCTGGACCAAAACCCCCTAGTTATCTGAAACTCAATGTCTACGGGAGCTGCAGAGATGGGAAAGTGGCATAAGGTGGGGTGCTTAGAGACGTTGGGCAGTTGGATTTGGGATTTCGCAAGTCTTGGTCGGTGGAACTAATCAGTGGCGGATTCAGAAATTTATCAAAGACGGGGCGAAATTCAAAGTACATGAAAACATATTTAAAGCTATAAAATTTTAACGCCAACATAATAGCATTAATAGTAATATTTCATACAACTCAAAGTCTCAAATACCCAATGTGAAGTATATTTCTTAATTAATTGCATTACTTAATATTTAAAAGTATATTTAATTGTTGAAAAAATGGGTATGGAAATATTTTTTCGAGCCATTTTGAGAGTAATTTTGAGTAGGACCTCACACTCAGTTGTGAAATATTATCATAGATTCATATTTTCCTCTGTGAGTACATCAAAATTGTATATTTGTTTGCTCAAAACAATTATGAGGTGAATGAGAAATTATTGCCTAAAGTGAGTCACTTCGGGATGGAAAAATAGGAAGAAAAAAAAAAGTCCCACAAGAAAATTTTGTTGAAAAATTAATTGTTTTATAAGGGATACCTCTCATAAGTTCATTAAGAAATAAAAAACAAAAAGTTATGATTCTCTCTTGCATCACCGAATGGCTGTGCATAGAAGATGTGATAAAAAAAAAGGGACCTCACACTCGGTTGTGAAATATTATCAAAGATTCATATTTTCCTTTGTTTGCTCAAAACAGTTACGAGGTGAATGAGAAATTATTGCCTAAAGTGAGTCACTTCGGGATGGAAAAATAGGAAGAAAAAAAAAAGTCCCACAAGAAAATTTTGTTGAAAAATTAATTGTTTTATAAGGGATACCTCTCATAAGTTCATTAAGAAATTAAAAAACAAAAAGAATTCTCTCTTGCATAAAAAAAGATGTGATAAAAAAAAAGGGACCTCAACTCGGTTGTGAAATATTATCAAAGATTCATATTTTCCTTTGTTTGCTCAAAACAGTTCGAGGTGAATGAGAAATTATTGCCTAAAGTGAGTCACTTGGGATGGAAAAATAGGAAGAAAAAAAAAAAGTCCCACAAGAAAATTTTGTTGAAAAATTAATTGTTTTATAAGGGATACCTCTCATAAGTTCATTAAGAAATAAAAAAACAAAAAGTTATGATTCTCTCTTGCATCACCGAATGGCTGTGCATAGAAGATGTGATAAAAAAAAAGGCACTTGATTTCATCCTCAGAATTAGCTTTGAAACCTTACTTTTTTTTTGCATCAGTTACGGCGATTAAAGAAAAGGCACTTGATTTTGTGTTGGATAGGTCATCCTCAGGATTATTATCAAAACTGACTATTCTTTTTGCATAAGTTATGGTTATTAAAAAAAAGGAATTATTTTCGAAACTGAATTCTGTTTTGGATAGGGTCATCCTCAGAATTATTATCGAAATTGACTCTTCTTTTTGCATAAGTTTAAGGAGATTTAAAAAAAAAAAGAAAAAAGAAAGGAATTATTATATATCGAAACTGAATTCTTTATATTAGGATGACCCACTGTTATTCTGGACTGCAAGGATATGCATATGAAAACCTGTGCATGTCTAGTTCTAATCCCTTTCGACGCTAATACAGGCTGGTTTTGGTCTAGTTCTAAGCCCTTTTAACGTAATACAGGCTGATCAAAACCTACAGAATTAATTTATAACTGAGCCACTGAGCCACAATATCTATAACACAAACAAAATTCAAAACTAGAAGTAGTAGGGGCCGCGCGAACGCAGGCCCCCTCTGCCACAAATTATGATGTAGGCTCCACCACTCGGGTAGACCTTAAGTGAGCACCCCTCCTAAGTGCAATGGAGGTCACTAACCTAGGCCATGGGCCTCATTGATCACCCATTGACCCCATCCAGGTAAGTATGTATTTCAATGCCAATACAATCTTTTTTATACCTTCTTCTCACTTTCATCTATTATTCTTTCCAATATGGGACTCAAACATAGAGTTCTTCTTCTTAGGATAAACAGGGAAAGGAAGGGGGGATAAACCTGCCCATTTAAAAATAAATGACCTTATTCACAAGTCTTGGTTTTTTATGTCAAGTTGAATTCACATCGAGTAAAAAGGGTTCGCCCATGCATACATGATTTATTTAATAGACGGGTACTCAGGTAGAAAAATTAATTAATACACAACTTGTTTACGAATGATAAACTTGGTTTATTTTATCCTGTTAACTTATAATCTAAAAATTGGAGCACAATATTCAACACAATCAAACACGATTACACAAATCCGCACAAAAAAGAAGAGAACTTGGGTTAAAACTTTGAGTTTAAATATGATGTAGGTGTCCTCAACTATACAAAATATTCACAACCTTACATAGCACCATTAAGCAAAACAAATCCAACACGTACCTGTGCCCATTAAGGGTTCTCCCAAACCTAGTAATTTATTGTCGTGTTATCGTGTGATGCCTCGCATTCCAAGCCTAACTAAATTAAGCATGTACCAATATCACATGGTTGAAGCCTATAATCTCTTCTTGCCAAAGTAAATGAAGCAAATCAGTATTATAATTAGAATCACCAACTGGAGCTCAAATAATGAATAATGTCCAAATGGTGGCTTCTAGGAGTTAATGCCAATGCAATGGTTAAATTCGACTTATAAGATTATATATGATGTTCCTTTTAATTGGGTATTTCTTGCTTTGAGAGCTTGTAAAGATGGTTTACCGTTTACCTATTGATCAATGCTTTCAAATGAGAGGTTTTTGCTTGGCCTGACAGCCTCCAAGTGTTCTTGTTGTGAGAAACCAAAAGAGAAACTATCAATCATGTGTTTATCACTAGTGATACTGCTAGAAAATAGTGGAATGAGATGGAAAGTATATATAATGGGGATTCATGGTACTGCCTCTCTGCTGCAATTGAAATTGAGCGAATGGTGGATGGCTAAGGTGAGATCTTCTTGCCATAAAGGAATTATGTCCCTAATTCCATGAAGTATATGCTGGGAGTTATTATTGCATAGAAATAGAGGAAGGTATGATAATAAGAAGTAGCTAGCAGGGAAGATTGTATTGAACGTGAAGACTAGCATAAGGGCCTTACTTTTTTAATCACCAAATGCTCAAAAAGAGGGGGAAATTTAGGTCTCAAGGTTGGTAGGTGTGTTGTTTTTTGCTGGCAGTGAGTTGCCCAGTAAGTTGAGGGGCATTACTAGGTTGGAAAAAAGCGGGTTGCGTTGTATCAGTTGGAAGTGAGGGGTTGTATTCTTTTTTATGTTTAATAAAATTTTTAGGGGCTCTCCTTTCTTTGCTCTTAAAATAAATAAATCATAATATATACAACTATTGCTATAATTTGTATACCTTTTTTTTTTCTAATCACCTAAAATTCAAATTCTTAATTGACAACAAGATAACACAGTGCAAGAGTGACACTGCTTTCTATTATCTCTTCGGCTCCCTCAATAGAATTGCTTAGCATTATTTTGGCAACACCAAGAATCAACCTTGTTAGTAACCAAGTCGAACCTAAGGTTGTTTCAATAGTAGCCTTATACCACTAGGCTAAAAGGCTTGGTTAAGTGGTTAAGCTGTTTTTTTCAATACAGGTTCTTTGATAAGTAATCCATGTGGGGCTTAGTTTTTAAACTTTATTTTGAAAGGAAGATCTAAAGTTTCTTCTTTGAAAGTAGGACAAACATCCTTTGAATATTTTTGAATTATTAAAATAAAACTATATCCATACCAACCTCTCCCTTCACCCATTGGTTAAAAACAAATAACATTAAATTAATAACTTAATTAACTTTTAACAATCAACTAAACAAACCCACCACCCCATTCACAAGCATCCAAAAAACTAAATCAAACAAATCTTTTCTAAAAAATCACAACAAAAAGCTTTGTCCCTTCTTTTGGCTTCGATGATCTCCTCCTTACAACTCAATTACGCTTTTGGATCTAAACTCATGTTCGCACTACTCATATGATTCCATAAAAACAAGAAGAAGAAATGAGCTGAACAGTGCTTGAATCCGTATCTTACTCAATCCATTATAACCAAGTTTATATCTCTTTACTTTGTTCGAGTAAGCTGAGATCAAGAATACTCACTCAGTGGACTTGAAGCGAGTTATATGCAAGCATACTCGTTCTACATTGGCCAAGTATGTATCACTCCCTGTATATGGATCAAGTGCACCTTAAAAGACTCGGTGCATGTTAGATGAGTAAATATGTAATAACTCATCGCATGTTGAACAAATGCCAGGTTGCATGCACAAAAAAATTAGGGCTCAAGGAACAATGGAACAAATGAGAGATGGAGAAATGTATGAAAGATTGAGAATTGTGTGAGAGATGGAGATAATGAAGAAACGGAAAACAGGGGGAAAAAAGGGTGATAAGTGCAATTAGGGCTAATTAGGGGAAGTGGGTGTTTGGTTTAATAACTTAATTATTTTAAGTAAAAGGACGGTGGAGTGCATTGTTTGTATCAAAAACTAAAAAATAAGAAAATTAAATAATAAGGAGTGTTAGTTACAAATAATAGATGTGTAATTATCATAACCAAAAAAAAAATTCCAAATTCGAACAAGTTGTAAAATAACTTATCTCAAACCCGCCCACCAAGATCCGGCCAAAACTTTCGATTCGGGTCGGGTCAGTAGGGGTTAAAAACCCGCCTGTTAGATTAGTTAAAGTCTCGGACCATTTTGCCACCAAGTTTGATCCAAGTAGGGTACAAAGAAGGGTTTTAGAATCAAGCAAGAGCTACTACAGATAGCAAAAAATATCCTCTATATATCCCTAAACTCTTCACAAAATTGATCGAATAGTTCGGTTTTTGGATGAAGTTTCAAAGTCTCAACATCAAGTAAGACCTCAAAACCCCTTTTTCTTTACAGTTCATACCTCAATTTTCTTGGTTCCATTTCAGTATACACACAGTTTAATCAATGGGTTTATCAAAGTTTTACACTTTTTGATTCAATCTATCAAATGCGTCGAACCCTCGCCGTTTTCGGCCATCAATTGCTCACAAACTCTTTATATGTCCAAAATAGTATCAATTTATTGACGAGTAACTTAAACCCTAGAAGTAAAAATGATGGGTTCAGATTACTTAGAGCTTTTATGTTCACATCAACCCATCAACAGAGAAGGGTTTTGGATAATAATAACTTAAACCCTAGTAGAAGTAATAATGGTGGCTTCACATCAACCCATCAACAGAGAAGGGTTTTGGACCCCGACGATCCGTCCAACTTGATGAAGGAGGATGGTGTTGCTGTTTGTTCCCAAATGTGGATTGAAAATTTTCGAGAACCCGGAAAAACAGTGACCAATTTGGCCTCTTATTTAAGGAGATTTGAATTGTGGGTATTGGCTTACCAAAAGGTTTGTGCTGATGAGACCGGTGCTTATATGCCTCGAAGTGCGGTCCAGAGATCAGCGCTTGAAGATTTGTTGGCTCTTAGAAATTCGGTTCTTGATGGTAGGTTTAAGTGGGGAGCTAGGTTAGAGTTCTTTATTAAATCTCCGAAGGATAAGATTGAGTATGAATCTTTGTCCAAGAGGAAAATTAGGGCTATTTTGACTACTACACAGCCGTCTCCATTTCAAGATCGGATTGTTCAAGAGGTTTTGTTTATGATTTTGGAGCCAATTTATGAAGCTCGGTTTTCACAAAAGTCATTTGCATTTAGGCCCGGGCGGAGCGCTCACACCGTTTTGCGTGTTATTAGGAGGAGTTTTGCGGGTTATTTGTGGTATATAAAAGGGGATTTGAGTACGGTTCTCGATGGAATGAAGGTTGGGATGATTATAAGTGCTCTAATGAGGGATGTTAGAGATAAAATGGTGATTGATTTGGTTAAAGCAGGCACTGGTTACACCAGTGATTACTAGTAGAGTTGATGAAGGAGAGAAGAAGAAAAAGACTAAGAGGAAGTATCAAAAGAAGAGAGTGTTAGCCGAAGACGAACCAAAACCTGACCCATATTGGTTAGAATCGTTTTTCGGGTTTGCGCCTGAGGAAGCTGAGAAAGTTCCTTCTTGGGGGCATTGTGGGATCCTAAGTCCTCTTTTGGCTAACATTTGCCTCGACGAGCTTGACCGTTGGATGGAAGGTAAGATCAAAGAGTTCTATCGGCCTTCAAAAAGCGATGTCATATGGAATAACCCAGAGGGGGAAGTTGAACAGGGGAATACATCTTGGCCGGAATTTGTTCCAACAAGTGGGCCTGATAAGACCCGAAAGATTGATTACATCCGTTTTGGCGGTCACATTTTGATCGGAGTTAGGGGACCAAGGGCCGATGCAGCTACCTTGAGAAAACAGCTGATTGAGTTTTGTGATCAGAAATATATGCTCAAGCTCGATAACGAGAGCCTCCCAATCGAACATATAACGAAGGGTATAATGTTTCTTGATCATGTATTGTGTCCGTAGGGTAGTCTACCCTACACTTCGGTACACTGCTACCGGTGGAAAGATAATTAGCGAAAAGGGTGTTGGCACTTTGTTATCTGTAACAGCAAGTTTGAAACAATGCATCAAACAGTTTCGAAAGTTGAGTTATCTCAAAGGGGATCGAGATCCAGACCCACAACCCTGTTTTCGAATGTTCCATGCAACTCAAGCTCACACAAACGCGCAAATGAACAAGTTTTTATCAACAATGGTTGAGTGGTACAGATACGCTGATAATCGAAAGAAGATTGTTAATTTTTGTTCTTACATCATTAGGGGTTCGCTTGCAAAGTTATATGCTGCAAAATACAAGCTTCGTTCAAGAGCAAAGGTGTACAAGATTGGCGCGAGGAATCTGAGCCGTCCATTGAAGGAGAAAAAAGGGCAATCACCAGAGTACCATAATCTGCTAAGGATGGGTCTTGCTGAGTCAATTGATGGGCTTCAATATACGCGTATGTCTCTTGTTCCGGAGACTGATTACACTCCGTTTCCAACTAATTGGAGGCCTGATCATGAGAAGGCGTTGGTTGAATATATACAGCTCGATGATCCCAAAACACTAGAGGAATATCAGAGTTGCCTTAGAGAACAAGGGCTTATATCGCCGCAAGATTATGTTTCAATGCTTGTTTGGAACTACAAAAGAAATGCTATTCAGATCGACCAATTTTCCACAGCCAAATTAGGAAAAGATTTGTTGGGATCGAATGAAGTTGAAGGTGATCAAAGAAATGGGGATGAGGAAGAAAATGGAGAAAGGTTTAATGCTGCGCAAATGTAACATAAAAGTACTATAGTTTTGGCTTCTGCGGTATTATGGTAACGCAGTTTATATCTGTTAAGCTACCGAGTATGTTAAGCATGTATTACTTTGAATGTATTTATTTATTTCACAATTCAAGAAATGAAATTCCATCAGCTGCAAATTTGCATTTGCTAGATTCGAATAACCTGTCGTGTATTCATCCTTGGCATTTTGTATCGATTTTTATTTTCCTTTACCAAACATTTTGATTGCAATCACAGGCTTCTTATAAAATAAGATTGTGGCAATCTAGCTTGGTATTTTTTCATTGTATTACATCTTTGTTCAATCTCTTTGAAGGAGTTGTGCTCTTTGCTTGAAAATATGGAAGTGCTAGATATATGCATATATATTTTTCTTGTGTTCACTTTTAACATTACTTTAGAAAAATCCTCTTTCTTTTTTGTTTGTTGTAACCATGTACGGTTCCTCATTTTTCATCAACCCTTAAAAAAAATAAAAAGAAAAACCACACAGGGTTTGTTGTGATAATTTATGGTTATTACTTTTACTGCTCGTTTGGTTCCAGTTTTTGTTTGTTCGTGGAACCCAAAATGGTAATCACATGGAAAGTTTGAGCTTCATCAACTTATGAGTCAACCTCTTGACATGGACTTTAAGAGACTTCTAGTGTGGATTTACCATTTTAGAAATTCTAGGAGCAAACCAAAACTTGAACCAAATGAGCACTTTACGTATTTATGTTCTGCTGGTTCTGCGCTTAATATCCAATGCTTTTTCTGGTTTCCGAATAAGCAGAAGGAAATACGTAAGTATCCAACATTTTATTAAATATCATGTCTTTACGCCACCCCACCCCCAAACCCCAACCCCAGAAAAAAAAAAAAAAAAAAAGCACACAGACAGTGGCTCATAGTTTGGTTTAGTTCAGCACCTAATCCTGCCCAAAGTTATGTTGTTACAATTATTATTATTTTCATTTGGTCCATCTATGTAGTAAATATTTTTGAGTATATGCTGTTCAATTTCTGTTGCTGGTTCAAGACTATGTAATTAATGTATGGGTTGTTTGTTTTGATCAACCTATTGATTTTGAGGTTCACCTCTCCTAAGAGGTAAGGTTTGAGGCTCCCCTCTTTTCATATTAGACTTGGGCATTAGGGTGATTTTGTTTAATAAAATTACCTCCAGCTATGGGGAGTTTCCTGTGTTAGATTTTTCCCAAGAGAAACTAAAACAAAAGTAAAAAAAATATTGCATGAAGAAAGTACAGATTAGTATGTGTTAAAAATTCACGTTCTAATAGTTTCTTGAATTTCAACCCTTTAGCTGGTTCGAGATTTTCAGGTTATGCTCACAACACAAACTAATTGCTAAACTTCTGTAAGTTTTAATACACGAACATTGTTGACCATGCTCAAGCCATTCAAGGATATTCTTTGGTGAAATTTGAAGGGTAAAAAACATATGTTTTGTTCAGCTTGTACGTGTTCAAAGAGTGCTTCATGCTTTGAATTGGTAGTAAAAAAACATCAAACTGATAACAATTTTGGTTTGAGGTCATGCAGTTAGATTTCTTACGAGACCACCCACTGAGACCTGGAACTTCCTCATCGACATCAATTACTGCCTACGGAAATCCCCGAACACGAGGACAATGCAACTTTGTGTTTCAGCTTTCAATTCTGATTCAGAAGAATGAATAAACAATTTTTAGTTAAGTTATGAAATGGCTGTTCTTCCTTATAACGTCTATGCCCTTCGTTTCTCCTTGTTTTTTTTCATTGTTTTAACTTTTGAGTGAACAATTTTGTATATTGCAGGCGTCATCTTGTAGTCAGAACCTTTTTGTTTCTCTTTGCTGTTTGGATCCCCCTTTCATGGTCAACGGGTGCATGTATGACTTTAGTCTAGGAAAGTGCGAGGAAACGCACTGGTTGGCCCACTTGCAAGTGTTCTCAGGTAATTTCTGGATGATTCTCTCTATCACTCCTCTCTCTCTCTCTCTCTCACACACACACACACACGCACGCACACACGTGGTGTGTGCAGAGGCTTCCATTTTCTATGTAAATTGGAACTGATATTCCCCTAAATACACCTGAAATATGTATTCACGCCCGTCATGTGAAATTTACCAAAATAGTAAGATGATAAGATCTATGTTGATTGAAATTTTTGGCTGTGTGTTGATAAACTTATTTTCTATGGAAAATACTCAAAATTTTATGTTTTCTATCTCCAGTTAAGTTTTCTGTAGAGTTAATTCCCAAAGTATAACTTTGTTTAGCTTAATTTTCTCATTTTTCATGCAAGTCGAATCCACCTCAACCATAAGGTTTCATTTCCCATGGAAATTTTCTAGGCAAAAGAAAATAATGGAATCCAATTATCTTCCATGTTTGCCGATCAAAATCACCCTGAATGTTTATGATTCTTCTCATTTATATCCGTTTATTTCCAATATCCATAAGCGCACGAAAACACACGCACACAAAGTGAGAGGGAGGAGGGAGAGAGAGAGAGAGAGATTGATAAACTAAAATTTATCCTAACAATAAAGGTAAGTTACTGAGTTTTGTTCAGGATCCTACATTGACTTCTCATATGAATATATTCATAGAAATTAGCACCCATAGACTGAAAATTGGCGAAAAGAAAAGCCCTCTTTTCTCAAGAGGATGAAGAAGGTAACCCTCAAGAAACCAAGCTATTGATGCACAAAGCTATATCACTCAACTCAAAGAGATTATAATTCTCCTTTGTCAATGGACTAACCCCTCCCTTTTTTTCCGTGAACAATTCTTCGCACGTGGCAGTTATTTCGCAAATTGCGCCCATCAACAGATTAACTGCATCATATTGTTCTGTCAAAAATGCCCCTATAGAGTTTACAAGCAACGAGACTGCGTCTGCATATAGCTCCAAGCAATTCAATAAGCAAATTTTGGCAAAGGGGTCAACAGCTCTGCCAGTCAACATTTTCTCTACTGTAGTGACGGTGGCGGTCGCGTTTCCCAAGGCAAGCTCCATCGCAATGATTCCTAGGCCTTGGATATTGGTGACATGGCGGGATGGAGAAACAGCTTGGAGAGAGGTTAGACAGAAGGTATAGTCAATGATGGTTGACTTTTTTGCGCATTGCGCACAAGTTGTGTTGATTAGATCAATGGATAGTGGATTGATGGGGGAGGTGATCGAAGGGGTGATTAGGAAAAAAAAGAGGAAGGAAAAGGAAAATGAGAAGCAAAAGGAAGAGGAGTTAAACATGTTGGGTATGTTTGTTTTTGTTCTTGCTTTTGATGGGTATTTCTTTTGGGTGATTTGTAATACTGTGGATTTATAAGTTTATGTGGTTGTAGGTATGGACAATGGTGGTACTTGTGAGGGAAATTTCCTAGAAATTGAGGGTTTAAGATCACATTGGCACTTACTTGCCTCTATAGGAGATTGCGGGCTTTGATCTATTTGAGAAAATGTTCAACATGTTATTCAAATTTCCCATGTACCATGCTTGTTTTTTTGTTGAATTTCTTGGGAAAGAATCAAAATGTTGAAAAAGAAATGTGACGCTGGGTATTGCAAATTCATGGATGAGCAAGAAGGGCCTCTTTGTGTAATCGGTGAAGTCTTTTAATTAGTTTATACGAGCATCCACATTGGTACAAGTAAATAAGATAAGTAGGATAAATTTAATCTATGCGCGCACGCATAATGTTCATTTGTTGGGTAAAATACTGTCTCGTAATGCATTTGGTATGGGACGTATAACTGAAATGCATTTGGCTTGGGACTCTTCCTACGTTTTCTCTTCCTCTCCTACTGACGTATCTCTCTGAACTTTTTATAAAAAAGTCTCTTTATATTCTCTTAAAGTATAACACAATATTTTTTGTCTTTTTAACATACAAGTATCACACCACGTAGTTCAACACCCAAGCAAGTAGGATAAATATGACATACTTATCATACCAAGCTTTCCATTTTAGATGATCTAGGTGAAATTAAAAATATTAGCCTCATTATTGTACTTATTTTAAAAACAAAACTGATTATTGTGTACACGTGTTAGTGTGGTATTTGTTATAATATATAGATATATAGTCGGACTCTAAAAACAGCTTCTTCTGACAAAAAAACGAACTTCTCCTTTTGAGAAGGTAAATGATTGAATGTTTCGGTGAAATTTGGTAGAGACAAACTTTATAATAAGAAAATCAATTCTATCTAATTTCATCAAAAAAATAATAATTAAGAAGTGGATAAACTAAATATTGAGATATATATATATATATGTACCATTGAATTTTAGATTGTCAAATCACCCACTTATCTTTTCAATTTTTAATGAAATTTGGTGGAATTGATGTACTTGTCATGGGGATCTTTTCTATCAAATTTCATACAAAAAATAAAAAATAAAAAAGCCATTTACCTCCTTAAAAATAAATGTTTACTATTTAATTAAAAGAAGAAAATTATTTATATGCAGGTCGGTTTTATGATTTAGAGGGTTCTATGCGAAAACTCAAAATAATGCCCTTTTTACATAAACGTGTAAATAATTATATCAAAAAAAAATTCCCTTTTTTTGAAGATTATAAAGAATGTAACACAACAAATTAAATTGTCCACAAGAATTTGCAAACTGACAAAAAAAAAATACAGTGGAAAAAATATGATTATTTAAAAAAATAAAGGAATATAAAAAAATTAAAAACAAATAATAATATATTAATATCTATATTTTAATTTGAAATATATATCTTGATTGAAGCTCTTTTGTATTGTTTGAGTTTAAATTAACAATGTAATAATGAGAGAGACAGAAATGTTATTTAAAAAAACAAACAAATTGGTAATTATATATAAGATTAAGACAATTGTATGTCAGAGACGGGGGGGGGGGGGGGGGGGGGGGGGGAAGAGAAGTGTAATAGTTTTTTATTTAAAAATTAAAAAGAAAAAAAAAAGCAAACAAAAAATATAACTAGTTTCATGTGGCCCACAATAGATTTACACATCTTTAATTAAATGGGTTATGAGTGTGGCACCCCAAACTTTAAACATATTTCATTTACATAATTAAGCATGACTAGTATGCATCATATATCATTGTATTTAGCGGATGTTTAATGCTAAGTGTAAACATATTTGAATTGGAGAGTTGTATTCATGCTTTATGTGTGCATTTCATATGTTGAATGATATGTACAAGTGGTAGTACAAGCTTGAATTTCACGTGAGAAAGTATGAGGTGCTTACATGTGTAAAGAAGTAGAAGAAATGGAGTGAAACTTGAAAACAAAATGCTAGTGGTGCTTATGTGTGAAATTGCAAGCATGTGCTAGGTGTCTTGTTCTCTTTCATTTTCATTTAAGCATGACAATGTAAATTGAGGTGCTTGGTTCAGCAATAATAGATATTTTACACCATTTTATTCTTAAAATTATAATTATTTACCAAAAATAGAGAAAATAGAGAGAATAATAATAGGAAGAAGAGAAAAGAAGAGAAAATTGAAGAAAAATCCTAGAAAATCAAGAATTGGTTAGTAAATTATGTTCTTTATGTTTTCTTCATTTACTTTACATACTTTTATGATTTACATGTTGAAAAGTTGGATTAGAAAAGAAGAACATACATGTATGGGTGTGTTCTTGGTGTATTTGAGGGTTTTCATGGTGAAGTTGAATTCAACCCAATTTATGTCGATTTTAATCGGTGGAAAAGATGTTATATATGCTGGAAAATAGTTAAATGATATTGGTTTAAAGTTATAAGGGTTGTATGTTTGATTTGTATCAAAAAGAAGTTGCAACTTTTGAAGTTGCTTTTAGTAGACAGCTTTATGCACCTGTCTTATAATGGGTATAACTCTCTTTGTAGAACTCCGAATTACTAACTGTGAATTGGGTTTGAAAGTAGACACACTGAGATTTCCAGAAATGTATGGCTCATAACCTAGTGCATAGCCAATTAGTATAGTTTATTCACCAAAGTTGACCCTTTTTCACTGTTGTATAATTTGGATAGCATGTTTTTGTTGCACTATTTTGTGAATATCTCTTAATATAACTGTTGGATTAAACTAAATTTTTTTGATTTTGTTCATAAACATGTTGTGCAACTACTATAAAAATTTGGGGATGATCAGACAAGGGTAAGTCCCCTGTTTGAGCTCTCTGTTGTGACTGTGCATAGTTGGAGTGGTTAAAATGCATTGTGTATAAGTATTATTCATTGTGTACTTGTGGGAATGAATTGTACATATATACATGTGTATATTGAGGTGATATTGGATTACTAATCGGTTTGGATTGATAGGTGAAGGAGTTACTACTTCTACAGCTCAACGGAAATAGATTTTCACATTTGGTTAGTGTGAACTTTTGAGGTGAGTGTACTACCTCACATGGATTATATTTATATATGTATATAGAGTTATATGTATATAAATTGTGAATGCCTTGGGTCTCGGGCTTTGTGGGAGACTATTGTATATAATGCCTTGGGCCTTGGGCTTTGTGGGAGGTTGATGTATTAATGCCTTTGGGTCTCGGGCTTTGTAGGAGACCGGAGTATATATATATATAATGCCTTGGGCCTTGGGTTTTGTGGGAGGCTGTTGTTTAGAATACCTTGAGTCTCGGCTTTGTGGGAGACGAATATATATATAATTTATTGCTCGGGTGTATGAGTAGTGTATTCACTAAGCTTTGTGCTTACGATATTTAATTTCCTTCTAGGTGGGAAAGAATGTTGTCCATTGCCAAGGTCTAGACGGTATTTGAAAGATGTATAAATATTTTTGGAGTTATATAAACTTTGTTTATCTTGTATAAATATGGTAAAGGGTTATGTACCCCAAGTGTGTATTGTAAGTCGTTGAGAATTATATTTACATGTTATGTCTTTTAAGGATGGTGGTTGTATAAACGACTTAGAATATGGATATTTGTTATAAAATCAAAATGATGTTTATTTTCCAAATGGTTTTCTGCTTCTGCAAGTTATTAAAGTTTTATATTTGAAAATTATGATTATTAACTATTATTAGTCCATCTTGACTTTGAGATTTGCATAAGGTCTCCGGGACGGGTGTAACAATGAGCCTTTGTATTTCTTTCTTTGAATTTTGCCCTTCCTTGTCGATAAATAAAGTAAAATAATAATTTGTGCCCTAAGAGTATTTTCAATAAATTCTTCAAAAGTGGCTCTTTAAATATACACTTTGTTGACCTATGCGGCAATTTAAAGAATTACTTTTAAAAAGCACTTTTAAATAACTCTAACAAACTCTTCAAATGATAATATTTTTATTGTTCTTAGCAATTAATGAAGTTGATATCTTATTTGACCAACACAAATTTCAATAAAGTAAAGTATACAAAAGAAACAATTTGAAGAGCCCTTTTTACTAGTCAAATTTGAAGAGAAATAATCACTTTTCAAAATATAGAGCTAATTTTGCTATTTTTGTTGATACCTATTTTACTTATGTGACTCTTAAAAAAATCGCACCTTAATCTTTTGAAGAGCTTGTTGGAGATACTTAATGGCATATGTTAATTATACTGTGAATAGAAAGAATAATGTCAAGTGTGATAATCCGTACCCTATTAAATGTATATATAAGTTTTTTTTCGTGCTACAAATGAGTTGTTAAAATGTGTCCTTAAGGCACACGTTAACATGACCCATAAATAAAAGTTAATATTGGAATAATATTAAAACTTTTCAAATAAATTCAAATTTAAATTTTGTAACCCCATAAGCATTATTGGTTTTTATTTTGTGGTTTAAATTGTAATCAAATTCTCATTCATGTAGTGCATTAACATGTGGTTAATAATTCCCATGAGTCACACTAGGGGTGGCATTTTTAAACCGCACAAACCGACCGAAAACTGACTGAATCGACCAAATTAGGTTGGTAACCAAATCGACGAGATTTTGGTTGGTAACCGATGGTCAGTACTCGACCATATTCAGGTTGCAATAACGATTTACG
Organism: Lonicera japonica; assembly: GCA_021464415.1. NCBI lineage: Eukaryota > Viridiplantae > Streptophyta > Magnoliopsida > Dipsacales > Caprifoliaceae > Lonicera > Lonicera japonica. The sequence continues at coordinate 27,524,300 of CM038470.1, read as the reverse complement.
TTTTTTAAATATTCGGTATAAACCGACCGACCAACCAAATTAAAAAAAAAATGTCAAATACTATACATATATGTATATATATATATATATTATAAGTTGTACACCTGTTGTTAAACCTAAAAATGAATTGAATAAGTGAGACTGTGAGAGAAACCCAAAAATGGGTTTCATCTCATTCACACACCACACCACCAACATTAATTGATCCAGCACCACCCACCTCCTGCTCCTCTTACCTTTCCGTCTTCCACCACCAAACCTTCATACTAGCAGCCAGCTCTATCCTTCTTCCCTTCTCCTACCACCGAACCTCCATAGCCATCAAATACAACCTTAGCACCATCACTTTCTCTCACCTCTCCGATCTCAACTCCTTCTCACTCACAGATTTGACATAGACCTTCCCCTCCTATTCCGTTCTCGCCTCCAGCAGTCATCCGGTCTCGATTCCCGTCGGCCGTCCACTCGTCCTTCTTCTTTTCTGCCTTGTTCATGAAAAATAGTGGTGGTCGGTTTTATCAATTTCTTAACCGAACTGACCGGCCATTTTAATAAAACCGAAAGTCGGTTTACAAACCACATCGTTTCTGTAGCGGTTCCTCTAAGGCTTATACCAACCATGTCGGTTCGATTTATAAACCGACCAAATCGGTTCGATAACCGAACCATGACCAGCCCTAAGTTACACTATTCACATAAGCTTATAAATATAAGGCTTCTCTACTCATTTGGAAACACACATCTCCTAACAATCTCTACTTTTTCTATACATGCTCTATACTCTATATAATTTATATATTATGTTTTTGGACAACTAGACTATAAGACTTAGTCATAGTCTTCTTGTTGACATGCTAATAAGAGATACCGGCTGTGAGCTTTTTTGGGTTGTATCTTGAAATCTCTGTAGACCACCTGTATCTACACGTAATGGAGGATACAAAAGCTTTAAGACAACGTTTTGACGCGCCTCTCTTTCGTAGGCCAATCAATTATTTCCTTTACTTATTTTAAATTTTCTTATTAATACATATATAATTATACATATATATTTGGGTGCTTAAATAATATCCTCTAGAAAGTTAAAAACTTTGCTCTAATTTGCCTTTATTTTGCAACAGGTAAAAAGATATTGGGTCCTCAATTTTAATATGGTCGGTTTCTAATGAAGTCGCATACCTTGAACAAAATAATATATTACTTAACCATTGAACAACTTAATATCTTTATTTTATATTATAATTTAAATTAAATATATTTAAATAATACGCACATCCATCTAGTAAAATATAAAATATACTGATCCTTTTTGGGTAAGCATCAAATAAACACTAAGGTGGTTTATTTGAAAACATGTTTTTTAGATAAATTTTTGAAAAGTGTGAAAGTAGATTGAAAAGTGAATTTAATTTTTGTTAGAGTTTTTTTCAACGAATTCAAAAAAACTCATGAAAATAATTCAAAAAATAATCACATTAAATCTTATTTTATAGATCTCGAAGAGCATGTTTTAAATATAATTTTTTATTAAATTCTAATTTTTGAATTTAAAATTATAATATTTTTAAAAAAATTAAGAGAAAAAATAAAATAAAATAAATTTTAAAAAGTGTAAAGTAAAATTAACTTTTCAATAAAAATTTTAAAAACTTAATTTTAAAATTTTAACTAAACACCGCCTAATTAATTCTATTTTAGTTAGAATGAAAAGTCAAAGTGGGAAGTGGTATAAAATGGACACCTCAGCATTTCCCAATTGACACTGAATTGCACGAGAGAACCGCGTGTCCCTTCACTGTTAAGCATGCAGTATATATATAAATATTTATGTCCAGACATACTTTTCCACCCTTCTTTGTTCTGTTCTCTCATATATATTTTCACAGTGCAATTCCGAGGAAACAGAAGGAACTCAAAAGAGAGGAGATCGAGAAAGTGAAGGAAATTAGTACTAGAATTCTAGAAGAAGAAGAATACGCGTGCAGCAATAGTAGAACCACATGATAAGATGAGATCAAGGGACGTGAACAAAGTGGCAAGAGGAGAACAAGCCCCCCGCCCTCCTCAACCAACCCCTAATGTCTCTAGGCCCCCTCCTCCTTCCTCCACCTCCCCCAAGGTTAATTTAATTTCTCCTTTTTTTTTTTTTGGAATCTGACGCACTGTATCTGTTTCACAGTATTTATCATAGTTTAGTATATCTCATATTATTCACCCATTTTGAATTTTATTAAGGCCTCGTTTAATTTACGGATTTAAGCATTTAAAAAAGGAAAGATGTTTTTAAGTACAAATTTCGAAAATATTTTTCTGTCATAAGGAAAGTAGGGTAGTAGGGTAAAGTATTCCTCTCAAAACTTATGGAATTGATTTTTTTTTATGATTTTATGACATTTATTACAAAAAATTTGGGTAACAATACCCCTACCTAACTACTTTTCATGCTTTACCAAATACAAGAAAAAAAACTTGACAAAAACTTTAGTTTTCCACCTCTATGCAAAAGACAAGGGAATTGATTTCCCTTCCGTGAACCAAACGAGGCCTAATTTAACAGCTAAGTTTTAAAAAAGAAATTGACAATGACTACACTTATAAAAATGTTTGAATTCGTGGATCGGATTCAAGTTTTCTCATAGGTTTATATATTCAACTAGTTCAATTTTCTTTGATTTAGCATTTTTATTTAGCTCGTCAAAAGCGACCTTAGTTGATGTAGCTTTGGTGTAACGCGATTTATTGAAATTGGGCAGGTGAAGGACCCTGGAACAGCTCCGCCTGAGTCGCAGTTCCTCGCCGGTGACCAAGCACGTCATTGTTACGTACGGTATCTTGAACACCACGAGTATTTATTCTAGTTTTGTTTTTGATTTTGTATTTAAATATGAAATGTAGAATTTTATTTTTGGATATTACAAAAAAAAAATAAAGGATAATGAACTCTTAATTTTAATACGTACGAAGGAGAAAATGACTCGATTTGACAGGTTTCAACCGAATTCATTCCTAATGGGCCTTTTTTTTTTTTAACGAACCAGTTGGAGACTTTTGAAAGTTAAACACTCCTCGAGTGGAGTTTTGACTTGCGTAAAGTGAACTTGTTTAATTTTATTCAACCTGAAATATATAATATTTTTCTTTTAAATACTAATTCAATATCATATAATTAGGATGACGTGAGACTGAAAATATTTTTAGAAATGTCGGGTTCAAGTTTTAACAAACTTGAAATACAGTCAATCCCTTTGGAGGGAGTAACAATATTTTTTAAAAGATAATTGGAGTTTGGAGAGAAATTATTTTTAAGCTTTGTTATTGTTTTGTAATCGTAGGTGCCTTCAAGAAAGGGGAAAAGATGCAATAGAATGTGAGAAGTATGCACACTACTATCGAAAATCGTGCCCTTCCGAATGGGTAAATTAGTACCTTCAATTTTAGTTCAACTTGTACATTTTTTTTTTATTTTTTTTTTAATACATTTTTGATACAAGTCTTTAATAATCACCATAAAAAGGTTAATGCAACGACCACCGTCAAGAATGAATCGAACAAAGTTGAATAACCACTTTCATATCGATCGATTTTAAAATTTTCTTAGTTCGACTGCTACTTAAATCATAAGCAATGCATGTCGAGGAAAAAATATATATCATGAAATTGTGAGTTGAATATGTTTTACCTTCATATTTATTTTGAAACAAAATGACGATAAAGGTATAGTTGTGATATATTACATGAACCTCTCCCTCGTGGCACTATTACGAGAAGTTCACGGATAGGAGTTTTCGTGTATATCATTACGTCGATTCGGCTCTTTTTTATTATTTTTTCGGTTTAATTCTATACAAGAGGATCTAGTTCGAAGGTTAAACGAATGAATTATTTCATAAACTTGGTAGAGTTAGATCATCTCTATAATGAATAGATTATTTTCACAAAATTTCATCAAAAAAATTAAATTGAAAATGGATGTAATATATAAAAATTTGATATACCTGTCCATTTCAAACTATTCAAATTTTAGATCATCATCTTCTTTGTTTCTAAATTGAATATTTTAATAAAATTTTAGTCCTCGAATTAGACTTTCATGGACAAATCTTGATGTGGTAGACATTATTACAATTGGTATGTATATTAGCAAGAAACATGTATTACATCTATATATATATATATATATAAGTGAGATAATACTGCATAATATCTTAAGAAAGTGGTACATATGCATGGATAGAACATACTTTTGTTCTTGATTATGTTAACTCAAAATATTACTTCAACTTCTACTTTAGAACACTGGGTGCGAAACCTTGAATTATTTTCTAAATTAAAATTATTACATTCTTAACTATTTTGCATATAATTCGTCACTCGAATCTGAATGATATTAGACGGTGTTAATTTGATAATTTCTAATAAAATGCGTATGACACTTGTTAATTTGAATTACAAAATAGCCTTTTCATGCAATGAGTCTAGATTAATAGGATACATCAAAAAATATTTTGAGATACTTATGAAATTACATAAACTAGTCGTAGAAAATGACTCTATATGAGATGTATTGTCGCCTAATACTCCCGCAATAAATATCTCCTCCATTTTTATTTACTCCACTTTTTTTAATTTACTTTTTAATTTGTTTATACTTTTATACTTTTATTTGTTAAACACATTAAACAATTATTAATGACATGTAATAGTTTATGATGATTAAGATTTATTTTTTTGACAAAATAACATTTGGATAAACATATAGTTAATTTCATCCAGTATCTCATACATCGTATATGATTATTTTTTTCTTAACTATTATTTTTATGGTATAAACGAAATTTAATAATAGTAACAATAGAAGGAGATAAAAACCCATGTATAACTTATTAGATGAAAATTTTAAAATAAAAAAACTGATAATTATGTATAAGCAAGTAAAATGACAAAATAATGACCGGAAGGAATTTTGTGAATATCAGCATATGAAATGCATTGGTGAAGGAAAAATTGCTAATCATAAAATACTTTTGTTAGGAGATATGAATAATGGACTTCAAAAGGAAAATGAAAAAATATCTATCAATTGAGGGTCCTTTGTGTAATTGCCATGGTTTTTATTTACATGGTTGGTAAAGGAAAAAAAAGTAAATAATTGCCCAACATGTATGGATTTGGGTTGTGTTAATTCAAAAAATACACCCAGTTATGTTAGATTAACTGATAAAAAAATTTGGTTGGAACCAAGGGATTTCAAGTCGTGGTGCTCCTGTTCCTCTTCTTTTCAAGACAGAACACCAAGGCCTCGTTTGATTCGGGTATTAAAAAGTGGGATGGGATTGTTAATACCACTTTTTTTATAATACCTTGTTTGATTCGCACAAATGTGATGTGATTACTAATACCGGTACTAACTTAATACCACTCTTTGTGATATAATTTAATACCAGAAGTGAGGTGGTATTATTTATCCAGTATTAAGAAAAATGAACCATATATTTTAAAAAATGCCATTACTACTATAATATTTTCAAAAATACCACTACTACTATAATATTTTAAAAAATGCCACTACTACTATTATATTATTATTATTATTATTTTAATTTATTTTTTAAAAAAAAAATTTAAAAATTTTAATTTTTTTTTGTTAGTCCAAAATATAATCTTGTATACGAGTTACAGAATCAAATATGGTATTGATATCAGCATGAGATATCCCAATATTAATACTGCATGAATCAAACAATGTATTAGTATTAAATTAATACCAGGATTAGTAGTCCAGTACTATTAATACTGGTATTATTAATTCCACTGACTCTAATACCCAAATCAAACGAGGCCCAAGTGTATCCTTGATGGTTTACGTACTTAAAAAAATTGAATTGAGCATAGATTAGCATAATAGCTTTGTATATATTTAGGACTAGACATTTAATCACACACGATTTGAAAAATATTTGATGAATGAGGTAGTGATGTGATTGTAAAGTATAAACATTTTAATCAAGGGCTTGGAAGTTTTAAGTCATATTAAATACATGTTTTTTTTTTTACATAAAAACACTGAGATGAAGTTAGGAAACACCTCCCTCAAAAACGAAAGTTACAAAACACTTTAGTGTGATCGATAACCGTCAAGAGTCCCTTTTTGTTTATAATAGTACAGATAATAAAGCTATTAAATCTTATAATATTAGTAGATAATAAAGTTATATATATATATATATATATGTATGTATAAAAATTGAAGAGTGGGAATATCCTACCTTTGAGTTTTTGTTTCTAATTGTTGCAGATTGAGAGGTGGAACGAACAGAGAAAGAATGGGACATTTCCTGGTCCAATTTGAGAATGTCCACTTTACCACTACTTTTGAGTACAACTTTTAATTAATATGCTAGGCTAGTACAATATTTAAATGTTGTTGTAATTTTATGTTTTGTTTTTTAAATTTTTGTTTAGAAACCTCAAATCACATGTGTCTTTCAATATCTAAATACATTATCTTGTGGTAAAATATTTGTTCATCTTTTGAGAAAGGAAAAATGTTATTAACGTTTTTTTTAAAGATATTGCAGTCACGATAGTGAATTTAGACTTACATGATTAATGCCTTTTAAAATTATATTTTAAAAATCAAATTGAGCGTTAGCATAGTTAAAAAAAATGGTGAATTTTTTCACCTCACCCTCAAATTCAAGTTATAGGAATTCTATTTTCTTTTTCACTCCCTTCGTAATCAACTAATATATATATATATATATATATTTAACGTCTATAAAAATAATAATTAAAAAGAGGACAAAACCAAGTTGTCTAATAGAGTTAGAAACTTAGAATGAATAAGCAAAAAGTTAGTCCCATGACACTTGTTTTGGTAAGGGTCCTGGTCACCTACGCATTTTTTTTTTATTTTTTTTAATGATTCTAAACAAGGTGCATAATTTACATTTGTATGTGCAGAGGGAAGCATGTACTTTTTACTAGTAACGAAGTGCTTATTTATTAGGGAATGATTTTTTTAGTTGAATTCTTAACTTAACTTATTATTTTTTTAGTTGAATTCTTAATATGAAGTAAAATAAAGAACGTCGCCCCAATCGTATGACCTCGAGTGCTAAAGTTTTTCTAATAGTGTTATTTCTACTTTATTTTTCTATTTTATTTGATTCTTATTTTTAAAAAATATAATTAAAGTGATTGGATAAAATGTTATGAGATTCATTTAATTATTGCCATGTATGATAGAAAATTTATATAACCATTTCTACATGTTTAGGGAGATGGAGGGTTAAGGGGGACTAGGAGTAGCTAACACAAAACTTTAAATAAACTTAAACCATAAATTTAAACAAACATATAGGGAGAAAGATGAGAGCAAACAAACTAATGTTTTATTGATCGCACAAATGTTATAGAGAACGATTTCTTACGGGGGTTGAATACTTTAAGTTTACACACTAAAGCTTATTATATAGAAGGGAGCGATACAAACAGACAATTGATTTGGAATCTAACTTTTACAAAAGCATACAACTTTAATAAAGTAAACAGTAAAAAGTTAAACAATAATAAACGCTTGTCGGCCAATACATATTTTACACACTATGTTTCACATGGGAATCTTATTATCTCAAGGCGCTTTTGTCTTCTTGCTACTAACATTGAGTTCACACGCTGAGTTACCAGTCTGAATCATCAAGTTCAAGATACGAGTCTATGTCTGAATTGAGTAAACCTACGTCATTATTGAATCTTCCTTCAGCAAAATTAAAGAGATGGTCCATGAGTCTTCTGGTGAACAGATGATCGTTGTCCCATTGATGTTAACCATAGAGAAGTTCAAGCGAGACTGGATCGAGATTGTGTTGTTTAGCTAGCACATGGTGTCAAGTAAGTAAAGTCAATCATCATTGTACGGTGTTTTTTAAGACTTTGCAATGTTGTAACTGCATCATGCCCAAATCTGGGCATTTTCACGAACAAGGTTATCTGTCAGAGCTTCGGCTTCACTTTCTATAAGGAGTTTCATTGGCTTGCTAAAAGTGATGAGAACATAAGTGCCATAATGAGTCTAGAGCTCGTAACGCCATTGATTCATATGCTTAAACCATTGTAAGAACTTGGCAACATTTCTTCCATTTGGTCTGCCAAAAACTATTCAATCATAATTCATTGCAGTAGCATAAGGCAAACTAGTAACCTAAGGGCATTGAACAAGATGCCTACAGTGAAGTTATCACAAAGATACCAAAGAAAGCATAAGCCTGCTTTTGGGATTTCAAAGAGACGATATATGTGGAATAATGAAATAAATGGAAAATTTGGATATAATTTCAATCCACAAAACACGAATCCATGACGAAAAATTGTGATTTATAAGAACAGCTTGAAATTAGCCATTCTGCGTGTGGAAATAAACCTTTCTAGAATGATGTCTCTGACTTCAGTAGGAACATTTTCAAGGAATAAGAAATCAATAAGTTTTAGAGGATATAAACAACGGATGATCAAGGATATAAGTGGATCAGGTGGTCTAAAAAATAAATCCCGAGGATGTTGTCTTTCCTTTTTATGTGCTTCACATCGAACGACTATTACGAGAACCAATTTGACCATTGTAGAAGCTAGGGCTGTGGGAGCATCTTTCGTTTGAACTTAAGCATGTTCGAAAATGAGGACATATCCATTTCAACAAGAAATTTATGACCGATAAAGTGGAACTGAAATTTCTCAATTCCTCTCTTACCAACGAGAATTTCCTTAAATGTCGAGTGGCAATCTGTTTCAGGTGGCTTGAATTTTCTACTTTTGTATCCACATACATAACGCTTAGAATTCTTTTCTTCTAAAAGAATTGCTGCCCAATACTCATCACTTGCATCAGTCTGGAGAATCCTCTTTCCATCCGAAAGAATTTGTAACGATGGGAGCTTTGCGATTAAGGCTTTGGGAGTTTTGACTAACTGGGAATGGTTAGAATTCCATGAGGGATGGTTCTTCTGGAGAAGATCAGATAAGAAGGTTGTAAAGGTGGACAATTTGGGAATAAAGTCTGACATATAATTGACTAAATCAAGGAATTGCTGGATCTGTTTAACTGAGGTAAGCTTATCTGGAAACTTTAGTAATTCCTGAGAGATATGAGACTGCAGCTGGTATTTTCCATCTGAAATTGTCATTCCAAGAAAATATATCTTTGTTTGAGCGATAACCATTTTCTTTTCTGAGGGCATAACACCATACTGCTTGACAACTAAATAGAATTGAGGTAAGGAGGTGAGAATGCGAGGTTTCATCTGAGGAACAGAGAATGATGTCATCAATGTAGATAAGAGCATTTGCAAGCAAAGGTTAAAAGATTTGGATCATGGCCTATTAAAAATAGGAGGGTAAGTTTTTTAGTCCAAAGGGCATAACCGTTCATTGAAAATGGTGGTTGGGGATACAAAACACTGTTTTTGGCCTGTCTTCTGGATGAATTTTTAGTTGCCAAAATGCTGCTTCGAGATCAAATTTTGAAAAGATTTTTGCATTGGAGAAGTGTTGGAACATCAACTTCTTTTAAGGGAGTGGAAACTTGTCACTTGCAAAAAACCGGTTCAACAGTTGGTAGTTGATGACAAGTCTTAACTTTCCTCTAACTTGCTCTGACCTTTTGTTCACATAGAATGCTTCATATGTCCAAGGAGATGAAGTGGGTTCAATCAAGCGTTGGCTTTCCAAGGAATCGAGTTCTTTTGTGGCTAGGTAATAATGGTCTGGGTTCATTTTTGAATGGCTTGCTTTTATGGGATTAATATCTTCATTTTTCTTGAAGATTAAACAAATGAAGAAGTCAAGGTTTTGCTAAATGGGATTGGAACATTTCTCAATAAATTCTTGGTAAAACTTGGCACACGAGCTATAAATAATGTCTTGCTTTATGGTTTTAATGGAGGTGGCTAAAGTTTTAACAGTTACCGAAAGGGTTTCAGTGAGGTAAAAGTTTAGGACTGGGGTTCAGGGGAGATGATTGCTTTTGTAACTTAATCATTCCTTTGACCATCGGATATTAGAAATCTTGTGGATTAAGTCAAACACAATGAGAAAATCTTTAAATGGAAACTTTGTTCCATAATCTTTGTGGTGAAGAACACAACCTTGGAAAAACCGGATATAAAATGGCTTGCTGAGTTGTTCTACAATGAAGATTTGCCCATTTACTGCTCTAAACGCTTTACAACACTTTTTCGATGATTGGAAGGCAATATACCCCAGTTGATCATAGTGCTTGTTGCACTAATATCAAAATAAGCAACAACATGTATGGATTTCACATGGTGTTCAGGGTATAAGTGAATTTTTGCAGATAAAGACAGTTTATCAGGGTGAGGGTCATGCTAGCAATGTTGATGATTAGGTAGAGGCCTTTTTAGGTTCAAGATCGTAAATGGGCTCAGGGTTTGATATTTTAAGTATTTCAGGAAATTGGGATGAGGAATCATCATCACTTTCTTGAGTAGAGGGAGAATTGTCATCTGATTCATCATCAGAAGAGTAGGGGGAGAATTGTTATCTGATTCATCATCAAAAGATGCAATTGAAAGGATAATCTATATTGTTCATCTTCAAGTGAAAAAACTGACTCAATGTCTGAATCAGTTACTCCTGGAACTACTTGCATGAGATGAATCAGCAGCTTATCCTTCTTGCTTGTCTTTGGACAATTCTTCGCAAAATGACCTGGCTTGTGAAATAAAACATTTATGTAACTGCTTTTCTTGGAACTTTCTCTTCTTAACAAACTTCAATTTCTTCTTCTTTTGAAAAGGCTTAGACTTAGAAGATTTGCGTTCGAAAGACTGATCTGATCGCTTAAAATGTTTCTTCATCTTTGAGTGGGAACAGCCACAAGACTTATTTTCTTTGCATTTGATCTTCAGTTATCTACTGTTGCATGCATCCATTAACTGCTTGTTTGTTTTCTTAACTTGTTGTAGGAATTTTCGCTGATTATAGAGACGCTCAAGAGAGTCTATGATATACTTATAAAGCTGAGCAATAGAGGCACTCTACAGATTTTCTTATTTCATCACCAACAGTTTCTGCGCTTCAGCTCCTAAGGGTTCTAGGAAGGAGTTGAGAAAGGCTTGCTTGAGGTTTACATAATCAATTCCTCCAATGACATAAAACCTTTTGAGACGTGTGATCATAATGTTTCTCAATGTCTGTGAGCAGGAACGAGCAATATTTCATCTAAAGATATTCTTCATGGGCGAGTTCTGCATGATGATCTGCTTTTCCAACTAATTCAGTATAAAGAATTTGAATCAGAGCATCAATTGTCAGCAATTGCTGGACTTGTAGCTGACGGTATTCTCTAAAACTAAGATGCCATTCTTTCAGTCTTCCTTCTATCTTGGAGATAAATCTTCTGATAACAATCGCTACTTCATAGAACTACAAATCTGTTTGCCACCATGCATTGAAACGAATGAACCTTTCACACCATTTGGATGAGGGAATATCATCAATAGTGAATACGTGTTGGTTTTCATTACTTGAACTATATTCAGGATAATGAGGCATTTGTCTCATGTTAGTAGTTTCTGTGGTTTCATTTTCATTATCTGTAGCATCGACAACTTTAGGTTCCTGTGGTAGTGGCACCGATTATGCCATTAAGAGTTCTTCAAACCTCATAAATGGGTATTCAAAAGTGAAAATAACAGGATTATCATCAAGGTAGTCGATGTTGTGTATCGAAAGTGTATCGTTTTGCCAAAAAATAGTATCGTGTATCTTGTATCGTTACGTATGGTAAGATACTCTTTGATTTTAATATTTATATAAATATTAATTTTCCTATAAACAAACACATGCATGCATGCACCAACTATACATATAAATCAAATAAAAGACAATATAGTAGACTAGTAGTACATATTTCATTCAAGATTAAATAATATCCCTTAAACATGAATAATTCAAAATATCATCAATTCATTACAATTATTCAAAACCCAAAATAAAATAAAGTTAAGTGTCTTCACATTGAATTCAATCGATAAAATCTAAATCAATAGCATTCATATCTTCACCGGGCAACACATCATCATTTCCTCGATCTTCATCTTCAACTTCATGTACTTCTCGAATTTCATCTTCATCTCTTAGTCCTTCATTAATAGCTTGCTTTCCCTTGGTATTCTTTTCATAAGTAAGATTTCTAGGCCCTAAACAATAGTTTAATAAATTTAGTGAATATTGTAAGAATATTAGTTAACTAACAAATTATATTGAATTAATATTATACTAAAATACTTCTCTTCCTTTTCTTTTGGCTACTCTCTCAAATTTCTTCCACTTGAAAATAATCAACATTATTTGTATCTATCCAAGCAAGGTCCAAAGGCAAAACGGGGTCCTCTTTCTCTGTAATCCATTCATCATCAGATTTCATATCCGACAATGAAATAGGATCATATGACTCTCCTCTTAAAACTCTTTTTTTGTGCCGTTGCTCTAGTCTAAGATTATACTTCACAAACACAAGAGCATCCAGTCTTTGTTGCGCCAATCGATTCCTTCTCTTATAATGTATCTATTAGTTTTGTTCAAGATTAATATAACATATAAAGTTATAAACTAAGTATTTTTTTTAATATCCTATAAAAGGTAATTAACTTATACCTGATCAAAAACACTCCAATTCCTTTTCACAACTTGTAGCACTACAAATTAGGCTGAGAATGTGAATAGCAAGCGTTGAGAGCTCTTTGCAACCTCCACCATAGGACTCCCACCACAAAGCTAAAAAACGCACAATATTAGTGAATATTTATTTTATAAATAAATAGAGAATATTTATTTTATAAATACTAGTTCATGACCTACCCGGTTGTTTCTTATTTCTTATTTGGATGGCCATGTTTATCGCAAACATCATCTCCCGCCTTTGTAAATTTGTCCAATTGTTTATCTACTTGTTCTCTTTACTTGGGATAAGGACACATCCTTTTTATGGTATTATAAAGGCCCTTTTTAATTTCATAATTCGCTTCAAAGTTGGGAGAATATTGAAACCTCGAGTTGAGAAAATATGCAGCTGCATGAAGAGGCCTATGCAATTGTAAATTCCATCTTTCATCGATAATGTCCCAAATAGGCATACCTCCTCTTGGTACCCAAGCTCTTTGCAATTTGTTCCTTGGCTTTGTCCATTGTTTCATAAATATAACCCATTACAGGCTTTGCATCTCCGTCCATAAGCCTCAAAACTTTAACTAGCGGTACTACACAATTCAAACAATACTTAACGGCAGGCCAAAAATTTGGATCAACCACTATAATGTCCCTCACCTTCATTCCATCTCTCTTCTTGGCAAATGGACTCCTCTACTATTATTCCGAAGAAAACATTGCATTGAGTTCAATTTTGTAATCTGCAAAAGTCTTCAAAGTCAAATACTCGCTTGCGAACCAAGTCACTCCTGCTCTAGTAAGATTTCCCCCAATAAACTCCCTCATCAAGTTTAGTTCCCATGTGCGCGTATATATATATATACCGTCACCGCTCTTGCTTTGGAGAAAGTTTTTTGATGGATTAAAAGCGCTTCGATATCTTTTAACATGTTATCCACGCAATGAGCTACACATGGGGACCAAAATAAGCGCTTTCTCTTTTCCATTTATATATCACCGGCTTTAACATATGTAGATGCACTATCTATAATAACCTGTATCAAACTTTAAATAATAAACAAACTTACTTTTAAAAACATAAAATTAAAATGCGTCTAAAAAAATATCTTGATACTTGAACAATATTTTCTTCACCAACTTCTTCAACCAAAGAATTAAGAAGATTGAAGAGTTGATCCGCATCCTTATGTATTGAAGATATATTAAGGCTTCGAAGAAAAACAGTTCCTCGTGGGCTATTTACTAAAAAGTTTGTAATAGACCGATGGGATCCATCTGTCCACCCATCTGACATAATAGTGCAGCTCGTCTCTTTCATTCCACCTTGTACTTCTCAATCATATCCCCTTTTTATGAAATTCACATCATTCTTTAACAATGAAACCTGTACCTTATGATATGATGGTGGCTTTAAACCCAGACCATATTCACAAATATTTTTCACCATTTGTTTAAAGAAATCATCTTTAACCAAAATAAAAGGCAAACCATTTGCATAAATGCATCTATAAATGCTTTGACATACCTCATCCCTTTGTTTCTTTTTGAAAATTGTATTAAGGGTGGTCCTATGTGTAGGATTACTAGGAGTTGCACCATTTTTAGTACTAATTTCTCCGGCTTCATCCTCATCCTCTTCTCCATCGCCATAATAATTATCAAGGCTTTTCTTTTTCTTTATCCTTTCCACCAATTTCTTGAACAAAATTCGAACATCTTCTGAACATTTTATATATGGAATAACATTTTGATGAGTACCCACTAGATGGTGTTTCATTCTTATTGTGCCTCCCCAATATTCACCTCCACAATAGTTACACTCTAGTTTAAGTCTCATATTTTTCCCATCTTTTTCAACTTGGGTAGAATGATCATATGCAGGATCGATGGCCTTTGATTTCATCTTTTTCATTGTTAATCTACGTGAAATTTAAGTACACAATTAAAATAAAGAAATCAAAAATAGCAAATAAATTATAATACATAAATATACCTAATAATCCTATAAATTGAAAATGAGGAAAATGAATAGGAATTCAAAAAAAATTTGACAAAACAAAACAGTCTTCTCATAAGCTTTCTCACAGGACTATCAAAAAATTCCCCCGCCAATCTTGAATTAAATTATATTTAGTACTAAATTTTCCTATTTAATTTGAAATATATTACTAATGCAGTCACAAGCTTCAATCCAAACCACAAAAAAAAAACTGAGCTTCAGTCCAAAAAAAATTAAAAAAAACGAGCTTCATAAAAGAAAAAAAACTCACAAATGGAGTATTCTTCCTCGAGCAGATAAAAAATCAAGGTCCAAAAAAAAAGAAAAGACCAGCCTCATAGTAAAAGAAAATAAAAAATCACAAATGGAGTCTTCTTCCTCGAGCAGATACAAAATCAAGCATTGGAGTCTTCTTAAAGTAGATAAACATAGAAAATACATACCTATCAGGCTTTGAAGCTTTCAGATCCTTTTTCCTTCGATTCTTCGAGTGTTGGCGCCGTCTCTTTCTTTCTGTCGCTTGCTTTTTCTGTCGATTGTCGGAAGTTCTCCTTCGTGTATTTGGGGTTTAGGTTTTTAGGCTTTGATTTTATATTCTATTTAAAAAAAATCGACAAAACTACGTTGTTTTGCCAAAAAATACCAAAAAAATCGAACAATACACTGCTATATCCCGATACGCTGCAATATCCCAATACACTCCCAAAAATGATACAATTAACGGTATGTATGTAAATGCTTCCGAAACGATACGTATCGTGTATCGTACAATATTTACTACATTGATTATCATATTCATCAAT
Source organism: Lonicera japonica (assembly GCA_021464415.1). Taxonomy (NCBI): domain Eukaryota; kingdom Viridiplantae; phylum Streptophyta; class Magnoliopsida; order Dipsacales; family Caprifoliaceae; genus Lonicera; species Lonicera japonica. The sequence continues at coordinate 27,508,811 of CM038470.1, read as the reverse complement.
TTGGGAAGGTTTGGACAAATTCTTCAAGAACGATGCAATGTGGTTGATGGGTTGGTTTTTTGGGATCATAGGGAACATATCCATTGGCTGAGTGGATGAGGCACCAACTGTTGGATCTGGAGTATGTATAATGGTAGGTGTTTGAGGGGTTGTATATATAGGTGCAGGGTTATCTACAATTATTATTGGTCTGTATTGTGCACGAGGACGAGGACCACAAGGATGGGGACAAGGCTTGAATGATGAAAATGAAAATGGAGAGTCATGAGCCACTTGTATCGGTTGAGTTAAAAAAGTTGGGCAATACTCTTTGGGTTGCACTTGGCCATAAGTCCGCCATTGGTGAATGTGTCTAGAGCGGTGGAGAAAATAACAGCTGTCGTGCCTAAGGAAACAATGGCTGCTGTATTGGTTGAGGCATTGAAAGCATTGAAGCTTGTTATTGCCTTTCAAGATCATGCAGTTATGTTTTCAAATATTTTTTTATCATTTTCTTTTTAACTGATGAACTGATTCGCGACAGCCATATCTTTGACTGTGGTAGCAACATAAAGGAGTTCCTGATGCAATCCTTGTATTTTCCCTTTCAGTTCATGAAGAGTAGCGTCAGGTGTGGACATTTGTATTTAAATACGATCCTGGGTATGGATAATTTAAGTAGGCATTTGGTTTTGGGCAATAGCATTCTCTGCTTGCCAGTTAAGTGCAGGTTCAGCAGGAAAGACCGATTTTGGCTGCCCATGTGGATCAGGAGAAACAAGATTCTTGACTTTCCAAACGTGCTTGGTCCTTTGTTGAGTGCTCTCAAAATCATCAAGACTGGGGAATTTAGCTTCATAATCTGATGATGCAGGGTCAAACATGTAACATGATACAGGTTCTGGGTTTGGTGGCTTTTGGGAGAGCTTGATCGGGCTTTTGGTTAACTGTTTAAGGACTTGTTGATATTATGGTGAAAGAGCTGGTGGTTTTAGGAGTGTGGGTTTTGCTGGAGGTGGTGAAGGAGAGCAGCTTGAAACTTCTGGGGGTGGTTTAATGGTATCATCTTTGTAATTGACGAAAAAGTCAAACTTGCCATAGGGTTCGCCAAGCAAATCAATAGCTGGGTCACCAGCTTCATATCTTTCTCTGAAAATATCCTGAGAGGTTTTATTTTTCCCTTTTCTCTTGGGACGACGTTCCATACATTCTTCCTCATATCGGGCATCTTTACACGTATTGCAGTAACATATGTTATACCAAATGTGTCCATATTCTGGGTCATGGCCACGGCAGATGGGTTGTCCTTCAGTGGTAAAGTACAAGAGAAGAATATAGGGAGTCATTTTTTTCTTTTAAAACAAGGTATGAGGGAAGAAGAAGTAAAGGCTTTGTTAGGTTAAGCTCAACAGTGAATGGGTTAGAGGTCTGCGAACTAAAGGTTTTAGTCGCTTTTGGAAACTTCAACTCTACTTCATTATTATTCTTTCGAATGAAAACCAGATCTGTATAATGGACCGGAACGGGATCTGTTCGAGCTTGCCTTTGTTCATACGAAGTAACCCATGCATCTGGTAATAGCTTTACCAGTGTTCATACGAAGTAACCCATGCATCTGGTAATAGCTTTACCAGTGTTCATACGAAGTAACCCATGCAACTGGTAATAGCTTTACCAGTTATTCTCTTGGAAGCTGTCGTGGGACATACGTACAGCTTGGGGCTTGGTTAGACTCAACTTTGAGTAATAGGGCTTAATCGGAATGAAGGTTTGAGACAGGTATGTTAATGGCATGGTTTTGGACTATGTAAACCATTTGATGGTGAAGGGTTGCTGCATATGTGGTGGAGACTTGGGGAGCACCAGTGATGTGAATTTGGATTTGTAAGGCTATTTGGAGGTGTGGGTCTGTAAGGGGGATGTTGAAGTTAAGGAAAAGAGTGAAGAACACCATACCGTCATTCAAGGTAGTTTGAATTATGCCAATACACGTATGTTGGTATTCTTTGAATTGGGTATCAACCAAAGCCATTCAAGAGACAGTAAGTATACCTTTCGTGCCATGAAAAATGAGAGCTATTATAACATCACCAAAGTGAAAATGAGTGTAACCTTGTATGATGGTTATGCCGACAAAGTCATCAGGGAGAGGCAGTGTAATAAATTGCTCTTGGGAACCACCAGGGAAGTCGACTTAGTCAAACTGTGAGGCTTGAACATATTCTTTCACAGGTATCTTGGTTTTTGGGCCAAATAGTTGCTTTACTGACCGAGTGATAGATGTGGGATATGGTTTAGAGAAATAACTATAAGGATTTACAAGGGGTAACTTTGTGAGTGGGATTTTCTCATATTCTGGGAGATAATCAACCTCGTACAGACAATTTATTTTATCTTTAGAAAAACAAAATGAAGTGGAAGAAAAAGATTAAGATATTAGAAATCATTTGTGCATTATTATGAGGCCTACTTAGAAAACGCATTTTGAAAAAGAGATTTTAAAAATAAGATAATTTTATATATCCATTTCTACATGACGAAATAGTGATAGAAAACTTTCATACAACACACTTGCCGTGTCACATGAAAATGGATATAAAAATTCCCATTTGAAAGAGCTTTTCCTAAAAAGCATTTATATTATAAAAATTTGTATGGTTAAAAATGACCATTGGAAATAGCCTAAGGCCATCTCCAATGGTCATTTCTATCCAAGCAAATTTCTATGTTAGAAGAAGGAAAAGTGAAAAAAATGCTCTAATGGTCATTTATATAGCTAATTTTATATGAGGTGGAAGGTGAGTCATATAGAAAATTTCTATAAGCATTTCTTCATGTAGAAATTATGATATAAATTTTCAATGTGACATGGTACATCCTCATTGGATATAAGAAACTCAATAATTCCCTCTCATTCTTAAATAAATGCCAAGTAAATAGAAATGGCACAATTGGATAAACTTTATTGAGACTTTTCCCTTCTCCAATAGTATTTTTTGTAAATTCATTTATATCCTATGTGTCATGGTACTTTTAATACATTTCTATATCTATTTGGTAATATAATTGTGTAAATAAAAAAGTATTAAATAAAGTCTCTCCAATATTGCCATTTCTATCTTACTTGGCATTTATTTAAGAATAAGATAGAATTAGTGGGTTTTTTTATATCAAATGAAGATGTGGCATGTCACATTGAAAATTTCTATAAATGGTGATAAAAATTTCCCATATGACTCAACTTCCACCTCATATAGAAATGGTTATAAAAAACTCTATTGGAGCATATTTTTTCTATTTTTCTTTTCTATCATAGAAATTTGAATGGACAGAAATGACCATTGGAGATGGTCATTTCTATAAATTCATTTATATCTTATGTGTCATGATACTTTTAATACATTTATATATCTATTTGGTAATATAATTGTGTAAATAGAAAAGTCTCAACTATAGTTTCTCCAATTGTGCCATTTCTATCTTACCTGGCATTTATTTAAGAATTAGAGAGAATTAGTGGCTTCTTATATCCAATGAGGGTGTGCCATGTCACATTGAAAATTTCTATCACCATTTCTACATATATAAATGGTGATAGATATTCCCCATGTGACTTAACTTCCACCTCAAATATAAATGGTTATAGAAAACCCATATTTTTCTTTTATATCATATAAATTTGTATGGATAGAAATGATCATTAGAGATATCCTAAGTGAAGGGCATTGGCATATGGCCCTTCTCACAATTAATAAAAGGGTGTGAATAGACATAATAATATACTAAGGGGTGTAGAAAATTGTCAAAAATAAAAAAAATGAATCGGTTTAAACTAAGTGAGTTTTCAAGGTTTTTGGTTTGATTCAATTAAAATAATTAAGGTTGGTTTAATTGTTGGTTTTTGATCGTATAAAATCGATGAAAATCAAACCGATCCAACTTACTTATATGTGTAGTATTTTTATTGATTCAGTGAAAAAGAAGGTTCAAGAGTAGCAATATATTTACAAAGAGAAAAGTTTAATTAAAAAATCAACAAGAAAATAAGGCACAATATATTAAGAAGTTAAAAAGAAAATAAAAATGATATAAATTCATGGCCCTAAACCATAATTTAGGCCTAAGTCTAAATCGATAAAATCTGCCAAACTGAAATTGAATTGACCCCGATTAGTTTTAGGTGTTCAAGTGGTTCAGTTAGGTTAAAATTAAGCATATATGACTAAATGTCGATTTAGTTTTCAATTTACCGAACCATGCACACCTTTATAATATATCTTGGATATAATATAATGGAACCCAACCATGCACTCTTATAATACGCAATCAAGTTAAAATCTTGGATACAATATAATGGAATTTTGATTTAAAAAAATCCTATCAACTAATGGTAGTATTTCACATGTTTGTTAAATTATCTTAATTTAAATTCGAATCTAACTTTAACCAATTTTATTATTCACTTCTTGAGGCCCACATTCCCTCATGTCCACACAAATGTGCCTGAGGTCCAAACAATGTAGGGAAAAAATGCGATAGGGATACATTACTAAAGTGCAACTGCATTCCAAACATCGTTTTCTAGGGCATATGGTACTAAATTTTGTCAAACTTTCATTTATTATATGCATGTTTTATGAAACAATATTTTGTCACATCTTTCATAATTATTGCATGTACTTGTAAACATGATCGGCCCTGACTTTTAAGGAGCCCTAGGTAAACTACTCTTTTAAGGCCCTTTTGGAAAAAAAATATCCGATAACGAACAATTCATATAAGAACCATTCTTTTAGCAACAAAAATCATCGTTAGTCAGTTGGTTCATACTAGCTCCAAATCCTAAATGTATATAATAATATCAATAAATTTGTGACAGATAAAAAGTATACCTTAATTGCATTGACGAATAAGTAATAGTTAACAGTGATAAGGAATATTCGAATAATCAAAATGAATTAAAAATATTTGATTTTTACATAAATAGTAGAATTCTCATTAATCGTTCAACAACAACTCTAAAAAAATAAATAAAATCCCGCTAATATAAATAATTATATAATGATTAAATATATTTTAAACAATTTTATGTAATTAGGAATAACTACTATTTTCAAATTCATGATAATTGATCAACGACTCTAATACTATAAAATACAAAATTAGATTATATTCATGTAACGAATATAAAATAATAAATTTCTTTATAAGTTGATACAATAAATTTTGTTAATAATAATAATAAAATTTATGTATTTTTTAAAGGGACTTTTTGAGTTACACCCTATTATTAATATAAAATTCAAGATACCCCCTATTTTACTAATCCTTTGAGTCACCCCTTATTTTCACTGTTATAGTTGATTCATTCCGTTAAAAATGTTACAAAACGGAGTTACCCTCTCGCCCTGTTTTGTAATATTTTTAACGGAATGAATCAACTACAACAGTGGAAATAGGGGGTATCTTCAGTTTCATATTAATAATAAGGGGTAACTAAAAAAATCCAATTTTTAAGTTGTGTCAATTGGTGGTCCAACTTTTTTATATAAGTAGCTAGACTATGTACACTTTTCATTTATTTTTCTTCATTTTTCCCCCATCCATTACATTTTTGCTTTAATTATCATACTAAGAAACATTTGTAAAGGTAAGAGTCTAAATGATGGTTTGGTTATAAAAAGAATTTTTTGACAAATAGGATACAAGATTTTTTTTAAATGGGAAGTAAATTAATATTTTGAATTAATTGTTGAAGACTTTTATATAAGAGCGAATTGATCTATTTAAAAGACAGTCAAATAAGATTATAAAAAGGCCTGTGTCATTTTAGATTTGTAAAAAGGTGTGTGTTATTTTAGGTTTACGGGGCTTAGAAAGTTTTAAGAGTTTGGTAATAAAATAAGTTTAATTGATCATCATGTTCAAAATCAAACACACAACTTTTGAGGGAAAAAATGAAGAGAAAAGGCAGTCAAGGTTGAAAAATATTTTAAATGCAATTCGCGTATCTCGGGACTCGAACTCATGAGGAAAACACATTACCTTAAACCACCATCCACTAAACAACCAAATGTCACACCCATTATTCATGTTCAACGCACAATAATGTTTGCCATTGCACATTATATATATTGTTGACCTAGAAGGTCTTAATTTTATTTTGATAATAATAATAACTTAATCATGTGTAGTTTAATATGTTTATTGAAATGAATTTTAGTTCATTAATTTGAAAATTCAAAAAAAACATGGATTTTATATAGAAAGCATTGGATAAGACAAAGAAGACCGATCACTCAATTGCTTTATCAATTTCATACATTTCAAGAGCAACACATATGCTATCAATGTAATTCACGAAAAACAAAGATCAAAGATATATGTGTAAAGCTTCAAGGCAAGTGATGTAAATGGATATCAAATTGAAGAAACAAGTCAAAGCATTCGAAAACTCGTCAATTCGATAATTAAGTGAGTGCTTAGGATTTATGTTAAGTTTCTTGATTGATCATTTTTATAATTCCAACATGTTCATACATCATTCATAAATTGAATATCTTTGAAAACATCATTTTTCATCAATTGGTTTTCAAAATAAATTCATAATAAATTCAAACAAATGATTTTTGAGTTCTTATGAAAATATGTGTCTTAGAAATATGTTTATAACATTTCGCAAGCACTAGAATTGATTATCGATCAAAACTATAAAAAGTCCAAAAATTGGGATTTTAGTTTGATGGACAGAATGCATCACTCAGTCAATTAATGGCCATGAGTCGATTGATAAGCTTTGCTTGGTCGACTGATTCCTCACAATATAACCGTTGGATTTTTAATTTTTGCCATTTTTGGTACCAAACCTCTACCAAACTCATTGTTGGACATCTAAGACGCATTTTAATAAGCTTGAATCATTATACAAACTCATTTTTCATTTACTCACAATATTCAAGAATTCAAGCCTTTGTATTGATCATATCATTTATCTTTGAGCTAAAATTATTGATCAATCTTGATAACTCTAGTACGAGCTTCATTTATATCTTGCAAACATTTGAGAGTTATTTATTGATGTGTTTCACCAAACAATATCTATTATTCATTTGTGAGAGGCTTTTTCATAGGATTAGCAAGAAAGTTTTCTTGTGTTGAGTGTGGTAAAAAGAATCACACTTGTTTGAGTATTGTGAGAAGAATAACATTTGTAGAGTATAGTGAGAAATATTACACTTGTAAATGTTTGATTTTCACCCGTAAGAAAATTGGTTAGTAGAACTTTTTAGGAGAACTACTAAGGCGCGGATGTATGGTCTAAATAACCAACCGCGTGAACAAAACGTTGTTAGCTCATTTGGTTTAATCTTTTAACTTGAGCTCATTATTTTCTTACATTCTTATTTGTTGATTGCTTTTGGGATTGATTGATTGATTGTCCTGCTTGTTTCTTTGATACATATCTAGTTAAAGTTTATTATTTAAATATTTTTTGATTTTTTTTAAAATTTCGTATTAAGTTTCAAAAATCCTATTCACCTCACTTTAAAGTTATTTTTTGACCTACATATATAAAGGCCCATAAACATCGGGAGCCTGGCACGTCAGGAACTTTAAGTATTACCCGGGCCAGCCCTGCTTGTAAAGCATATATCATATTATATATTTTACCCTAACTACTTTTAGAATTGTGAATGTTCTTATCGTAAAATTAACTTTAAAACATTTGTTAAAGAAGCGTGAGTAAAGAGTTTCTGTAAATCTTCTTGAAAAAAGAAAAACAATTTTGGTAAGTCTTTAAATTAAATAATTACATTTTTTCTCCGTAAATCACTTTAAAATTATACTACTGTAAGGACTTATATTTGATATTTTCTATTTATATAAAACATTTTTTAAAGCATTAATTAATAAGTAGACATAATATTTATTTTGGCACGAACATTTGTGAGCCTGTGTTATCACGTGCGCGAACTGAAGGGACCGGGAAGCATCAGGCGCATGTCACTTGACTCGACCCATATCCCTCCCCCCATCTCTCTTCCCCGTGACATCTTTACAGACGTATACATACACAATCCTATACATATCCCCACCTCTCTCTCTCTCTCTCTCGAAACTATACATGTCTATTCCTTTCTCTCTCCTCCCCCTTTCTTTCTCTACACATCCCACTCCATCCCCCTCTAATCCTCTCTCATTTATTCCCGTAACCAAACTCCTACCCTAACCCTAACCCAACCCCCCAAATTACCATCACCAAAAACCCTAACCCTAACTCACCAAAAATATACCACATCCTTGTAGTTCTATTGGTTTTCAATGGATTCTCAACCGAACAACCTCTTCGAAACGGCTTCGCAGCCGGACACCGGAGCCGACGATGCATACACCTTCCTCGAATTCAACACGCAGGGCGAGGAATTTGATTATCCTGAATTTACAGAGCTCTCTCAGCCTATTCGATCTTCGAATTCGAATTGGCCTACGCCGTCGGATTCCGTGTCGGAGGCTGTCTCCGGCGACTCTCCGGGGAAGGGGATGGGCGGCGGTAATCTGCAGGCGGCGGCGGTGGATGCCCTGGCGGCCGGAATGAGCGGGCTGAACTTCGAGGAGAGTATTGGTGGAGATGAAGAGAGTTTTAGCGAGTATGGTAAAGTAGGGGATTTTAATACGGAGCATGCTTGTAGGTATTGTGGAGTGCAGAATCCTGCTTGTGTTGTGAGGTGTAATGTGCCGTCGTGTCGAAAGTGGTTCTGTAATTCGAGGGGGAATACTTCTGGATCTCACATTGTTAATCATTTGGTAAGTGGAAGCACAAATTGAGACTTTTCCATTTATGCCATTCATTGTTCTGGATTTTGTTGTTTTTTCTTATTGTACTGGGTATTGCGCTTGCTGGATGGCACGGTTAAACGTAAAATAAAATAAAATTTGATGGTTGAAAATTAAGAGTATGGCGTAAAAGGCGCAGCAAATTATAATGGCAAAAAATTCAAATTTAATTACAGTAGTCAAACTTCACTTACGGTTGGAGAATGAAAGTGCTAGCGGACTTAATTCGGAATAACTAATATTTATTGTATGATGCTGAATGCAAAAAGAAAAAAAAAAGATGTCCAATTAGACTGTAGTTGCCCAAAATATATATTGGCTGGCAGATGATTTATTTTTATATGTATTTGGTTAGTGTATATAGTATTTGTATTGTATGGATGAAAATGAAGGAAATGTGACAGTAAGAGTTAGCTGCAGTTATATTCTGTTATTATTGTTATCTTTTTGGGTGTATGCTTCCTGAATTATTCATTATGAGATTTATGGCGGAGACTTGAGAAACTAGAAAAGATGGTTACTTTGTGATACCTGTGAAAAGAGTACTATTATTCCATTGCCCGTCCAATAGTATTGTTTGCAATACACAAACTACGAAATGGAAAATAATAGTTTGGCTGGCTTGGACTGAGTGTTTGGTAACAAAATAAGAGTCTCCAATCCAAACGCGAACTCTAGAAATACTTTGTCATTATTCATTAGTATCTTTTTTTGGGTGCATGGTTACTGAATTAATTCATTGTGAGAGTATGGTTGTATGATTGGTCATTGGCCCATTTGGTTCTTATTGGCTTTTCAAACTATTTCTACGAAATTTTAGATTTAGGGTAACTTACAGATATATCCCGTGTTAAGGCAATGTGGTCCCTGTGGTTATATTAATTAAACTGACCTCCCCTGAATGATATTCTTGTAACCTCAATCCCCATATATTTAGTTGACCAAATGTATTTCATTACGAAGGAGTGAAGGACAATATTATCCCTTAGAGGTTCAATTTTATTTTACATTATTTGTCCGGCAGAGTAAAAAAAAATTGTCTGGCAGATACAAATAGCTCATGAGTCAACCATGACTGTAGTCTTAGTCTATGAAGCATAGACACGACACACAACATGCAATTTTTCCAAAATGTAGGACACGACACGTGGAGGGACACGTTCTTAATTAATTATATATATATGCAATAAACATTATAGATATTTAAGAATATAATAAAATGAAACTAGATTGCATTAATAATCCAAATACCCTAAGTGACTTAGTTACGTCATCCTTAACTGATGATGCAGAAGCACCAACTATTCATTTTCAAAATTGATTTATTTATACATACATGTGTAGAGAGAGACATAGAAGTAGTAATATCAATTCAAGGTGTGTATAGATTTATTTATACATACATGTGAATATGTAGAGGGGGAGGGAGAGGGAGATAGAGAGAGAAAGAAAGTAGCGTACCTTTTTTCCGGGAGAGAAGAGTCAAAGACGATGGAGAAGTTGGGGACTAGGGTTTTACGGGAGATATGAGATTTGTATTTCACTTCTATTATTAAGTTCTTCTATTATAGTGTGAACCCTTAATATTTTTTCTTATTTCAGATTTTCTATTATGTGATAATTTTATCTTTTTTGATAGGCTGCTTAAACTTCTTTAGTTATAGCTGGTCAAAGCCTGGTGCCTAGAAAATGATAATATTTTGCCAGTTTCTTGATATATGGCATTTTCGCTACATTTTAATAGGGCATTTATTACGCATTGAGTACTTTTTTTTTGGCAAAGTATGCAAGTTGTTAACCTTTTTGACTCTGGAGATTAACTCTTTTGCTTTTATTAGGTGCGAGCTAAACACAAGGAAGTTTGTCTTCATAAAGACAGTCCCCTGGGGGAAACAATCCTTGAGTGTTACAATTGTGGATGTCGAAATGTGTTCCTTCTTGGATTCATCTCTGCCAAGGCAGAAAGTGTTGTCGTTCTTCTCTGCAGGGAACCGTGTCTTAATGTCAATGCATTGAAGGACATGAATTGGGACCTGAGTCAATGGTGTCCTCTTATCGATGATAGGTGTTTCTTGCAGTGGCTTGTTAAGGTTGTTATTTATTTCAGTTTGACTTCTGCAGTTTTTAAGAATTCACTGATTTTGTCGCATCAATTTAGAACAAAACTTCTTTCCTATCGTGAATTTCGTTACGCCAATTACGTTTTCAAAAAGAAAGTGGACTCTAATTTGGGACATCCCAAAAATGAATCGTGGACTCTTAATTTGGGATGGAGGGAGTATTTGGTTTCCTATATTTGCTAATTTTTTGCTTCACCTTGTAGGTTCCATCTGAGCAGGAGCAGTTGAGGGCTCGCCAGATCAGCGCTCAACAAATAAATAAGGTAGAAGAACTTTGGAAGACAAATCCTGATGCTACTTTGGAAGATCTGGAGAAGCCTGGTGTGGATGACGAACCTCAGTCTGTAGCTTTGAAGTATGAAGATGCTTATCAGGTGCCTTTAACATTAACTATTTGGTTTTCCAATGACGTTACGCTGTTGTTCTCAGTTTCACAACTTCTTTTAGGGCCCTTTTTGACTTTGCTTCCCATTTTGTATGTGAAATTAGACTTGCCCCCTCTTTTCGTAATTGTTAGAATTTGCCCCATGCATGTTGGGGAATCCCAAAGAATTATGTAAAAACAGGGGTTAAGTCAAAGACTCAAAGGACTACGTTAAAAAAGTTATACATTGTCCCCAATGAGATTCCCCAGCAGGCAGGGGTCAAAGTCAATGATTATGAAAACAGAGGGCAAGTTTATTTCACTTAAAAAATAGGGATAAAGTAAAAAAATAGCCCTTACGTTTCGCAATGATTATTGACAACATGGGATTGTTGCGGTTGAGGAAGTTGCCGTTGTAATTTTCACAACTCAGGGTGTCCTGGTTTTTATAACACCTGAGTAATGCCCAAGTGTATGTTTTGACAGTCCAATCTCCACGAACTGGGACATTAAGGGAGGTTACCCCAAAAGGATTTCAACTTTTCACATCCAGGTTGCTGTTGTATTTTGATGTCTTAATTGTTTACTAATAAGTTGGTGGTGCTCATTTTCCTTCTGCAGTATCAAAATGTATTTGCACCACTCATCAAGCTCGAAGCTGACTATGATAAAGTATGCATTACCTCTTAAAGTTTTGTTTGCTCAAGTTGCTCTTTGTATTCAATTTTTTCTCCTCTAGATTGTCAATATTTCTTAGTTGCCTTTTTTTCCCCCCCTTTTTGTAGATGATGAAAGAATCTCAAAGCAAGGACAATGTCACTATTCGGTGGGATGTTGGTCTTAATAAGAAACGCGTCGCATACTTTGTGTTTCCAAAGGTGTGTTACTGTATTGTTTTACAGTCACTTTTACTTTATGATATCAATTTTCAGATCAGAGTATTGCTTTATTCATTTCGCAGTTCAGCTTTGGATGGGTCGTTTCTATTGTATTTTTTTTTTTGTATATTGATGTGAAAATACATGTGATGCAGGAAGATAATGAATTGCGTCTTGTACCTGGTGATGAGTTGCGGCTGCGTTACTCTGGTGATGCAGCTCATCCAGCTTGGCAGTCAGTGGGACATGTGGTAGGGTCTTTTTCTTGATCAGCAGCTCCTTTCTAGTTTTCCTTTTCTCTGCACATTTTGGGTTTGTTGTGTATATTAATATATATAATATATTCAATACGTGATATGGGTATGATACAATACGGATACGTTGATATGGATTTTTCAAAAAAAAAAGTAGGATACTTTGCAGAATGTTATAGTGTGTATTTGAAAGTGCAAAATGATCCTTTAGTTTTAGGTTTACAATCAAAATTAACCTCCAAACATGTCCCAAACGTATCCGAATTTTGAAAGATAGAAAAAGAATAAGGATACTTGAAAATGCATATCTGATACATATCGGAGTGTATTGGAAGCATATTTGTATCTGATGCATATCGGATGCGGGTTCTTGGCCCTTTGAGAAGTATCCGTGCTACATAGCTTATGGGCTTGATCTGTGTGGTTAAGAAAGTTGTGTGCATCTGTATTGTATTTATGCACCATGTATATGATTTGATGGATACTTTTGTTGCATCAGATAAAACTAACAGCGCAAGAGGAGGTTGCTCTTGAGCTTCGTGCCAGCCAGGTAATTTTGTCTATTCATGTACCTTTGTTTCCTTATTTTGTTTAAGCTGTTCTTATCATTGACATTATTTGTAGGGAGTTCCTGTCGACGTGGTCCATGGTTATAGCGTTGATTTTGTGTGGAAGAGCACAAGTTTTGATCGAATGCAGGGTGCAATGAAGACCTTTGCTGTGGACGAAACAAGTGTCAGTGGGTCGGTTTTTTTATATAGCCCCCCCTCTGTGTGTGTGTGTGTTTAGACTGGAAATCGAGTATCAAATCTTAATGGCCTATTGCATATACAGTTAATCTTGTTTTCAAACTTATACTAGAAGTGATTGGTAGTTACCTTTTGTCTTTTTAACTTGAATTTTTGTTCTTTTGTAAGTTTTGGTTGATTATTTGTCCACCCATGCTTTATACCTTCTTTCTCGTTATCAATAAATATTGTTTCTTACAAAAAATAAAATAGAAGTTGAAGGAATCTTACAAGTTTGTGCTTGCCTGGTGTTGGAAACTATAACCTCTTACATTATTTTTTTTCCTTTGACAAGAACAAGTTAGTTTTTTCTTTTAAATAGTGCCAAGGTACAAAATAGGGAGTACTAGAAGAACTTAAAATGAAGCCTGAGAACTGAAAGCGAAGCTAGAAATAGAAACATTCCTTCTCTTACCACGCCAACGAACTCTGACTACATAAATAAAACACAGAGATGGAAAAATGGCAATGTAAAAACAGTTGATCCGCTGTGTTATCCTTTTACCATAAGTCAACTACCAAAGAAAATCCAGCGGATTTTGAGGATGATTAAGATTTTCAAATTATGTTTTAAAATCAATCGATTAAAAACGTACTAAGAGCAAAGCTAGAAATTAAAGGACCACTTGTGTCTATCTAGGTGAAGATTTTACCACTAGGCGGGAGAATTTAATCAACCTGTACAGCTGTTTTGGCATTACAAAGGGAAAGGGATGTCAAAATGGTGTTTTTATATTTGGGCTCTTGATCCAATCTCTTTATTTATGTAAAAGGAAATTCATGTGCTGTAGACAAGACCTTTCATTCCATTGTTTACTTTAGTTTGGAATTTTGGATTGACTTGATGCTTCAGCCAATATGGTGAACATGAGGCCAATTTTAGTCCTTAAAAATCTGTATAAGCTAACTTTTAGCACATGCCTTGATGCCCACACAAACGGTAAGTGGCTTGATCTCAATTGGAACAGTTCAGTTGTTAGCTCAATATTTAAACTTCGTTCAGTGTATAGGTGTAAATTCGTGTCTTTGTTATTCACACTTAAATATTCATCTGTTGATATTCTATTAGTAGAATTTTGTAGTGTTACTGGCTCACTCAAACTGAGGGCCAGAGCATATATTTATATATTAAAATTTGGGTTACGATGATGAAGCAAAAATAAATAGGACCAAAATGGACATGTTGACATATGAGATCAAATCCTACTTAAAGATTGATAAGATCGCTTACTTATGGGAAATACAAAAGATACCTAATAACCTAATACTGATAAATAATATGATTTCCAACGTGTGTTTTGCACCTGAATTTTACTGTGTATGCTGCATTCCATGCAGGTACATTTACCATCACTTGTTAGGCCATGAAGTTGAGGTTCAGATGGTCCGTAATGCGCTACCTCGTCGTTTTGGTGCACCTGGTCTTCCAGAGCTTAATGCATCTCAAGTAGGTTTTCTGCACTCTGTTCTTCTAGTTTAACATATGCAAGTAGACAAGTACGATGTTAAATCAGCATAGCTTTTGTTTTTTGTTCAATATGCTGACCATGTGGCAACTGGCAAGTCAAAAGCTTGAGTAGTCCCTTTGTAAAAATCATAATTTGCATTCATACTTGTGAACACAAGTTGCAAAGCATGCTGTCATTTCAAACAGTCTTATGTGCAAAAAGAGAAAAAAGTGGTTTTTTTTGGGGGGTGGGGTGGGGACCGTATGCTATATTATAAGGCCAGCAGCAATGACGCCTGTCAATAGTGTTTTCCAAATATACCCCAGCAAGTTTCTTCTTTTGTTAAAAAAAACTATAGTAGTGTAAGCAAGGTGATTCAAACCCCTGCTGCTTGCAAGTTTCTTATTGCGAGTTTATTATTAATTATTTTTTGTTTTAAAACACTTATATTGAAAGCTCATTGCGTTTGCAAGCAAATCCAGTTACAATATAACGTTGATTTACATGAAAATAGTTAAATTTGACGAATCCAGCTGTAGTTGCATGAGGGCTGTGGTTGATAGGGTACAACATTGTATAACTAACAATGGAAATTTATTCAATCAATCCTGTGGTGTGGGCATAAGTTAGATACAAAGTTTTTAGGTTCAGGGTTTGCAGGTTGGGACGTAACTAAAGTGCATGGTTCAAAGTAACACGCTCGAATGTCACTTAGTTGTGTGGTGTGTGTAGATTTACTATATCTTTTCTAAGTTCTAGCGGTGGAGCAGAACTGTCTCGGTCTTATTGATGCTCCTATATGTGTGTGTTCTTAGCCAGGTGGCGGCTTCTTGGCTTTCTAAATTCTTTTACGATTTGAATCTCAAGGGAGTCACTAACCAATTTTAGACTTGGCTAGTTGATCAAGTAATAAATATAAATGATAACAGCAGGTTAACATGTCTGTTTAAAACAACACAGGCGGCAATAGAACTTTTTAACATACCAATTAAAACAAATTCTCAGTGGGCTAATAAATTAAGCATGCTTTATTTTTTTTAAATTTTTTTATCAGCTAAAAATCTAACATGTCTCTATTTGGAACGTAAATGTTTAACATATAATATTAAACAGATAATAATATACATTTCACATATCTGAAATAAGGGGTTCTAACTGACTTCGTTCATTGGTAGGTTTTTGCTGTAAAAAGTGTCCTTCAGAAGCCAATTAGCTTAATACAAGGACCACCTGGCACTGGGAAAACTGTTACTTCTGCAGCAATTGTGTATCACATGGCCAAACAAGGCCAAGGGCAGGTAATCAATAGTCAAGCACATTTCCCTGTATTCATTTTCTCCCCCTTTTATTACATTATTATAAGCCTTTCTTTTCAGGTTTTGGTATGTGCTCCCAGTAATGTGGCTGTTGATCAATTAGCTGAAAAAATAAGTGCCACTGGCTTGAAGGTAAATATCTCACTAAGGAGATTGAGAACCCTTGGATGCTGTTATACTAACTTCTCATATTTTTGTGATTTTCAACATTTTGAGTGCATGTAAGTTACGTTTCACCTAGGTAATCAAGTTTGATTTGTGTCATGGGAAAAGATGCTATAATTGCATTGGAAATGCCCTTGTGAGAGGCGTTTCTTGCTCAATGTGCCAATGTGCTTAAAAGAAGTTTCTGATGCTGCTTCTTGATTTAATTATCAGATTTGGATGCAGATCCATAAATGATTTGAGAGCACTTATGTTAACCTGATGATCTTGCCTAAGTTAATGTTTCTACGGAATTCTACCTGTTTGTTGGTGTGATAGTTTTTGTTTTATTTGAATTAATTCATTTTATCATTTGAAATGTCAGCAGATACCCACCAAAAAAATGTCAGCAGATGTCTTGACTTAATATATTTCTGACTTCCTGTAGAATATGTTAGCAAGGTTAGAGTGATCTATGTGAACCTTTTTTGGGCTTCATTTCTCATAAGCAACGTTTATAATGCCAGCCTTTTTGGACGTGACAGAAAAGTTCTTACTAAATTTATAACTTAAACAAACCAAGTGTCCTCAACAGTTCTGCTCAAGCGTTTGAAGAAAGTTTTTTCATCAGATAAAGTATCTTTAATAAATTTGAAATAGAAATTAATCTCCAACCACAACTGGATGTGCTATCTCTCAAAAGTTGGGTGAGGGGGCTGCAACATTATGTTTTTCTAATGTGATGTTTATATTAAAATGTGAGATTTATTCTGAGTATGTAAACTAATGGCAGTATGTACACAAACGTCATGTGATCACTACAAGTGTTGGATGTTCTCTACTGCTGATCGGATTTGTTGATATTTTTACCGAGCAGGTTGTTAGGCTCTGTGCAAAGTCAAGGGAAGCTGTAAGTTCGCCTGTTGAGCATTTAACTCTCCACTATCAGGTATGTCCATTTGCTAATCTGATTTTTCTTAACTGTTATGTTGTGATGCCCCCCCTGTTTTTGCTAACCTAGCGTTATGAATCTTAATGGTTTTTATTTGCACAGGTTCGGCATCTTGACACATCTGAAAAAAGTGAACTTCACAAGTTACAGCAACTGAAAGATGAACAAGGTGCGGTTCCCTTCTGTTTAGGAGCCCCTCGACCTATTGCAATTTCTTTTTGATCAACAAAATCTGTTTACCTTTTTAAATTCATTGGCTCATATGATCTGACTGAAGTGGTCTCATATTTGTCAGTAGGCTGTAAATGTCATTTATATATATATATATATTCTGTGTTGTGTGTTTATGTAATAGCAGTTGATGTAACCCAAAAAATATTGTTGCTGGGTAGATTTTTATTAATTGATCTTTTGTTTATGACCCTTCTACAGGAGAATTATCTAGTAGTGATGAGAAAAAATATAAAGCACTGAAGCGGGCAACAGAGAGGGAAATATCTCAGAGCGCTGATGTTATATGTTGCACTTGTGTTGGTGCTGGAGATCCTCGGCTGGCTAACTTTAGATTCCGCCAGGTTGATTTGGATCTGATTTGAGCATATTCCAATAATTTGAGATATTGTTACAGAGAATTTTACCTTTCTCCCCCGTCTTTGTAGGTGCTCATTGATGAGTCTACTCAATCAACTGAACCCGAGTGTCTTATACCTCTGGTTCTTGGGGCAAAACAGGTTCTTATTGGATAAATAATGTACTATCCACTTTACATTCTTATGATTTCCCAATTTATCTAATAAAAGTTTTCGATTTTAGGTGGTTCTTGTTGGTGATCATTGCCAGCTTGGTCCAGTAATTATGTGTAAAAAAGCGGCCCGTGCTGGACTAGCGCAGTCTCTGTTTGAGCGTCTTGTGATACTTGGTGTGAAACCAATTAGATTGCAGGTAATTTGTTTCAAAGAATGGCTATTAGTATGAAGCCAAAATATGAAAAGAAGGATTTTTTTTTCATGTATTTGTCTTAGCTGTGCAATTGTGCTTGATGAAGTTTGATTTTAATGGGCAATCGCAATAATCCACTAATCCAGATAAAAAAATTGTCTACCTTTTGGTGCTGGAGTTAGTATTATGTTGCATTGATCTTTCACAATCAAGCTAGAAGGCATAGGAAGTTCTATTTTTTTGGGGCTTTGATACGTTAGAATAGATTTATAGTGGAACTTGCGTGAAGTTTTACATTATTAACTATGCAAAAATGGATTTGGCACAAGCTCCCGGGAGAATGTGATGAAGGTGTAACACCGTGGGTTCACCCCCAAAGCTGCTAGGCGGTCTGTTACTGTTTAGTCCACATACAAGCCAAGGACCTCCCAATTACACTACCACTATGGTTTAGGTTATTACAAACTTGCCCTGTAAAGGCCCTAACATTATTGTTTGGGTGTCTTCACACCAAGGATTCCGGTTCATTGTCAGCCTTACTCCCAAAAAACACAATTACCACCCATCCACATGTTAGTGGGACTGGGTCCCCTCCGAAACTGTATGTAACACCACTGGTTCTCTGCAAAAATGGCTAGTCCAAGTTGTTATTTAGGATTGTTGGGCCCACATATAAGCCAATGACCTCCAGTTACACTACTGATGTGGGAAGGCATCGTCTTGTACCGAGGAGATATGAACATAGAGAATCTGATCTCTGAATAGGGTTCTATAAAGTCCAAAATGATTTGCGAGTCATCTTAGCATTGTGTAAGCCTTCCAATTTGCATTTGCGACGTCAAACAAGAAAACTAGTGAAATGACAACCATAGTTGTCAAAAGCGTGCCTAGTTAGCGAGGTGCGGGAGTTATGCAAGAGAGGTGATTTTTTTTTGTTTTAGTGTTTTGACTTCCCCCCCTCAAAACGCCATTGTCAGACCTTGTGGGATGACAAGGAAGAAGAAGGAAGGAGAAGGAGAAAGCGTACCTGTGAGATGCCGTTGAAGAGAAGAAGCTGTTGAGGAGAAGACCAAGTGAAAGTGGCGGTGGTTTAGACTTTAGTTAGAGAATATAGAAAAGACCAAAGTGAAAAGAGCTGAAACCCTAAAATTCCTTTTAAGATCTTTTATAAAATAATATATAATCTAAATATGGGTATATAATATGTATAAATTTATGATGGGGCAGCTGGCCAATGTTCTCTTTTGAAGTTATGATGTGCCTTTTAAATCATGAAAATATATGTACAAATTTGCTCCTCTTTAGCTTATTACAAATTATAAATTATAAATAATAAAAAATAAAAAATTATATTATTGTAATATTTGTTTTTTCCTTTCTTCTTGTTCTTTTTAAATGGAATTTTGTATAAAGTTAGTTCATTTGCCATGTGGACTTGTTTTTTATTTAGATCTTAATTTGGTGATTTTTTTTTGCTCTAGATTATATGACATTAGGGTAGTTGGTGCAAATTATGATTAGAATCATATATTTCAAGTTTTTGTATGGGGTGGGCCTCGCTTTGAAAAGGCGTGTGCCTGCGCCTCGCTTTGAAAAGGCGTGTGCCTGAGCCTTGCGCTCCAGGAACCTTGGCGCCTCGGTGCGCCTTTAGCTTTTGACAACTACGATGACAACATACTATAATGTGCATCATCCTGCATGTATCGTGAGATTTTTCGGCAATACAAGTGGTGGTGTTGTAGCAGCAACTAAAAATATATTTTTTTCTTCCCCCGTGTTTTTACCAGATTATCAATCTGTACTTTTTAATTGTGGATTTTTCCATGATCGTTACAGTAAATGTTTTTTGAAGAAGTTTTTGGTTCCTAATTTCGCATCATAATATAGTCTATCCTCAGCTACCGAAATTACTATTGGAGGTTTCTTGGGTTTGTTCTTAATGCTAGGGTATTTCTTCTTGTTTGAACAATCTATACATTTCTTTTTGAATAAGAAAAAGAAATTCGAGCCTTCTATCTTGATTCTTGAAGAGTGTTGCATTTCCAAAATAGCATTCAATGATTTAATGACTGGGCTATATCTTGTACACCTTTTATATGGATAAACATCATGTTTGTTTGTATAATGAAGTAAGGCTATTGCTTTTACTAAATTTTGCTTTCATTGGTAGCCTAATCTTGATGCTCAGACTCTGTTCTACTTTGTACGCTTTCTGTATGTGTTAACCTTCTGTGTGTTTGTATAATGAAGAAATATTTTTTGCTTGTACTTAAATGTTGGGATATTCTAAGCCTTTTGCCATTGAATTGCAGGTTCAATATCGCATGCATCCATCCCTTTCGGAATTCCCTTCAAACAGCTTTTATGAAGGTACACTTCAGAACGGAGTAACCGTCAACGAAAGGCAATCACCAGGCATTGATTTTCCCTGGCCTGTGCCAAACCGTCCAATGTTCTTCTACGTCCAGGTATAATATACTTCTTGTGCAGGTGGCTAATTTTTTTTTTTTAGCCAAATGCCTCTTAATGCCATTAAGATATGTCATTCATTGGAAATTTCTTGGGGATGACTTTGTTATTGAGAAGCAAATTGTAATGCTTTGTGTTTGCAAGCTGTCCTTAACTATTATATTAAGACACGAGGATTTGGCATGTTTTTGTAAAATTACTAAAGTACCCTTCATAATGTAGAAAAAGAAATACAGCTGGAAGAAGGATTTGAACCCATGACCTTACGTATGAAGAAAAAGTTACATTTACCACCTGACCAAACACTATCACATGCTTTTAATCTTTTTGAAAGTCTACCTAATATTGCACAGTGCACACACATTGAGCGTCAAGCTGCTTGCAGATTCAATGAGTGCTGTCGATCTTTTTAGCTAAAATTTTAGTAGTTTTATTGTGATAATACAACTTGGATTGACTTTATTATTTTTGTCCTTAAAACTATATTTGAATGTGCATAGTTGTGTTCTATAGATGGGACAAGAGGAGATTAGTGCCAGCGGAACATCCTATCTGAACAGGACTGAGGCTGCAAATGTTGAAAAAATTGTGACTACTTTCTTAAAGAGCGGTGTAGTTCCTAGTCAGGTACATGTATTTTTTTTTTCTCATTTTTTTCAGGAGTCAATTCAATGTACTCATTACCTGTTGGTGTAAATATTTTCCTTGATTTAATCTGATTATGCTGACATTTTACAGATAGGGGTGATAACACCATATGAAGGCCAGCGTGCATACATTGTCAATTATATGTCCAGAAATGGTGCACTAAGGCAACAACTTTATAAGGAAATTGAGGTAATATAGGCATCTTATCCTCTGGTATACAGATACAGTTAAGTCGATCCATCACAAAAATAAAACAAAATAAAATTTGAACCATCACAATTTACTCTTTGCAGGTGGCAAGTGTAGATTCATTCCAAGGAAGAGAAAAGGATTATATAATATTGTCATGTGTAAGGAGTAACGAACATCAGGTTGGTTAATGCCTTTTATTAGTGTGTGTTCTGAGGGATTAAACTTTGTTGTAATAATTATAAAGTTTCACATTTTTATTTTCCCAAAAGAAGCTGAATTCTGTTAGTGTTAACCATTATTTTAACATTATTATTGTTGTTGTTATTGATATTATTGTAATTTTGGTGATTATTATTATTAGTAAAAATAACAAAAGCTTTAGAATGCACTTGTTGATTTGTCCACATTAATTGCATCAATTCTGCAAAAAGGAAAAAATGAAGCGGACTGTGTAACAATTCTCTATTCCCAAGTAGTTGGGGCAAGGTTTCGTCTAGTTGAGTTAGTAATTTCTGGAATTTTGCAACAATTATGTACTTGTACCTGAGAAAATAGTAGTAATAAACAACGGGGCATGTAGTAAACTGGAGCAAAGCTCGAATATGTTTATATGTTCAACTATGTTCAGCTTTTATTGAGTACCAGAACTCATAGGGCACTCGATGCGTGTGCAATATTTTACACCATAATTCTTAATAATAGATCTATTGCTATTTAAACTATTTGATGAAGTTAGCAATAAGGTGCTTTTATAAACAAATGAGGTTGCAGGTTCAACTCTTATTGCAAGAAATATTTACTTTCTAAATCAACGAAGGTTATTTTGGTAATTTCAAGTATGTACCAAAAATAACCACTATATCTCCCTTGTGCTTGATATATATTATGATTCTGGAGATTTTTTTCTTTCAATTTTATTTAGCTTATAATGTTCACGTTGAAGCCTTATCATGTATGAAAAGAGGCTGATACTTCATAGGTGACTTCTTTTTACACAGGGCATTGGATTCCTGAATGATCCGCGCAGACTTAATGTTGCACTTACCCGAGCTCGTTATGGAATTGTCATCCTGGGTAATCCTAAAGTTCTGAGCAAACAACCATTATGGAATGGCTTATTGACGCACTACAAGGTATTGTCGACTGTACTTGCTTTACCTAATACTAAGTTATTGATTAGGTTGATTGAACCAACATATAAATCAAGACCTCCCCATTTCACATTTTATGCGATGTGGGATGTCGATCATTACACGAACTGCACATACTGTAGTTTTAGACAACCCTAAATTACTGAGATCCAACACTTGCTAGTTAGGAAAAAAAGCTTCAAATTTAATAGCGAATATTGCTGATGAAAAAGATTTTGCTTCCCATTTTACACACTCACACTGTGGACCCCTAAATCTTTTGGTCTGGTTCTGCTGTTTGTTTACTGTCTACAAACTTGTCACCCTTGCTTTCCTTTTTGTTGCCGGGACAGTAAAAATGAAATAAAATAAAAAAAAATTACTTTTGTTACATTACTCACTTTGATCCCTACCCTCTCTCTGTATCTCACAGGAGCATGAGTGTTTGGTGGAAGGGCCTCTAAATAATTTAAAGCAGAGCATGGTTCAATTTCAAAAGCCCAAAAAGGTACCACATTGAATGATGGAACTGGGGGTCATTTTTTTTATAAATTATATATTATTGTTCATTACAATAAGGCCGCTAATCATTGTTGATTACACATGGGTGTCATTTTATGGTTTATGCCACAGATCTACAACGACCGGAGACTTTTCTTTGGAGGTGGACCCGGAATATTACCGAACGATAGTTTTGGATCTGTTGCCTCATCAAGTCCAACTGCTGATAGGAGAAGCAGTCGTTCAAGGGGTACATAGATCCTCTCTTGCCATTACTATATTAGATACAATATAGATATAAATTATGACTCGTTGAAGCACGGTGAAGGATAGTAATATCCTATGTTGCTTGGCTACAGATGCGAGAAAACGGATACAGTATGATTAGATACAGTAAGACAAATACTAACAAAATAGAGTTTGCAAGGATGTGAGTGGTAAAATAGTATAAAGTATTTATAGGCATGTGCATTTATAATAGTACTGGAGTATGGTAATAATGGTAGCTTTAAAGTTTAAATACAAATATGGAAGACTGGACTTTAATAAATTACCTATGTCTGTACATGCTTGAGTAGCTCTATTTTGAATATCCTGTTGAAACATACCAGTTAATTTTTTAAAACTACCCTTGCTCTTTGTTCGGACAAGATTACAAGAGAGATAAAAATAAATGATCCAGCCGTATTGAATCTGTATCCACTCCATATCTATATTTCAAAGTTGTTGAATTAGTTAATGGTTACTTATTTGGAGTATTGGATACTTTTTGTGCCCTACCAGTGTATATTTATATCTGATCCTCAATTTCTGAACCTTTTGAAGTATGATACTTATAGGGAATAATACTCCGTCCGTCCCAAGTTAAGAGCCCACTATTTCTTTTTCGAGATGTCCCGAATTAAGTGTCCAGTATCCTTCTTAGGACATAATCAATGTACACAATTTCATGACTCCAAACAATTAGTTTGAACTTAGTGCATTTCTTTGAAAGATCAAAAGGTCAAAGTGGATTCTTAATTTGGGAAGGAGGGGTATCAGATATGATAATAATCAGGATTTGTTGTATAATTCTTATTTGAGCTGATGTCATTATAATACTTTATTTGCCCCTAAATTGTGTATTTTCACCTAAATTGTAGGTTCTTACATGTCACCTGGCCCACCCAATGGTACCCATAAACCGGTAGTGCCCCCTGCTGGTTATCCAATGCCTCGGGTTCCGCTTCCACCTTATCATGGTGGCCCTCCTCAGCCATATGCTATTCCTACTAGAGGTGCTGTACATGGACCTGTTGGAGCTGTTCCTCAGGTTCCTCAGCCAGGTAGTCGGGGTTTTGGTGCTGGCCGAGGCAATGCCGGTGCACCCATTGGCAGTCACCTGCCACATCAGCAAGGCTCACAGCAACCTATTGGAAGTATTGGTTCTAATTTCAACTTCCCTTCTTTGGAGAATCCCAATAGTCAGCCATCTGTTGGTGGTCCTTTATCTCAACCTGGATATGTTTCTAATGTAAGTAGTTTTTCCCCCTTTCTCAGATATGTTTTTGTGCACCCTATGGGTCCATTTGAATGGCAGGAAAAGGAAAGGAAAGTGAATGAAAAGTCGAAAATCCGTTTGTGCACTTTTTGTGAGTTCAGTTTGAAGGAAAGTTGTGAACTTTCCTACATACTTTCGTGCTGGAAAACTTTTCCTGCAAAATACATCCTTCAAAAACCACAGGATTTTGAAAGTCATGAGGTTCTTATGCGATTATAAAAATATAATTCATTACTTATAAAACCAAAAAAATGATTTTATTGTAAAGTTTGTAAATCATTAATTTAAAAATTACTGTTTATTAAATAATATCTATTATTGAAATATTTATATAACTAATTTATAGACTGTATAAAATTTATATTTAATAATAGATTAATTATGTATTTAGCCTTAAATTTACTTGTGTTTATAAATCTCCATCGGAATACTTAGTCTTATACCAATATAAATCATAATGCATGAGGATTAAAAACAATTTCAAATTGCAACTTTTGTAAAAAAATTAATCTATTTGTTTTTATATTTAAACAAAATTGTCAACATTCCTAATATCATATTTGTAATATTTTATTTATTTGTTTTATCATATTAGCGATTTAATTGAACTATAATAAAATCACAATGATTTTCTTTTCAATATTTGTTTATGTATCATTTTTCTATTTTGTTGATAAACAAATGCACAGAGGAAAGTAAATTTCTTTTTCATTCACTTCACTTTTTCCAAGAATCACTTTCCTGCTAAACTTCCGTGACAATAAAACGGAGCCTATGAGGAAAGAATAGATGTGGAACTTTGTTGATATGAACATGATGTGGAACTGTATTGATCATGAGAATCCAAAAGTAATCCATATTTTTCCAATTTTTTTTTTCTTTTATTTCATCGGGTCATAATAAAGAGTACTTTTTTTTCTATATGATAGATGCCAGTTCAAGGACCAAGCCAAACATTTCGTGATGGTTTCTCTATGGGTGGAATGTCTCAGGTAATTCTCTTGTGAAGATTCCCTCCGTTATTTATTTAACTTATGCACAATTTTAAGTTCTTTAACATTTATGTCGACCATCAATCAGGAATTTTTGGGTGATGATTTTAAAAGCCAGGGATCACATGTTCCATATAATGCAGCTGATTTCTCCACACAGGTGCAATTCATAGAACTCCTTGCGTAATGCTGTTGCAATTATGTTGAGCGAAAATATTTATTTCCTTAACCTTTTAATTTTAATTTTGAGATTTCTTTTTTCCATTTTGTGGAAATTAATTTAAGCATGGAACTCTCCTTTCCTCATATTGAGAATAACTGCAAATTTATTATTAAACATAAATATTGTAAATAAAAGTAGTTACCATGTTGTAACATGTAAATATTACCATTTTGTAATGCAAAAGTAGGAAAGTGTTTACTTATTTGTTAGAAATAGTGGGAATTGATGTGGGGAATTCTCTTTTCATAGAAATCCTGGATTCTTTTCCAAAACTTCAACCAAATGTTGGAATTCTTTTGGTTGGAATCTTGGATGAACTGGGATTTAGAATTCCAGGAACAATCCGAAGAATGAGCCAAACTGAAAAAAACGTTGATTGGCATATCGTTGAATTGCTTTTTTGCAGGCTTCTCAAAGTGGATATGCAGTTGATTATGTAAATCAGGGAGGACAAGGGGGTTTCCGGGTAGCTTTTTGAACCAGAATTCTCAAGGTGGATACTCTCGCTTTGGTACTGGAAATGATTTCATGTCTCAGGTTTGTCTGTTCATTTGATGATGCCTGCCTTTTGTTTTATTGAATATTTACACTAGCTTCCCCTGAGTTTTTGGGTTTCTGTCACTCACCTTTTGTACGTTTTGCTAAATTACATTGATCTCCCCTACTTTTGAATCTGTTGACAGTGACTTCCTTCTGGCCTCTGTATTTATTAGCATTTAGAACCCCTTCGTTTGTTTTATTTCTTTGTAATTTTTCAATCAATCATTTGTGAATGGTCCACAAAAACAATATGATTTTGTAACTGGAGCATGCCCCACTTGCGAGCTTTCGTTAAATTTTCTTTTCATTCCTCCTCCATTGTTTTGTAACGAGTTTAATTGACCCCTCCCCTTCTACTCTTTTCAATGAACACAGGACTACATGCAAGGTTCACAAGGCCTATTTACGCAAGTTGGATTCAATGATCCATCTCAAGATGATGCTTCACAGAGCCACTTTGGTGTGGTCAATACCAATGCCAATCAACTTCAGTCCCAGGTTTTGTAATTTACACTTTTGAGTTATTTTATGGGTTAAATATTATTGACTTGGAAAATATACACCAGGTTGAAGACCTCAAAGACCTTCAAAGTTTGGTCCACAGTGCATTGTCTACAAGTATAAACAAGAATTGACTTCATTTTTATAAATAATTCAACTGAAATTGACTAGTTTTCATAACAAGAAATCCAAGTGTTTATAAATTACGTATAAATACAATTGTCTTGTTGCATAGTGATAGTGCTGGCTGGCATCAAAGATTGGGAGGGGAGGGGGTTAGCGATCAATTCTCATTGTTGTAATTTGAAAAAGAGAAAAAGGACTATTGTTTTCCAGAATCTCCAAAACACCCTCAAAGTGATGCTGATCCGGTTACATGTGAACTTGAATAGTTGAAGGGAGTTTTCCTTTCCCTTCAAGGCACGAATGTAAAAATCAGCTTTAGTTCAGTTTAAGAACATATTCAGTACTCTTACAGTACCACATGTTACTCCGGATCCAGTAAGGGTGCAGTACCTCATTTTTCACATGGACGACAAATGGGAATACATGTCGTATTCACGTGATACCTTTGGAGTCCATAACATTTCTGTTGTAATTGACCAACTTTTAGGTCTACGGTGGGCTTTGCCATATAATTAACATCTTCCTTATCCATTAACCTCTCCCCCCTCTTCCCCCTCTCTTCTCCCTCTTTGTTAATATACAGTGCACAATATGACATAAATTACTAGATTGGTTAACAATTAAATGATTTCAAATAGTTGCAGGTGGATTTCAGGCATTGATCAATCAAATGCCAATGCTAAATATACTCCATTTATGTATGAATTATAGAAAAAAAAGATAGACAAAACATTAAATGCACGTTGTACAAGTTTCATTTGATTGTTGCCACATTTGTTTGTACAGAAATAGGGCAAGAGTATATTTTCCTTTGTTTACGAACTTCTAGCGTACTCTTTGTCTGTCTAGACTCTTGTTGATATTGACAGTATAGTCTTAGATACGTTGAACAATTTTAATCACTTATTGGCACAGTTCTTGAAAGTGTTTTTAACTTGTTGACAGAGTCTGCTGAATCCACTCTACTCCCAGCCCTTTGCTCACTACAACTCGCAGCCGCTAAACATGCAGCAGCAGCAGCCGCAGCCGCCCCCACAGCAGCAACAACCCGCCCCCCATCAAGCACAGGCCGCCTCGGCCTCGGCCTCCCAAAACCAAAAACTTCACTACAGCGGTTGAAGCATCACAAAGTATATCCAATGGGTTATGCAGTCTCTTGCATCCAGCAACTTATGTGTGGCCAAATTCATCGTTTTGCCCTAAAGAAGCATCCAGAAGACTTCCCAAATAATGAAAGTTCGGGTTTTCACGACACGACATGACCCTTCGAGAATCAGTGGAAACATGGCTGCATCTCTGGGGAAACACGGGCGGCACATCTAGGGCTGTATGAAAAGAACGATGACCCAAAATTTGAGAGGGTTGATTTTATCTCCTGGAATGAGAATGATGTATGTGTAGATGGAGGAGAGTATTACATGGTGTGGTTGTGTTGAAAGGGTTTGGTTACGGAGGAAAGAGCGCTCGGCATAGTGAAGTGAACAACAGTAGTAACATATTGATATATACAGAAGGCAGCGACCACTGTAATTTTTTTTTACAGGATGCCGGGGTACTTAGTCGCTTAACCCATTCACATCTTCCTGACATGTAATTAAACTCTTCTTTTACAGTATTAACTCAAATAGACAGTGACGATGACGATATATATTCATAGGTGTGTTTATTATTAGAGAAGGAACTGGTGACACAGTTGGGCATAAGGGATGTGTAATGTTCGGTACTATCAAGCATTTAGTTATATGATACTGGTTCTTTGCCTTCTATTCTCATTTGGTTCTTTTGAGAAGTTTTGTATACATGAAGTGCGACTATGAAGCCATTAGTTCGGTGGTTGAGAAAATTTGATTCAGTTTAATGTGTTGAGAGTTTTCTACTTGGATTTATGTATTTACTTGCAATTTGAGCTTATGTGATGTGAGCTACTACTACTATTGGTGATCAAAACATACTCCCACCTCCATAATGAAGTAGAGAAATGTCGAATTTTGAGAAGAGTAAGCAAGTTTGTTAGTTTTTAGGCTATTTGCTGCTTCATTTTTATTCTTATTCAATCCCATTTGAACAGTCGCATAAAGTGTCTCCAACTTTGTTATCTTGTCAACTTTCCTATTGGATAAGGTGTGGTGTGCAATATTCTAATTGTGTCCATGTAGGATAGAAAATTTCTATGAATAGAGAATTGGTGAGCGAAAATTTTCACGACGTTGCATGAAAATGCATACAAAAAGTTCCATTAGAGAGTTTTTACTGTTTTGTAATTCTAACAAAGAAATTTGTATTGGTAGAAGGCATCATCGGAAATACACCTTACAAAAATAACAGTTGCTCTTAATTTTGGATGGAGTACAAGACTTTTATTAGTCGGAGACTAGCATTATTCCTTGCTTAACTAGAGTTATGTACACAATTCTTTCTAGAGTCAACTGTTTGTTAGATCTTCAAAACCCAGTGTCTTCAATGCCGGGTAATACACTTGCTCTCATTTGCCAAACTCTTCAATTCTTTCAATGTCCATGCTCGCACCCTTCTGCATACTGATTGGAACTACGGTGAAAATGATCAGAATTTGGTAAATTCATTTTTGTTGGTGCAAAAGGTGGCCCTAAGCCAAACAAAACTCAGAGCAGCAGAATCAGAATACAAAATATTCCAAACCAGGAGAGCCAACAATCGCCCCGTCTTCATTCCCCAACATCCACACAGGCATTAGCTTCTCTAGCTATATCGATCAGGCTGCACATCCAGGGTGGTTGATAAGCACCTTGCAATCCATGATTAAGTCAGATTGCAGATGATTTAGGTCCGGGAACCCATTGATCAGCTCAAATGCTTGCGAAAAGTCGGATTGGATGATCGATTCGATGATCATGGAGGAGAGATGCCTCAACCAAGTACATTGCAGACCCGTTTTGATAGCTAACATGTCAGTTGTGAGAACTGAACAATACTCACTGCATCCAACAAAACCAATAACACAATTTACTTTGTCATCAACATCAACTCTGAAAGTGTTCTCAGGGGGTCAAATATCATTTCAGAGGTCTGGCACCCCTCACCAAACTGCCAACATGTCCTTAGTTGATTCCAAAATATCAATAGCAAATTTCTCAATTCAATCAAGAAGGTAATTAACATTGAACTTAAATAAGGTCGACACATTCAGCATTACATCCCTTCCAAATATTCCATATAGTTGCAGCAAACACATCCCCAAGAAGCACCTTTAATGGAATCGAAATTACCTTTGTTCTCTACGTTACATGGAAGCCATTCATTACATCGCATGCTAAAAAACCGAGCTTTGCTCAGTTCCAGGCACCAAATTTAACTACACCTATCTGGACTTAAGACAGTCCCCAAGAACATGAACAATGATTCAGCTTTAGCATTGCATCTAAAACATCCACTCGCGATCTACTGAAGGGCTAAATTTGGATTCTAAAAATGACCCAGATAACAAAACAAATACAACAAAGAGGATGAAGCAGGATAAGCAAAGAAGGTGTTGGTGGAAACAGCAAACAAGGTCGGGTAGAACCATGAGTAGGTCTTGATCAAAATCCAGCTCATCCAAAAAGTCTAGGAGAGTCACGTAAATCAGATTACACCCGTCTTCTATTTTTGCTGAGGCAGCTCATAGGAATTCTATTACGTTGACATAACCAAAGAAAGAATCTAAATGTACTAGGTCCCTTGAACTTCCAAATCCAGAAATTAGTCCAGTAGGGAACCACATGGTTGAACTTCCAAATCCAGAAATTAGTACACTAGGGAACCACATGGTTGCATCCTGTGGGGCTTGGATTCACCATTCAAAAAAATTCATGGTATTGTAGTCACATCTATAATTTATCACTGGCTCTGCAATAATGATTCGGCAAAACATCGAATACAAATGGGCTTACCAACATGGAAAGTGCATGCATTTTGACACAAACAACATTCCTTTTTGTAAAAATGATTAATTTACAGAAGAGGAAAAAAAGGATAACTGAAGAACATTGAAAACTGATTTGACTAACGATATTCATATGCGATCTAAGAACAGATAAGAAAATGGATACGCAACAACTGCTTTCGACACTTGCTCATTACTCATTCAAGCATGATAATAACACCTTCACCTCTTGCAACAACTTTGCTCCAATTCTTACTATCCCCAAAATCAGAAAACTATTACGAAATCTCAACAATCTTGGACCTCTTCTTCAACCTAGAATTCCCCAATACCTCACCTGAAGAACCTTCATCATCGTTACCCTTACTTCTCTTCGTTTTCTTACTCACCAATCCTCCATTACCGCCGCCGCCATCGTCATCATCATCATCATAATCATCATCATCATC
Organism: Lonicera japonica; assembly: GCA_021464415.1. Classification (NCBI taxonomy): domain Eukaryota; kingdom Viridiplantae; phylum Streptophyta; class Magnoliopsida; order Dipsacales; family Caprifoliaceae; genus Lonicera; species Lonicera japonica. The sequence goes on along the minus strand of CM038470.1, from coordinate 27,477,582 downwards.
ATCATCATCACCACTACTACTATCATCTTTAGATTCCTCTTCACTATCACTATCACTCCCATCCAATTGAATCACAGGTTGATAACTTGAAATCGCAGATTCAGCAGCAGCAACAGCCTCAGGCGTATGAAGATCCGCAACGCCGAGCATCAAATCAAACTCAATATATTCTTTTTCATCACCTGTAGGGGGTGGCAATTTTAGAAATGTCACGATAAAAGGACATGGAACGAAACAAATTTGACCTTAGAATTCATGTTCGTATCTATAAATTTTCACACAATGTCATGTCATGTCCAAATTTCGAAACAAAATTAACATGAATTGGAGCTAATGTTGATCATGTTATCGGGGAAAATCCTCGTTTTACAGGTGTTACAATGTGTTTATTAGGAAAGAAAACGCTTAGGCTTAATAAATTTGTGTACAAACTTTTTGCACATATTGATATGGAACCACTCAAATGATTTGAGTACAGCCACACATTTTGAGTTTTTTTTTTTTTTAAACCTTTGGTTATTTAAAAGTGAATGTTGAACTCTTAATACTCTATGCCGGTGGCGGAGCCAGGAATAATTTTCAGAGGGGGCCAAAAAAAAATTAAGCCAAATCAAACTCAATAATTATGTTTACAGACCAATTTTTTACTAAAATACTTCTCCATTCTGTTTCAATATTTCAGAAAAGTTAAAAATGATATACTAAAATTAATTATATCTTTTGATATATAATCCAAAAAAAAATGGAGACTGTTTCAGAAAAAAAAAAAAAAAAAGGTAGTGAAGAACGGCTGCCTGAAGGAGAAAGAGAATAAAGTGAAAACTTAGTATATATAACAAACTTACACCTTCAACTTATAACACTAATTGCACAAAGTCCCCCGCGCGCATGCCTCACCAATCACTGCTTGCTTGACTTATATTACAGCCCCTCTCTCTAAACTTATATTCTAATTACACAATGGCCCCTCAACTTTCCTTTCCCACACATAGACCCCTATACTCTCTGAAAATTTTCAAAAAGTCCAGGTGGGGACATGGCCCCACCTGGACCCCATGTGGCTCCGCCCCTGCTCTATGCTGAACAGGACCTCTTAAAAATGTGTTTGATTTTATTTGAATCTAAATGCTAAATAGATGCCATTTTACAATTTTACCATTAATATTATGACACTTATTAATAACAAATAAATAAGAACAGGGGTATCGCTGGAACAATATTTCATTAGTGTTAAATTCAGCATTTAATGCATCTTGCATCTTAAGACTGAATGCTTAGTTTTAATCCAATTCAGCATTGAGAGGTGAGAAAACAAACACCATTAATATTTGATTGGTTCCACAATTGTGTAATCTTAGCACTGTCTATTAGGAATTAAAAATGGCAATCATGAATATTGTGCTGTGTTGCGTTTACATAATACTTCCAGTTATTTTTTGTTTTTGCATTTGAATGCTTAACGAGAGAGTTTTAAGCATTCATAAGTACAATATGCTGTTTATTTTTTTAAATCAAGGGGTTAACAGCCATTTATTTTTTAATGATTAAGCATTCAACATTAATGCGTAAATGCTGAATTTTAAACCATTGTTCATACAAACACTTAGGTAATGTTTGGTTGATGTTTTAAGCTGAGTTTTTAAAATATGGTATTTGGTAGGATTTTGAAGTATGTTGAAAAGTATATTTGGTTTTTTTTTTGAGTTTTTTTCAACCAACTAAAAATCTCATAAATTTTTTTAAAAAAATAGTCACAATAGATCTTATTTTATAGATCTCGACAAGTATGTTTTAAATATATATTTTTTTATTTAATTTTGATTTTTGAATTTAAAGTTACGGTGTTTAAAAGTTTTTTTAGTGAGAGAAAGTAAAGTAAAATAACTTTTGGGAAGTGTGAAAGTAGAGTTGATTTTAAGTTGAGTTTTTAAAATTCTGAGAAAAAAAAAAAAAAAAAGAGAGCAACCAAACAGGGCTTAATATTCAGCCTCATTCAGAATGAAAAAGCAAACAATATTTTTCAGAGCATGACTTCAAATATTCAGCATTCAGTAATAATCATTCAGCAATCAAAGGTTAAAAAAACCAAACGTATCTGCGTCTAATTATTATTGTCGTGTCGTGTCAAGCCAAACAAGTGTCCCAAAAACACAAATTGCCACTCCTAAATTATTATTTACCTGTAATGGCTTCGATATCGTATTCCTCTGGATTGTTCCTAGCGTCAATTTGTAGCTTTTTGTTCGATTCCGACATTATCCCTAAGAAATCCTTCACTTTCCCCAGTACTTGGCTTTTCGGAGCCGAAGAAATCGTAGGTTTTGAATCAATTGAGGGCTGAGATTGAATTGGATTTGGAATTTGATCTTTGTTCTTGCAAACAATGAGTTTGGACTGTATTGAGCAGGTAGAGGAATTGTTGTTCTCGAAATCCAGAAGGATTTTGCTGCTACCCCCCATAGCTGAATCTTCTTCTCTCTACAAGAGCAATGGGTAAATTGAATTAGGGTTTTATGTTTTCTCTTTCATAATTTCTCTCTTAGGGTTTTTGTGTTTTGTATCACCTCTAACTTAGGGTTTTGAATCTATTACTCCAGATCTCGTAATAGGCTGCAAATTATGGGCTGGCCCAAACCTTGGCTACATAATTATTGGACTCAATTTGCAAACCAATTGCGTTTGCAATATTATATCTAATAATTTTAAATTTTGAAATATGATTTTATTTGTTCGAGTGGTAATAATATAATTTCCTTGCACTTAAAGACTAAAATCATGTACCAATATCAACACTTTTTAACATAATAACCAGCAATTTAAGAAACTATCCTTTAAAAAATAAAAGAGAAAAATAACAAAAATTGGGTTAAAAGGAAATTTTTGTTATTATGGTTAAAAGGAAGAAACTTAAGTTGCGCTACACCTTATTATTACTACATATATAAAAGAACATAATAAATAAACATTGATTTAATTCTCTTTTATTTTACTAATGAATTAGACTTTAATATATAATGACTTAATGTAGATTTTTATTTCAGTAATGAAGGGAAATGTTTATTTATATTATCTTGGTCCCTGTGAACTTGATTGGATTTGTTTTGTATGTTGTTAAAACTTAAATAATCCTTACACAAAAGACGTTGGTTTTGAACCAATCTAATCCAATGTCAAATTGGATCGGATTTTGAAACTAAGTCGGATTGAATTGGATTCTAAAATAAACAATTATGTTGGATCGAATTAGTTGGTGAATTGTTAATAAATATATTGGTTTCCAACCCATCCACGCCCCTACCAATCCTTTTCTATTTCCTTTATTTGATCGCTGGTATGTATAAAATGTCTCCAAAAATAGGGTACCTTTACTTAGAAGATCTTTCCTAGCAAATTGGTTTATTTTTCCAAGTTTTTGGCTCTGCTTCTTATTTTTTTGTTTTCTTTGTAATGAAAATAAATAAATAAAAAAAACCTTTGAACTTCCCACCCTAAATTTATAACCATTTTTTTATTGGGGGGTGGGTATAATTTGGGGTATGTGTGTCGAGTCCCATTCAATGTGAATTTTGGATCATGGTGCTAGACTTATTTTTATTCGGGCTTGTTGCTATATGTTCCTACTGAATTAAATTTATTTCTAGGTCTGTCAATCCAAATATATGGATTGGATTTTGAGTTGTTCAAATTCAGTAGTAAAAATTATTTGCATATATTTAAGTTCAAGTTCAAGCTCACGTTCGGCCCAATGTAAAACTCACTTTATGTTCAGATTCAGCTCACAATTTACTAAGAGCTTCGAGGTCTAAGTTTGGAACAGCCCACATAATAGTACTATGCATGGTCTGAAAATTTACGAAGTATTAAATACTAATTAGTAAGCATCTATAACCTGCAATATAGTATGAAAAATCCAGAACATTCTAAACAATATCCAAATTTGAAATTACCATTGCATAAAATCACTCTGAAAAACTTATACACTCTTAAATATTCTTAATTAAAAGTGTTGTGCTAAATGGGGATGAGATTACTAAGTAGATGTGGTGTGTTGCATGGGGATGAAGTTTAAACCCCAACGACAGTGGATAGGTTTAATAAATTACAAATTAATATAACCTTGTATATATAAGTGGGTTAGGCTTAGTTCGGACTAAACACTCAAAGTTCAAACTGACTCTGACTTAAATTTTTGCTCCTCAATTGAATGGGCCAAACAAGTATGGTTTGCTTGACCCAATTGAAAAGCCTATTTAATTTGTTTCCTTTTTATTTTTTATTTTTTTTCAATCTCCCTAACAAAAAGAATGCTAAACTAACCAAAACTAATTATTTTTTTTGTCTAAATTAAGAGTTCAGTATACATTTCATCTACTTAAAAAGATATACTAATTTTAACCAAAGAATGATTGAGAACAAAGTTTGCTTAGTACTACAGTATATATTTTGATTTTTGATAAGTGGTAACATTCATTATCTTCTAAGAAAAAGACACCAGACTCTTAATTCAAAACATTTAAAAAAAAAGAGAACTATAACCCTTAATTTAAAAAGAAGAGGGTATGTAAAAATTAATTTATGTTTAGAGAGCCATTTAATCTATCAATATTGAGTTAAGATGCACTTAAGTTCTGCGAAATTCAAATGGTTTTACACTTGAATTGAGTATTTATTTGTTTATTATATTTCCCCCTTATCAGAGTTTGGTTTAGGATAGGGATGCACATTGTTTAGATTGGATTGGTTTATTACTTAAATCTAAACTAAACCAAATTAATCAGCTTTAAAAAATTTGTACCTAATCCAAACCAATTACACGGAAAAACCAAACCAAACAACAACGGATTGGTTCGGATTGGGCTGTCGGTTACAAAATTCAGTAATTTTTTTTAAAAGTTATATAACATTTAAGAGAAGAATTGCATTTTATCAATAAGTCAAATACTTGATACATTTCTTTTTTACGCTAACACTTTATTTTTTTACCCGAATGATCTTTCTAAAACTTACTAACCTAGCTACCCTGTGATAATTTCTGATTAGTTTAAAAAGTATTTAAGTAGAGTCAAATTCTAAATGAGTAAAAGTTCATATAAAATGGTACCACTTATTTTTATAATTTGCAATATATTTACGGTGTACGATACTTTTTGACAAACTGACAAATAATATTAAAGATTACATAATACACATACATGTACTAAATATAAGTAACATATATTTTATATAATATCGATTTCGAATTGGTTCGGTTAATTTAAAAGCTAAACCGAGAACCAAATCAATCGGTTTTTGAAAAAAAATCAATCCAAACTAATCCAATTAATTTTATAAACCTAACTAAACTAATTCAATAAGATCAGATTAATTTAGTTTTTTGGTTTATCTATAACCGTGTGCACCTTAGTATAGGATGTCCAAAGGAAACGAATTCTTTCGCTTTATTTTCCTTTACATTCTAAGATTCCAATGTATCCTCTCAATTTCAAGAAGTTGGCCTTTATAGTCATTATCAAGGGATTGTTTGGATCTTTACTGGAAATGGAATTCTTGCCATTACATTTCTATATCATCTTAAGATTCAAATCAAGTCCTCTCAAACGAAACCATTACAAAATCTTTTAATTGTAATATTATATTTAATTATTTTAAATTTTAAATTATGATTTTATTTGTTCAAGTAGTCATTAATAACATGATATCTTCGTACTTGAAAATTGAAATCATTTTTTCAATATCAACAATCGTTAATAGTATGAACTTAAACAATCGTTAAAAGTATTTTGAGAAATTATCCACTAATTATGTTAAAGAAAAAATACTTTTACTTTTAGATATTCCTAAAAATATTAAATTAAACTTCTGATTTGAAATGCAAAAGATACGAGAACTCTTTGTCTAACACCAATCTTAATCTATTTCCTTTATTTGATCGCTGGTATGTATAAAATGTCTGCAAAAATAGTGTACGTCTAGATTTTCGTTTAATTAGAAGATCTTTTCCTAGCAAATTTGTTGATTTTTGTAAGTTTTTGGTTCTGCTTCTTATTTTTTTGTAGTAGTAATAATAATAAATATTCATATTAAACGAGCTTGTTCGAATTACTGTATAACACTTGGTTAATGGGTCGTGTTTGTTTGATGGTAAACCTATTATACATATGCTTTGACAAATATATTCTTATCTTTCATTCATAAAACTTTAAAATAACGTCAAATGAATATAAATACATATTAATGTTTGAGAAAATAAAGAATGAGAACTTACCTTTGCATAACTCCGAAAAAATTATTATGTGCATTTTATTAATAAATTAGGTTTTGAATATGTAATTTGTTAAAATTATTCTAAAGCACTGTCAATTACACACTTATCTATTATAATATGCTAAAAAACAAGTAGTGCAAATTTAATTTTACATTATTCCATAAAAAATACATTTTAAAAATATACTGCAAAGTTAACTTTGTATTCGTTAGAGTTTGGTCAAATATAAGCTTTTAATTTACAAAAATATTATTTCTTCATTCTTTTTAAGAAAACTTTTTCAAACAAATTCTATTTTTCAATATCCCAAAAAAACAAAAAAACTTGGATCGCTAACCCTAAATTTATAACCATTTTTTTATTGGGTGGGTGTTATAATTTGGGGTATATGGGTCGAGTCCCATTCAATGTGAATTTTGGATCATGGTACCAGACTTAGTTTTATTCGGGCTTGTTACTGTATGTTTTCTACTGAAGTAAATTTATTTCTAGGTCTGTCAATCCGACCTTGTTCAAATTCAGCAGTATAAATTATTCGAGTATATTTAACTTCAAGTTCAAGCTCAAACTTGGTCTAATGTAAAATTCATTTTATGTTCAGACTTAACTTAGAATATTTTTAATAGGACTGTGTAAATTATTGTGTAAATTTTACATGGCAAGTGAGTTTTACACAAAAAAATTTACACATACCTATTTACTTTCTAATAACCAATATTAATACTCTTGTGTAAAAAGAAGTGTAGTCCAATAAAAAACAGTCACCTAAAAAGAACAAGAAACTACACAAATGAGGAGAGAGAATGAGTGGGTGAAAAGAGAATGTGAGTGGTGTCATTGAGTTAATAAGGAGAGAATGATTTGGTGGAGAGAGAATCATACTTGGCTGTGTAAATTAGATACGCAAAATATACAACCATTACGCATAAGAGCTTAGTTGGTATTAATTTTATACAACCATTGGAACAACAAAAAATTTATACAATGCTAAATTGGCTATTTTTATACAGACCTATTGGAGATAATCTTACAATTTATTATGAGCTTTGGGGTCCGAGTTTGGACCAGCCCACATAACACTAATAAGCATGTTCTGAAAATTTATGACGCATTAAGTAATAATTAGTAAGAATTTATAACCTACAATATAGTATGAAAAGTCTAGAACATTCTAAATAATATCCACCATTGCATAAAATCACTCCGAAAACTTATATATTGTTAAATATTCTTAATTAAAAGTGATGTGCTACATGGGGATGAGATTACTAAGTAGACGTGGTGTGTTGCATGGGGATGAAGTTTAAACTTTAACGATGGTAGATAGGTTTAATAAGTTACAATAACATAATCTAGTATAAGCAGGTTAGGCCTAGTTCGGACTAAGCACTCGAAGTTCAAGCTCACCGCAAAATTTAATTAGGATTTAAAATTTTGTTTACACTTGGCCCAACTAAAAATAAATTACTCGATCCTCAATTGAACAGGCCGAAACTGGGTTTGCTAGGGCCAATTAACAAGCCTATTTGTTTCTTCTTCTTCTTCTTCTTCTTCTTCTTCTTCTTCAATCTCCCTATCAAAAAGAATGCTAAACTCACCGAGAACCATTTTAAAACTATTTTTTCAGTCTAAATTAAGAGTTCAGTATACCTTTCATCTACTTAAAAAGATATACTAATTTCAACCAAAGTAATGATTAAGAACAAAGTTTGTTTAGCATATATTTTGAGTTTTGATAAGTAAAAACATTGATTATCTTCCAAGAAAAAGACACCGGACTCTTAATTTAGACCATTTCAGAAAAGAACTATAACCCTTAATTTAAAACAAAGAGGGTATACAAAAATTATTTTATGTTTAGAGTGCCATTTAATCTATCAATATTCAGTTAAGATGCACTTAAGTTCTGTGAAATTCAAATGGTTTTACGTACACTTGGATTGAGTACTTAATTGTTTATTATATTTGCCCCTTATCAAAGTTTGGTTTAGAATACGGGTGCACATGGTTCAGATTAGATCGGTTTACTACTTAAACTTAAACTAAGCCAGTTTAATCGATTTTAAATTTTTTGTACCCAATCCAAACTAGTTACACAGAAAAACCAAACCAATCCAAACCAAACAACAACGGATTGGTTCGGATTGGGTTGTCAATTACAAAATTTAGTAATATTTTTAAAAGTTATAATAACATTTAAGAGAATAATTACATTTTATCAATAATTAAGTCAAATACTTGATACATTTAATTTTTACGCTAACACTTTATTTTTTTACACTAATAATCTTTCTAGAACTTACTAACCTACCTTGTGTTAATTTTTGATTAGTTTAAAAAGTATTTAAGTAGAGTCAAATTCTAAATGGGTAAAAGTTCATATACAATGGAACCGCTATTGAATTTTGATTAAAACTAATCACTTATTTTTATCATTTGCAATATATCTACGGTGTAGGATATTTGTTGACAAACTGACAAATAATATTAAAGATTACATAATACACATACATGTACTAAATATAACTAATATATATTTTATATAATATCGGTTTTGGATTGGTTCAGTTAGTTCAAAAGCTAAATCGAGAACCAAACTAATCGGTTTTTAAAAAAATCAATCCAAACTAATCCAATTAATTTTATAAATCTAACCAAACCAATTCAATAAGACCAAATTGATTTAGTTTTTCGATTTACCTATAACCGTATGCACCTTAGTTTAAGATGTCCAATAAAAACGAATTCGATCTTTCGCATATTTTCGATCCATTACATCCTAAGATTCCAACGTATCCTCTCAATTTCAAGAAATTGGCCTTTATAGTCATTATCAAGGGATTGTTTGGATCTTTGCTGGAAATGGAATTCTTGCCATTACATTTCGATATCATCTTATGATTCAAATCAAGTCCTCTCAAACGAAACCATTACAAAATCTTTCGATTGTAAATGAAAAAAATTGCAACCTACCCCTTATCATTATTCCTCTTAATCTTCTCTATAAAAAGGACACAATGTTGATACTTCGACGACCGAAATCAACTCTCTACTTAGAGCTCTTAAGTTTAAATATTTTCAATTCTTTCCCTCTCACTCATTCGTCCAGGAAAATTACTAGTTAATTAGCTACCCTACCCAAAAAAAGTTAAAAAAAAATGAAAAATAAGAAAGGAAATTGAAGGGAAAGAAAATTAAGGAAGGTTGATTTTATTCTCAATTTCCTTTAGAAAATCAAAGAGGTTGCAATATGTTCATTGTTTAACTTTGAATCAAAGCCATATATTAGTTCATAAGAATATATGGGTGGTGTCTCCAATAGAAAGAATCCCATCTAGGTCTAAATACCATTATGACAAAGAAAGTCCATCTTTTTTTTTTCTTTCTAAATTTTGATCAAAAGATACCTTTAAACCAATCTTAGCTTTGTGGGTTGCTGCTTAATTAATGGGGTTGTACTTTTTTATTATTATTGCTTTATCCCCTTGTATACCTCTCAAAGTCTCCAACACTAGCATCACTTTAATTTGTTGGTGCATATCTAAATCTATATATAAGATCTCTCTATCTTCCTACCCCATTTTCCCCTTGAAATAAGGCTGTCAAGATATACTTTCAACTTCTATGGCTCTCCACTTCTTCACTTTTCAAGCAACCTTTTGTTTTATTATTATCACTAATGTAATATCAAGATCTCATCACAAATTTTCTTTTTATAACAGAAAGGAAAGATAGGGGCGAAGTCATAAATTTTATCAATAAAAGGAGACAACTTAACGCTTATTTTTTTTCCTAACTAAAAGAGGACAAAATTAATAATAGTAGAATTTTTTTTTTCAAAATTAAAGTGGACAAAATAGCAGTTAAAATTTTTGAATGGAAAATGGAAATTTCACTAATGCAAATCACGAGCAATCACATCTAAAATAATGAAGGGGAAGAACTCCTCCCATATCTGCCGACCAGACATAGAATGAGAAACCCTAGCTAATGTATTAGCAACCACATTCGCTGATAATTTAACACTAAGATACACAAATTTTAAAATTAAGAGGGTGGAGGAGTGGTTGCCCCACTTTGTCACTTACTACATTCGCCCCGGAGAGAGGAACATATATCATTCTAGAATTTGATCGTTCTGTGTATTTACACAAGAACCACATTTTATTAAAAGATCGAATTATAGAAAAAATTAAAATTGTTCAAGAAATTATTGACAATTCATGACAAATAATAATAATAATAATAATAACAACAACAATAACAAGAACAAGAACAAGAACAACAAGAACAACAACAACAACAACAACAACAACAACAACAACAATAATAATAATAATAATAATAATAATAATAATAATAATAATAATAAAGTGACATTTTTGATAAATAATAATTCCCCTAATAATAGGGATCTTGCAATGTAACCACCCAAATTAATGGGTGTCTTCTAGGAATTATCAACATCCTCGATAATATAACACCCCAAAAATAAAATTATTAATTAACACATTTGATGAATATAAAATGCAAAGTTAATCAAATACATGAACTGATATCTGTCTAGGGTTTTGAATTTTGCCAAAATACATGAACTGATATCTGTCTAGGGTTTTGAATTTTGATTCTCACATGATATTATTCATTTGGATCCTCTCTTGATTGGGAAAAAAACTTGATTAGTTTAAGCCACACGGAGACTAGCTAACTATGATTATGTTTGGTGATAAGTATCAATTATTAGACAAGCACTACAAATGTAAGACTCACATGGTAATGGAGTTTTCCAAACCCAATCATAAATAAATAAATAAATAAATAAGTAAATAGATAAACATATGCACAGAGTTTGGCTTTAAAGAGGAATCTCTTTAAGAAAAAGAAAGACCCTCTATTTTAAGGTATATACCGACAAAACTTTGTTGAAATGATCTCTATAATGACTAGATTATTTTTATAAAATTTTAATGAAAAGTTCAATTTGAAAGTAGGTGTAAGGAAAAAATGATATATATATATATATAATTTTTTCCCTTAATATTAAATAATCATCTTACGGATTGAATCTTTTGATAAAATTTTGGTGTAGATGACTTATTATAAAGATTATTTTCACCAAGTTTCATGAAATTTTTTGTCTATTTAATCTTTGAAATGGACGGTCTTTCTTTCCTTAAAGAGAGAGTTGTGATCATCTTTAGAGCCGGTATGTATATGTACATATATACAGCCAAGATCTAACATGTTGATGACGAAATTTGTTGCAGGCCAATTGTGTAGTAGATCTGCATGAACCTCATATATATATAAAGAGAGTAGTGGGATGGTAAGTATTTTTTACCATAGGCTATGGTGTGTACTTTTCTATATTAACGCACCTTTTGGGCTTTGAATGATAATTTAACATTTTAATTATGTTTACGTGGTGTTAAAAGGAACAACAATTCAATTTGAGATTTTTTTCCAAAACTAAAACTATTTATTTTGATCTTTTAAGTAATATAGAGTATTCATTATGGTATATGCACTCCTACTACTATTATAAGTTATACTACACCATTATTTACCACAAATTAACAAGAATATCAATGTTTATTATATTAATCATTGTATATATAATTAATATAACAATATTTAACGAATTATCGCCCCCTAAATACAAAAAAAATATACAAATTTAAAATTGTATTAATTCATCATAACCTATGGTAGATCAGTATCTACTATCCCGCTAATCTCTCGATATATATATTATAAGTATGGATTATATTAATTATTATGTTTTCTTATAATACGTTAAGAACCCAAAATAATACAAATTCTAAATTACAAACGTTTAACATGGCCCCGATGTTCAATCAATATGACAATTATATCGTTTTAAGATTAAATTACCTATTTAACCCCGTTCCTTTTTGACAGACTTTTTAAATCAATTTAACTTGCGTTCTAAGTGCAGCACACATTAATCTAACCACAAATGTATATGGACAACTCTATAATTAAAGTAGATTAGTAGATAGAACTACTTCTACCACTGTATCTATATACAGCAATCTATCCAAGCATAATGTACAAGTAACCAATGCTTGGATCGATACAGAGTACGGCTCGACATATACAAGGTCTCATTCAAAAGGGTTCTTTTCTTTTATACGGAAAACAATTTTTTGTACTTTTTTTAATACTATATTTAACTTAAAATGTTAAACTCTTACATAAATTATAAAACTCTTTATATTAACAACCATCTTGTTTAATTCACCACACCTATGTATTCTCCTAACGAATCCTGCTTTGATAGCCTCACAAAATGGAGGTCCAAAGCACTAAAGCCCAAGGGCGGACAATTGCCCCCCTTTAATTTTGAATATTGTTATTTTAATGTTGAATTATTTTTACAAAATTAAAAGATATATTAGGGATTTTCCCACTTTTAGTTTTGAAAAATGAAAAATAGTGTTAGTATCAGTTTTTGTTTTTTTCTTTGATACAAACTAAACAGTAGAGAGCATTAGTTTTGTCCCCTCCTAATCAATTTTTTTTGTTTGTTTGTTTTTACAATAGTTACATATCCCTCCTAATCAAAAGGCTTATGTATACTTTGGACCTATACTCACTTCTTGTAATTTGGGCTCATTTTATAATATTTCAATTAAATATCATAACCATATATATATACTTTCATATCTATCCATATATTATTTTTTTGGTTCATGAGATAAAACTCAAATTCAATCACTTTTAAATTTGAGGAAGTGCCTTTCCTATTCAAGCTAACTCACCGCTCTAAATGCATCTATCAATTTATTTATATATTAATAAGTTATATGACGCGACATCGAATTGGAAAGCTTAAATTGGGAAAAAAAGCATCATATGCTATAATGTTGGGTTACTCCAAATTTGAAAAAGATAGTGTCTATTCATGTGACGTGTAGATGCAATGAAGGAATCATATATGTTCATCATAATTGTGCACTATATATTTATATATATATATATATATAGTGGTACCATCAGAGCGAAATGAATTGATGCCACAGAAGGTTGATGGTTTGTACTATATATGCTATAAAGTTTTCACTCACTAGCCAGGAACATGTATATATTTATACGTGGTACCACAGGTCCACATGCATTATCTGCACATTGATCCCAGTCCCTAAGAAATTGGGTTCTTATTTTAGTTAACCAATCATATTCCCAAAAATAATGCCGGCTGCGGGCCACCTGCAACCACTGCCAGAGGTTCACCTGAGATCCAGTACGTGGTGGTCGTCGGACTTTTGACAGCTGTTGTTCTTCGAATTAAAAGTATTTTTTAATTAAAAGATGGAAAGATTATGATTTGAATGGTTTATAGTTTTAATTAGGGTCAGGGTGTTAAGTGTTGATTTTTGTAAATCAGGGGACTAATGCTAAACTACATATTTTAAGGGGGTTTAGTGTATTTAACTCAAAAGGAAATGAAGAATAATTGGAGGACGTATGGCGCAAGATATGTTTTTGTCGGACAATAAGCCTTTGTTTAAACATAATTATTTCTTAATCGTTTATTTGGGTTTGGTGCTTTTTTTAATCCTCCATTTACATACTGGTATTCCCACATGAGCAATTAGCATAATATTAAAAAATAAAATAAAATTGGGTTTACTTTCTCCCATTCTCGGTTGATTTTAGGTTAGATAATCTAGCTACTCTAACACAGTGTCATAAATCTTGATACTTCGGAGGTTCAAGGTTCAAATTTTAAATGTAATGACCCATTGTACATTAGCGATTTTTTTTTTGGACTAGATTATGGGGTTTTGCAGAGATGGTCTTTTAATATAATATTAACGCTAGCTATTTCATCCATGTCATAAGCCCAATTGCCACACATGCTACATGGCTTCCATATAGTATTAAAACATCCACGTGTTTGACTTAAAATTTCGTTAAATCAAAAGAGCGTGTTGAAAGTTGAAACTAACAAATTCATATTATATATATAAAAAAAAATAGTTTGAATACTTCGACTGTAATACATATTTTTCCTCCCTTTTTTTTTTTCTTTCCTATAGATAGAAACTCTAATTAATATGCTTTTACTAAAGAACAAAATAAGCAATATATGAATGGCTTATCTTAGTTGAAGAAGCAAAATTTGGTTGATGAATTAGGAATTAACACGTTGTGTGCAAATTTGGATTGTGGGACTGGGTCAAAGAAAATAGTAATAGATCAACCAAATTACAACAAAATAATTAATCCTTCCGCAAAAACTTAATGGACATTTCAAATATATAACCTTAAATTAAACACAATTATAAGCCTTTTCACTTCTTTTTTTTTCAATAATTAATAGTACATGTACAAAAAACAAACAAAAAATTAGGACAAAAAATTTATTTAATTAATGGTCAATATTTGGGATCTACTTGTACCTAAAACTATATATTTTTTTAATTATTAATCTAATAACTCACACATTATTTATTTTATACACAAATTTATTTATCGTTTGTTTAGTTATTGTTAATTTAAAATTTCAGGAAGCAATAAGTGAGTGTTGCCCGCGCATTTATTATAATTGTGAGGCAGTTGGTTAGTTGGTAAATGGATTTGTCTTCATGCAATTCATGCAAGTTTGACACACCCACAGAGAGAGATATTAACTTCAATATAATGAGCACAGCTTAATTAACAAACTCAATAAGAGTTAAAATGTACCAATTTTAGATTATTTGATCTTATATTCTTAAAAATATTTGCTAAGAAGTGTCGCATGTGACAAATGATACTGATTTTTTTTATTTTCAGAAGTGATTGAATATTTACAAAGAGAAGTTGAAATGATCGATCGACTCCTAGTTAATTTTCTATAATTTCAATGCGTTCTTATATATTATTTATTTTGTTTTTAATTCGGAATTTAACTTCTAACTATATTTGGCTTCTTAATAATTTTGAGTACTCATTTGATTCAAGTTTTTGTTTATTCTTGTAATTCAAAATGATAATTTCACATGAAATATTTGAGCTTCATTTTATGATTCAACCGCTTGAATTATATGAGCACTAATTTAGAATTCCGGAAACCAACCAAAACCCGAAACCAATCAAGCGCATAACATAAATCATACAATTAGTTTCTGAAACTATGTTTTACAAATATAATTAGGCTGTCCCGTTAAGAATAGATAAAGGGGAAGAAGTTTAATTGAATTACTTATAAGATATTTAATGGTTGCTTTCTTTCTTTTTTGATCGATTCTAAAACGTAAAAAATAATTGCCATTGTAAGTAGGGCAAATGAAATAATTTATATCCACGAATATATATATATATATATATATGCTGGTGAGGCCAACCATAAGATTTGATAATGACTTGCATTGAAATTGTCCTTTTCCTTTTCCTTTTCCTTTTCCTTTGTGATATATACTTGGAACCGCCATGGGATTACTGTGTTGCGCGCTGTGCTGGATATCCGATCCCTTTCGGAGTCGAGTAGAGCCTTGCTTCATATTTTGTGCCTCGAGAGGCTAATAAGGCCGTTAATGAGTTAACGCGTTTTGCTCTCTGCGCGCATATTTTGGTTTTGTTCATGATTTTTTATCGCTTCTTAAAACTCTTAAGATTAAACTTGTTTCCGATGTTAGTTATTTTGTTGTTTGCCTGCTTTCGCAGATTTTTTCTTATTAAAAAAAAAAAAAAAAATCAATGTAATTCACTATTTTACTATAGTGTAATTCAAATTAGTTACGTTCAAGGCTCTACTTATTTTAATAAATTGTAATTCAAATTAAATTGGGGTGTAACTCCAATTTCTTTTCAGAGAAAAATTAAAAACCTAAAAGAAGCTGGCCAATAAAAGTGGAGTTGTAAGTCAAAACAACCCAAGGAAGAGCCTTGAAAGTAAAAACAAAAAAGTACAAAATATTGCCCATTATTAAAGATAAAATGAAAAAAGAACGACTTTTTCTACCCTGACACTATTCTTTATGCAAAATTAAACTCATATACCCCATGTTTTCATGTCATCAAGTTTTCGGGTGTAGTTCACTTTAATTCGAGTGCCAAACCAAAATAATTAGTATGCGTTAATTCTCCTAAAAAAGGAGATGAGCCATAAAATGTAGTTCATTTTAATGATTGTCAACTTACCATTCAAATGACTTTGGCACTAGACGTTTCCAAAAGGTTGCCGAGCTAGATGAGTATAGTGATATACGTCTATTATATTCGCATAGTAACTTTTATTCACTCTCTATTGGGATATATGTAGTACTTCTTGGTCCTAAAGATCCAAACAGATTAATCGTTGTTCAACGAATTTTTATGTGGGGGAAGAAAGTCTAATGTTTATAAAAACAAAAAAGATGAATATAATTTAATTAATTGCTTAAAATCAGCTGGCAAAGTAAAAAACTAATAATAATTACAAGAACAGATGAGATTAAAACAAATTATCATGACTTGGTTCACAAACCCTAGTCTAGAAATTGATACCAAGGTTCAAACTTTGCTAGGCCGGGTGTATTAATTACATACACAGAATCATTGACAAAAAGAAGAAGGGATGCATGTGTCATTTGTGTAATAGTAATATATACCCCATCTTTTTTTTTCCCATTTAATCTGTGGGTTATAATATTAAAATACGATTTAAATTTTATAATTTTAAAGGAAGAAAAATTATATATAATCAATCAATTATTATAAATGACTCCAAAATGGTGTAAAACGCAAAATTTTATAAAAATAGCTGTCACTGAAGATTGCTGTCAATAAAAGTATTCCAAGGAACATGTTTTTCATCTCTAATTAATATATAAAACATCATTTTTCAAAAAGAAATGAAAAATAATAATAATAACTTTCTAATTGACATGGGAATGAAAAAAATGTTCATAAAGATCATATTGGACTTCCACAAATTATGGCCATACTTTTACAACAAAATTCGTGGCCAATTAATGTATTGAGATATGAGATATATAAATTTAGGAACAAAATTTTATACGCCAAAAAAGAAATGGGGAGATGTGCCAAACAAGGTGTAATTAGAAAGATGAGGAAAGCATGAACAGATGATGGGTCAAGAAGACTCAACAAAGCAACGTGGAGGCAAAGGAAAGGCATAAATCTGACACACCCATATATTTCTTCTTCCCCCTTTTTACCTCCATATTTTTTCAATTATTTAAAATTTGAATATTTAATTGACAGAGGTCTCTAGCAGGGTGGGGAAGTTGTACTGTGTATAACCAAAAAAAAAATGTAAGTGAGAAGACTTTTGGCAGCCCAATTTTTGTTTTCTTTGTATTAATAATAAAGATAATAATAATGTTGGTTGAGTTGTACATAGTGGGGGATATGACTGGTGAGGAGGTGTATGTGTTGAAAAGAGGAATTGATTTTGGCCAAACCTATATATATGTATATTTATATGTCCATGTCTTTCTCGATCACCTCACCATGATCTATAGGTAACTATCTAATTACCGAGGCCCATAAATCAATAATATAGTACATTATTTTATTTTTAAAATAAGACTATGCAATTACTATTGCAAAGAAGAAAGAGTACGTCGGTGAAGTTGAACATGAGTTAAGTAAAGTGCTTTGATGTATAGAATATATCTTTCATAAAAGTGGGGGTTCAAACTCAATTGAAAATGTAATTACACATTTTATCATTCTCTCCTAACTAAAAAAAGATCGACTGGGAATCAAGTAGTTCCAAGATCTTAGCCATGGGAAAAGGATAGCTAGAGAGGTGGGAATTCACATAATCGGCAGGATCTAGTACCCTTATACTATAGCGTAAATTTATTCTTATAAAAAAAACACCATCACTATTAACGTTTCTTAATTTTTAATGAAAATTAAAAAAAAACGTTAGCTTTTCGTTTAGATATTTTGAGATTTGGCCGTTCCTAAAATTGAAGATGTGTGACCATAAATTGATCATTCAATTAATTAGTTTTGGTTGATTAGCATTGACAAAGAAATGTTAGATGAGAAAGATTTTGATCTCTTTTTTCAAGCACTACTACATATATGGGTCCCTTTCAAAATGCATGATGCTTGGGAAAATCATAAAGTAAAAGAGAAGAAAGTAAATACAAAGGAGTTAAATTTTGAATGTTATCAGAACTCCACATGGCAGAATTTTTGTGTTAATTATAATATTTTTTTTGGTTATAAGTTAATATGTTCAACTTTAATTAACCAAATAATTAGCATCTTGCACTTGTATTTTTAATTTATCACAATTTTATTTAAAAAAAAAAACAAAATTGTTCACTTAGAAAATGACATCAACCAAACATGTCACTATTTGCCCATTTGAAGGTGACTTGTCCAAGTAATATCAATCAAGCTATGTGAAACTCTTGTGAAAAAGTAAATAAAGAATAAGGGCTCTTGTACAATTTATATGATCACCTCACCAATAATCAAATACAAGAGGACAGAAATGTAGATAAAAAAGAAATATTTAAGTGTTGGTCGGTTGGCGTGGGTGGGGATTTTTTTTTTCTTTTTTTACTTTTACAACTTGCTATACTCTTATCCCACAAATATTGTAGTTGCGGTTCACGAGACTTAAACATAAATTTTTTAGATATGAGTAAAAAAAATTGTCACTTGCTCGAAGTGCAATAAATTGAACACACAATTCCACTATTCTTAATAAATATTATGTTTTTTGAAATATTATGAAAAAAATGTGAATTCAGCGCGGGCCGGTAAGGGTTGTAGCCCCGTTCAAAAAATTTGTTTTAACGTTTAATATGTAAAGATTTTAATTTTAGTACAGTCTAACTTAGTTAAATATTCTCATTAACCGCCTCTCCAAAAAATCTTGTATCCTCAATTGAATTCAATAATTATGTTCAAGTATTGAATTTTTTTTTCGTATATCATAGTTTATGAAAGATTGGATTGAACTTAAAACAAGAACTATGAAAAGATAATATGCACAATTAACAAGTGATCAACAAGTTAATATTGAGATTAAAAAATATGTTCGACTAACAATTTTCCTCTCGTAAGGGACATTAATTTGTAGCAAAATTACTAAAATTCAGAGAAGATAGTTGTAAAATTATTGAAAAGTCAAATATATCACTAGTATCTCACAATAAAAAAATATAGGGTAAATTACTTCTATTCCCTTATGTTTAGGTCAAATATTACTTTGATCCCTGATCTTAGAATTAAATTGACCTCATGCAACCCTAAAGTTTATCATCTGTTCAACTTTAGTCCAAAAGTAAATTCTGGAGACAAAAGTGTAATTTACCATAAAAATGATTTTAATATCAAAACAAGACAAATTAAAGCAAGTAATTAATAGGAAGATTTTTCTTTTCTTTTTCTAGAGAGAGGAAAATATGTGGTGTTGGTTTATTTTTTTCAATATTATTTTTTTTATTGTTTTTAACTTTCTTACATAGACATACACCTTCCAATATATATTCTAAAAAATATGTGAGGAGGAAAAGATGCCTTGTGGAGTTGCTTCTTTTTTTTTAATCAAAAGTGTGAGTGATTATTGTTTGTTTGTTTGTGAGCTTTAATTGTTGGATTCTAAACAATGAAACTTGAAAGATTATGTTCCTTGTGAAAGTGTTGCCTGCCTTGTTCTTTTTGCTATGTTGTTTGTACGTATTTACATCTAGAATAATACTATACTTCGGTTTTAAACGGAAAAAAAAGAAGAAAAAGAAGACAATTAACATTAATATTGCTCAAAATGCCAAAAGTTACATTGTTACAACGTACGCGAGAGGAGAATTACTGATGTGAATGAAGTTTGTAAAACTTGAACTTAAGATATACTTATTGAACTAGAAGTCGTTTACATTAATACTAGAAACTTCAATACTTTTTGTCGAGTTAAATAAAATTATATCTTTAAAATAAAGGAAGATAATCTTAAAGGAAGTGAAAGCCTAAGTGATTAATTACCCAAGGACTTAGGTAGAGTATTTAAGGGTATATTCTGGTATGGTATAGAAAACGTATCAACTTTGAGTCTTCAAATCCATTTTTTCCCATTCCTCCGGCTTTCACCAAAGATCTATATATCATAATGTATATTTGTTGTATAAAAAGAAAAAACAAAAATCTAAGAAAATAAAAAAACAAAAGGTAGTGAAAGTGAAAGCTAATTAATGACACACAATGAGTCAGATTTTGAAATTTCTCAAAATTGATATAGATTTGGCACCACTCTTAAAAAAGTTACTATCTTTAAAGGTGTGTATGGACTTGGTTGGTGAAACATGAAAATACTACTTCTTTATTTATACTATATATTAAATACGTCTAAGAGATTTTAATATGTATATAAAATTACTAAATTACTCTTACATATATATTTTGAAATTTCTGAAAATTTATATAGATTTGAGACCTCTTTTAAAAATGTTATTATCTTTAAAGTTGTGAATTGACTTGGTTGGTGAAATGTGGTAATACCACATCTTTATCTATATTATATATTAAACATGTTCAAGAGATTTTAGTTTGCATGTAAAATTATCAAATTAATTACGTCGCGCTGAATATAATTATATATTTTTAATGTGAAAAATTATTAATTCTTTTATTTCACACATTTAGAATGTGCCCGTAAACTAGTAATTAAAATTTCCATTTAAGAAGTCACCTAAAGTGCTACTCGCTCAATCTGCACTGATTTCCATTAATTAAATAATTATGTTCATGAATTTGTATGGCTGTGTAAGATAAAATGTCTTTCATTTTTTTTATAACACGGATGAACGCATATAATTAAGTAGTTCCAAATAGAATAGGGACGTAGTTCAAATATGGACGCCATGTGTAAATATGTACACATTAAACTATTTTAACTTAAGTCTATATCTAATTTTGCCATTATGATTTTAAGTAAATTAAAATAGAGTTTTTTTCAAAAATACCCTTTTAATTTTTTTTTTGTACAAATTAACTAATGTATTACCACTCAGATGAATTTATGGGATAAGATATTTAATGTATTATCTACATTTTTTTTCAAATATACCCTTTAGTATGTACACTTTATTAATATGTTTAGCACTTCTCTTAATTAGAAAATGGATTCTTCTACCAAAAAAAATAAGATGGATTCAACTGTTTAGACATTGATAACAGTTATTTCTGGTTTGACCTTGTCAATGTATTTTATCAGAAATGCAAAAACGGACATTTTTATAAACGGGCTTGTGACATTATTTATTCTTTTAATTTTAAATTTCTTGAAATTGCATGTGTACGAAAATTAGTTGTACATCTCCTTAAATATATTGTAGTGAAAGGACAAAAGAGTCACAAACAAATTAAATTTGGATTTTGTGAATTTTTTACTGATTCAAAGACGCGGATCACCATTTTCAGTACTTAGAACAGGTCACCCTGCCTCAAAGTTGGTCCCATTTTCACCTTTTATTAGGACACACCCACCTCTCTTAAAGAAAAATAGTGCCCCTATTTTTGTACATGGAGGTAATTATTAATAGCTAGCTAGGTGACAGATTTGACGACAAATAATACTGTTATGTAAAAATCAGATGTGAAATCAGGTTGATTTAGTAGCTTGTCTACTACCGAACGTTCGGAGAAATTGATTTATTCAGTGGAATATTTTGTATTTAATTTTTTTTCAAGTACAAATTCTTTGTGATTAACCACACGCTCAGTTTAAACGATAATTAATTTCACATTTAATATAATGTAAAGATATTTTGCGGAAAAAAAAACAGATGTGAAAGTCACACCGCAAATTTAATAAAATGATACCCTATGCTATATATAATAAATTTTCATTATTAATGGACCACTGAATCCTACTATTAATTGCCTTTTGTTTATAACCATAACTTGTACCACTCTCTCTCTATATAAATGTATTTAATAGTGAAATGAAGATTTTGACCTATCTTTCCTTTTTAAATTAAAGGGTCTGCAGATGGACCTGGTGAAACCCTAGGTTGTGATTTTTGTGGTGTCCAAAATCTGTAGAGCGGGCTCATTTTATTTGCGTATTAATTTTACCAGTTCATCTCTAAAGTGGACCCTATATGTAGACCATATATATATATATATATATTCTTATAGTGATGATCTAATTTAAAATCTATATTCAAATTCGTTTCTAAACTGAATTGTCTATTCACGACAATAATCTAGAATGACAAGATTCATTGTTGGACCTAACGATAGCGCCAATAACCGAGGAAATTAAATTGAACAATGCAGTTTTACATACATACGACACTCGCATAATTCTGGCTTTTGTTTTGCTATTTTACACCATTTATATATATAGGTGATATAAGAGAAATAACAAATCTTCAAAACTTACGACTATTATTTTGAAAAAAAAGTAGATAGTATTTAAATTGCTTCTTTTTAATAAAATCTCGGTTCAATACATGTACACGTGATATTTTTCTTATTGTATGTATTTCTGCAAGTGGCTTGATATATAAGGTCACACAACTCAACCCACACAGCCACATGGTTAATTAGCAAAAATGACCCCTCAAGTTTGGCATAATTCTCTCGCTCGTACCTAAAGTTTAATTTTCGGTTAAAACATTCTTAAAATTTCTAATTTGTCTCTAACTCATCCAAAACTGGATGTCTCGTTAAAAACTTGGATGAAAAACACACGTGGTTGGACAAGTAAGGGACAAAATTGAAACTTTAGGGGTTATTTTCGGAGGTTTTCCTTTCAGGTTTTTAACGGGGCATTCAGTTTTGGATGAGCAAAGGACAAATTAAAAACTTTAAGGATGTTTCAATCGAAAATTAAACTTTAGGGACGAGCAAAAAAATTTTGTCAAACTTCAAGGGTTATTTTTACTAATTACCCATCACATTCTTAAGGTTAGTTTTTTTTTTTTTTTTTTTTTTTCAAGTTCGAGTGAGCTCCTAATTTTTAATGCTTGAATCAAATCTATTTGCTCAACTTCTATTTTATTTTCGGGCTAGAAGAAGTATTCAAATATATATTGTTCCGATTAGGGGGATCGAGATCTCTAGTTCGATTTCCTCCACCTCTATATTCTCCATGCATTTCTATAAATATATTAAACTTTAAATATATCTGTATACCTATCGTTACGAATATATATGTATATATATATAATAAATTAGGTTTTTTCTTCTAGAGGGGGTGTGGGGTGGGGTGGGCCCTGTAGATAGAAGGCTCCTAAGTGTGACCACAATCAATTTGGAAATTCTATGGATTTGTGTAGTGAGTGAGAGCTTTGGTTTGATTCTTTGGGAGGAAGATACAACTTTTAAGACCCACATCTCATACATCACTCGATTCCACAAACAATTTGATGTTTGCTT
Source organism: Lonicera japonica (assembly GCA_021464415.1). Lineage (NCBI taxonomy): Eukaryota > Viridiplantae > Streptophyta > Magnoliopsida > Dipsacales > Caprifoliaceae > Lonicera > Lonicera japonica. The sequence continues at coordinate 27,453,953 of CM038470.1, read as the reverse complement.
CTTCCTTACCTTACCTTACCTTACCTTACCTTACCTCTCTTGTCATGTCACTCATAAGCTAGCTAGTTTAATTACTTTATCTTTGTGACTACGTACCATTATTATATTTTTCACCATCAACGAATAGATGCCAAAGTACTTCCATTGCCTCACTTGAATAATTTACACCATCCACATGCAAGATCTGTCCTTGATTCAAGTGGTAAAATTGTGATAATTCACACAGATAATCGAAGTTCAATTCTTATCTCTCACCCCCTCTCTCTCGTCAAATTCTCGGATCTACCGTTAGATTTCGGAACATCCAACCCAAAACTAATAGGTGGAATAGCTGTGGCATAATTTTTGAGTGACGTGGAGCCCGCCCGTGTGGCATAAGATGAAGAAGGCCATTAGATTTCGGAGCATCGAACCAAAAACCAATTGACAATAGGTGGAATAGCCCCTAGATTTTATATATTGCTTTTTGAAGGTCCTACTCTTCTAATGTGGGATTGATAGTCTCAACATCTACCATTTCTAATATATAAAAACCACCAACCCTTGACCGTCCCTTCTATATACTCACATTTTTCACTTCTAAATATATCTCTCTCCATAATGTAATTTATTTTTTGTTTAAATCTATTTCACATAATAAATCCTTAAATTTTTTATTTTTTTTTGGTGAAAAGTAAAATACGATGGTAATCAACGCGGAGTTTTTCCATCAATTTTCTTTTATACAAGTAATGAAACTATATGACGAAATTTTGGGACTCAAATCTAGCTGCTTCAAAACCGGGAGGATACTTCTTCCTATTTCATGACTGATAAATTGGGTATTCTTTTGTTAATGGTAATTCCTTGATCGACGAAAACCTTTTGTAAAAAGACGAGGATAAGATAAAAAAAAATAAAAAAAAATTGCTTTGACTTTTCTAAAACTTATACTTTCACCGTTCAATTTTTGATTGTATAAAATCTTATGATGATAAATCAATTTTACTTTATCCTACCCCAATAAAAATCTAGTTTCTCTTTAATTTTGTAAAAGATGACGGGGTAATTTTGTTCCTATCTACATGTTCTTTTGGTTCATCTCACTTTCCATAGTTTATTAAGTGAACTGTGTTACTTATTAAGTTTAACCATGTGTTGAGATAGACGTTCAAAAGTAAAAATAAAAATAGCGCGCGAATTAAATCTCAATTACTTTTTATTAATAAATGTTAGTATATCCACCAAACTAATTAATTTATCCACCTAAGTTTTCATTGGCCAAATCATGTAATTCCTAGTGTGTTGATAGCACTTTTATTCACATTTTCATTTAGTCACCATCTTCTATGATTCTGACCATCATTTGAAACTGAAGCACAACAACATGTAATCCAATTAGCATTTTAGTGGGTAAGTTTTTTAGTTCAATATAATAGCCAAGAAATTCATATGTATAGTATTTGTCAGTGACAGCTGCAAATAAATTAAAACTAATATCAAGTTACTAATTAATGTGACTATCAAATTGTGTCCCCATTGTTATTAGTCACTACATGATAATTAACACGATAAAGTGCATTCACATCGTACATCCAAAATATTTTGATATAATTTCAAGGAACTGAAATCGTTGTATATATTTCAGTAATTACTACATGCATGGAGTCTAATATTAATGTGTCTCATTCCAATTCCTTTTTTGACACAAAATCAATTACTAAATCACACAATGTTAAAATATTTTTTTAAAACGTTAATTAATTATACTTTAAACAAAGAGAGTAATTATTGTGTGCCGGATTTAAATTTAAATTTCTAAAAGTCTAAAGAATTTCTAAATTGCACGAGTTCAAACAAGTGTTGAGCAGTGCTCATATGCTAATCCAAGAGTACTAGGAATTATGAGATTCAATTATACACAAAAAATTAAATAAATAAGTCCACTTTATTTTGCTGGACTTTTGGATAGTAAATTTATGAGGTAAAATTTAAAATATTACAAGCATCAACAAAATTTAATTTGTGTTGCAAAAAATTGGTCCAATTACTTATCGAAAATTTAAAGTTTTATTCTTGTATGATTGTACGTACTAGTAAATTTTTAATTCTAGTGTTTATATCATTTAATCGGTTGATTTCTGCTAAATTAATTTTAACTATTTTGAATAAAGAGTTTTTAACAAATCCTTAATATAGAGAAATCAAATTAATATAGAAGTGGTTTTCCAAAAATAAATAAATTAATATGCATAGAAGTGTATTTACATGAGGCATATAATTTAAAATGTAAATATATATTTATAAAATAATTTTAATTAGGGGATATACTTCTAAATTTTCAAAAAGGTCACTATGTGAAACTTGGATCAAAATTACCAAAAATTTAAGGTTGAAAAACTGAAAGAACTCACGGATAAAAATAAAATCACCCAAAAACAACTCTTAACTACAGATGAAGGAAGTAATTAATAAAAGGGTGATTTTCTTTCTATCCACTTAATCTGTAAATTCATCCACCTTAAAATTAGGGAGAGTTGAACCCAATATGTTTTTTTATGTGAAAAATAATTTTATAAGTTTATCCCGCTAAAATTTATTAAGAATATAATTAGAAAATAATATATAATTTGTCAAAAATGTCCTCATCTTCTCACCTTAAAAATATAAATCAAACCCCCCAAATTTATCTCCTCACCAAACCCTCTTGCCTTTGCCACTCTCAACTCTGTTATCTCATCTCCTAAGGATATATATAATTAGGCACATCATGAGAAAAACAAAGGGCTATAGCAATCCTTTTTATGGCTAATGATGGACCAAAACCTTGGAAATAAAACAAATCTAGCTTAACTATAAATATCATAGTTGCTTTGATCCACCTATATATATATATATATATATTTAGGTGTTGTATGAATTTTATTTTCATTACATATACATGATATCCTATTCAACATCATTGTTATAAACAATCCTCTGAGGAATGATGCAAATCAATATCAACTAGGATAGTCTTTATCTGTCAAAGAATTGTTTAAAGATTCAATTCAAAATAATGTTACTTTGATAACAAAGACGTGTAATGCCAATGATATTGGATAAACTATTGATGACATGATTTACAAACTTTTACAAGTGGTCTATTATCATTTTGAGATTCTCGTGTTATTTCAATCTATGGGATTGTCAATGCAATAAAGAATATGTGGAGTTTAGGGTTAGAGTTTTAAGGCCATTTTAAGAATATCACATTTTTAATTTATTAAAGAATTAATTTAATTGGAGAACATTAGAATTATATAATTTTTTGTAAGTTTATCCCGGTGGGTGGATAAAGTGAAAAGAAAATGTGGATTAACTTGCAATTTGGTCAAACATGAATGCACTTACTAATCATGTGGACAGATTTAAAATCACCCTTAATAAAATAGTGAATATCACTTCAATTGCCTAAAGTTTTTGGAGATCTGGGACCTTTTTCTAGGTTGGATTTGTAATTAAAGTTATGTACTTTTTTCTAATCAAATTACTAGGAATTTATAAAGAAATTACTATAAATCTATAAAGAAGTGTTTGCTATTTCTAATCAAATTACTAGTAATCTACAAAGAAATTACTAGGAATATATAAAGGCTTTGTTTGATTGCAAAGATGGAAAAGGAATTTAAATTTAGTTAGTTTGTGTGAAAAGATAAAAAATAAGATGAGAGATGTTGCTCGTTTTATGAAGTAGATATCCTCCATCTTCCGATATTTTTGGTGGAAAACTTTTCCTCACCACCAAGTAAAGAAAATTTTTTCATAAAAAAACTTAAAAATCAAGAGAATATCACTCTTATCACTTAACTTATTTTCCATATTTTTACCAAAATTAACTCATTTTATTTTCCTTTTCCACCTTACAATCAAACGGATCGAGCCAAAGTAGGTTAAAAAAGATAATGTTCATTGACGTTAAATATTGTACAAAAAAATCAGATGTGCTTTTTTATATATTGAAAAGTATTGCAATTTCTTTTTGTTTAAATTCCTAAAAACATGATTATATAATTGCATATCATACCTGATAGATATCAAATTCACAAATTAGGAAAAAAAAAATTAAATTCTCAAATCTCTACTAAAAAAGCATGCACGAGTCATATAATTGAGATGCAAAAAATATTGTGTAACTCTAATGTATGATGATCATATTATTAAAGAGAGAGAGAAGAAAGGCTTACATGATGAAAAAGATAAGCTTACGTGTTTAGCAAAGAGTGGAGTACATAGGGTTTTGATCGAGAGAAAGATGTAAGTGAGGGTTGAGAAAAGGTGAAACATGAAATCTTTTGGAATGAAAGGAGATTTCTAAGTGGATTTGATATTTATAACAAGACTCTAAAATCCAGCACAATTCATCAATAAGCAAAATCCTCTAAAGTCATTGGAGTTTTGAAAATCATAAAATTAGATTTAGAACGATATTTTAAAATTATAATTAAATACATCAAGATTTTAAAATACTTTTTCAAATCCCACAGTTCTAGATTGAATACACCCCCGAGTGATTGTAGGTTCAGGTAATAATATACAGTTCGATAAGTATTTATTTTTTTGATACTATCCCTAGTGGGATTTGAAACATGTTGATCCTAGGCCTGTCAACGGATTGGACCAAGGTGAATCAAGATTCATATTTGAAAAAGTTTTCGGATCGGGCACAGATAGGATCATGTAACGAATCACAAATACATCAATCCATATCCAAATTTGTTCGGATCGGATTATATCCGATCCATTTAAAATTTTAATTATATAATAATTAGTTTGTAAATATATAAAAATAATTAAATTAACATAAAAGTTAAAGTTAATAACAGCCAAATTTATTCTATTCTTGTCAAAAGAAATTATTTAATACTTTTTGGGTTATATTTATTTTTTATGAGTGTATTAATAATAATGTGGTAAATATAAATATAATAAATTTAAGCATAAATGTGTATATTGGATCGGATCGGATTACAAACGGATCGGATCGGCATAAATCCATATCCGATTTGTTAATCAAAGGCTTAACGGCTTTGAATCATGGATATATGGATCATAAATCTTAATCCATATCCGACTAAACGGATCGAATTCGGATCAGATTTGGGTACAAATCCAATCCATTAAGAGGCCTAGTCGATCCTTTCATGTGAAAGTGCACAATTATAACATCTGAGCTATTAGTTTCGTATGTTATTTACAATAAATGATTTATGTGACTAGACCATTAGTTGTCCAAAAGCGCAAGTATCCCATCACTAGTACTATATTAACATATTTGCTAGCTCACATTACATCCATGAAATTAAAAATAAGATAAGATACTTTACTAATTATTTATTTCAAACCATATGAATAATAATTTTGATGAGTTTGTTAGAACTAATTTCCATTTAGGTTTATCAGCTTATATGTTTATTAATTTGTTTTGGATGAAAAAAAGTTACCGTAAGCGAAAAAGCTATTAATCTCCCTTAATTTAGGCAAAAATATCAGGGATAGAAAGTGTAAATTTCACTGAGTATGTTTGTTTCCCAATTAATCCAATTGATCCAAATCAATCCACAACCCGAACCATTACAATTGCCATAATCTTCCATGCCTTTGGTAACGATATTAGCTCTAAATTCTGATCCATTTGGTTCCAAAGCCATTTCTTCCCGACCCGGGTCGATCCAAACTTAAAGGATTCTAACTATCATTTTTCTTTTTCTTTTTTGTGGATATTACGTTTGTGAAATTAAGTTTAATCTTCGGTAAAAATGAAAAATCAACTATAAATTAGGGTTTTACTTGTTTAGTTATACATTTTAGTTTGTTTGGCATCAGTACTAGCTTTTTTTTATAAAAGTGTGTGATTGCATTATTAGATATATAAATCATAAATTAAGTTATTTGGAAGGATGTTAAGGACCTTAAATTTTTAACTTAATCAAATTTAAAGAGTTTCTTTTTGGTTTTTGATAAATTGTGAATTCATCAAAAAACTAATGCGAGATTTTTTTTTTCCTTTCTAGTGAAGGAGAAGTTAAGTTTTGATGGATGGGTGGATCTTCCTAAACCGGTTAAGTAAATTCTAAATCATTTATTACATTTTTAATTAATATATATGATAGATTTTGTAACATCTAACTACAAATTTTAAAGTGCCATTTCTAATATAAGTTCTAAAGCCAAATAACCCAATTTTGAAATAAGAAAAACAATTAATTAATACTTACATGGATATATGGCTATGATTAAACTCTAGGTTACCTAATTCCAAACAAATTTTCTATGTGAAATTTTCAAACATTAACTACAACATATTAATTTTCTAACCCACTTGATTAAATTAAAGACAATTAAGTATTTAATTTAATTGCGATTCTAACCATCTGAAGAATTATGTTAGTGCACACATTATTATTCTTTGTATGATGGAAACACGTAAAAAGGACAAGTTGATTCTCAAAAGACTTGTAAGCACAAAAGAAGTTATATTAAAAGCAACACAAACAAAAACAATGCAGAGAGAGAGAGAGAGAGAGAGAGAGAGAGAGAGAAAAGGAAAGCTTGTCTTAAAGAAGGAGAAGAAAACAATATGTTTAATTACGAGTTGGCCAAGAGATCTATAAATGTCATATATATATACATGAATGAAAGATATGTATAGATAAATATTGCCGTGCAGGGTTTGTATTACCATAAAATCAAGAGAGGGGGGAGATGATTGATAGGTAGAGAGAGAAGAATTAAAGAGGAGGAGGTTGTGAAGTAAAAATGACCCTTTTGTGGGACCAAAAGCAAGGACAAATTGCATGATATGCCATTCCAAATACTCTCTTTCACATTTTCTATATACACTCTTTCCTTTTCTCTTTCTTAGTGGCTTCCCTCCTCTTCTTCTTTTTTTCTTTTTTTTTGGCACTACCATTAATTAAAGTAATTAGCGTTCTTGGTTTTTGGGAAGTTACAACGCCAGCTAAACTTTGTCGAGAAAGATTAATTAACTTTATTTCAAAGAATACAAACCAAAACTATATTACCTATATTAATTGAGCTACTAAAAATGGTATAAGTAATTCTTGATGGATTAATGTTTTAATAATCAAAGCTTTGTTGGTAAATGAAATGCAAATATAAACTTGTTGACAATTATAACTAAGAATTATGGTTCTCTTGGATGTAATTGGTATGTAGATGTAGTAGTAGAGTCAAAAAATTAATTAAAGGAAGGTCAAACTTTAAAAGCATACAAAAATATAATTATAAAATTTTAACGCAAATTAGGGGTATTTTTTGTTTCGGTCACGTTGAGAATTAGAGAGACCCAAACTCAAACCGAATTTAAAAATTCAGTTTCGAAATCTTCCAAACCCGAACCAAACTTTTCGGTTCGATTCAAGTTTATTCGGTTTATATATATATATATATATTTAAAAAAATAATTTAATCAAACAACCAAACTTTTACTAGTGTTTTGTAAGACTTTAAACAAGAAATTAACTACTCTAACAATTCAATTAAATCAGACAGTGTACAAAACACTCACCTCATAAAATATTAGTAGTTTTAATATTGTTTAAATGAAATAAACTAATAAAATATCAAAGAAAACACTCACCTCGGTTTTTATACGATTCCAATATCTCTACGATAACCCATTTAACAATATTGACAAACAAGCTTTCATATTCTCTTATTAGGCCAAACTTTTTCCACATAAATAAAACCAAATTAATTAGAACCCTGCAATCAAGTTGCACAAACTTCAAAGTTCTTATTGCTCTATAATATGTTTAAGATCCAAGAATGAGTGGGAAAAAAATCATGTAAGCATGAAGAAATAACCTTATTTTTACTAAGGTGTTCGGTGGATGGTCAATGGTCAGTCACCATTGTAATAATCGAATCATTGTTTCTATTCAAGATAGACTGAAAATGAAGTTCTAGAGAGGGAAAACTAGGGTTTCATTATACTCAGGTTTTGATCCAATCTTCAATAAAGTTTATCACCCTAGTTGAGAATTAGCTCGGCGGGAAAATTAGAGAGCTCAAGTCCGACAACGAAGGTGAATACACTAGGAATCCTTTTAAAGATTATTATAAGTAAGAAGGTATTGCCCGATATTTTATAATGAGGGGAACGCTGCAACAAAATGGAATAGCATAAAGGATAAACAGGAACTAATGCTAGGGTAGGTAAGCAATTATGGACTAAGATTCGTTGTGAATAGATTTCTATGTTCAGGTGTTTAGGGGTTCAAATTATGGTGCATCCAGGATAAGAATATACGGTCCCTTGGGGGTGGATTCATGTTCAAATACCAATGAGTAAATTTGGATAAAAGGACTCCCACAAAGGAGTCTGGTTAACAATAGGTCTAACAAAAATTGCAGTTACCATAAGTACCTCTATTTTGAACCCATGATAGAGAGCCTAGAGCTTGCAGAGCACCGCAACATTATGGCTATGAAGAATGTGTGGCTTGCGTATTAATAATTTTTAGGGATGAGCCATCTTTGTATCGGAAAGATATGGGTAATTGCGAAGCTGAGCAATGGAAGGCCACCATGGAGGAGATGCGGTCTCTTTATAGGAATGAAACCTAAGAACTTTGCAAGCTACCAAAGTGGAAGAAGTTGATTAGGTGCAAGTGGGTTTTCACGAGGAAAGATGGGTTTTTAGGGTCCAAAATCAGATAAAAAGCAGGTTGGTAACCAAAGGTTATGCACAAAATGAGGTATTTTCTTTGGTGGTTAAGAATATTTTTATTCAAGTGATGTTGGCTATGGTGGCTCAATTTAACTAAAAACTTGATCAACTTGTTGTTAAGACCGCATTTTTGCACGAGAACTTAGAAGAATAAATTTATATATTTCAGCCAAAGAGGTTTAAAGTTATTAGCAAAGAATACTATGTGTGCAAACTTATGAAATCCTTGTAGGGTTTGAAGCAGCCATCTTTCCAGTGGTAAAAGAAATTTGACATGTTCATGCTAATTCAGGAGTTTACGAGGAGTTCAAATGACCATTATGCTTACTTGAGATGACTCAAATCAGGTAACTTTATCTACTCACACATGTATGTCGATGATATGCTTATAGATTCCCGGAGCAAAGTGGAGATCGACAAAGTTAAGACTTAGTTGAGTAACGAGTTTAAGATGAAGGATTTGGGTGAAGTTAAGAAGATTGTGTGGGTATGGAGATTATGAAAGATATAAAGAAGGGGAGATTATTCTTTATGCAAAAGAAGTATCTTGAGAAAGTTATTACCAAATTTGGGATGGAGAACTCAAAGTCGGTGAGTTCTTCATTAGAACCACACTTCAAAATCTCAACAACGATGGCTCCGAATTCAGATGAAGAGGTGGAGTATATGGCGCAAATTCCTTATACATGTACGATAGGGAACTTGATGTATGCTATGGTTTGTACTCAGCCAGATATTGCTCAAGCAATGAGTATATTTAGTAGATACATGGTAAATCCGGGTAAGCAGTGACTTGCGGTGAAGTTAATTTTACGGTATTTACGAGGTATGGAGGATATATAAGGGTTTAGTGTACCAAAAGATAAATGGGTCATATATGGTTGGGTATGTTGATTTAGATTATGCCGGTGACTTAGATAAGCTGAGATTATCTACGGTTTATGTGTTTACATTGGGTAGCAGTCCAGTAAGCTAGAAATCTATGTTATAGGAAGTGGTAACATTGTCTACTATAAATGCGTAGCATATTGCGATGACCGAAGTGATCAAACAAGCCTTATGGCTATAAGGTCTAGTTTTTGATTTGGGGCCAGTCCATGAGCATATGAAGGTGCATTGCAACAGTCAAAGTGCAATTCACTTAGTCAAGAATCAAGTTCATCATAGGAGGACCAAGCATATAAATGTCCGGTTTCACTCATATGGGAGATTATCGAACAAGGTTAAATACTTTTAAAGAAGATTGACACCTACTATAATCCGGTGAATATGCTGACCAAGGTGGTACCATTGGCTAAGTTTGAGCAATACTCGACTTTGGTTAATGTCCTTCAATGTTAAGGCCCTTAAGGGCACAGGGGCTCTAAGGAACCACGTTCTTTGGGAACAAAGAAGGTGATATGCAGGATTGATGTATTGTTGATTGTGGTCAAAGTACAAGGGTATAATTAAAGTTCACCAAGGTGGAGATTTGTGAATTTAGCTTATTTCCTTTTACAATAAAAACATGGAAGTTAGTCTTTTTATAATTAGGATTTGGAAATTCAGGAATTGGAAGCTAATCCTTTTATGATAAAAACTTAGCGTATGTTTGGTGGGTGTATCTTTCCAAATTTTAAAAATTCAACTTAAAATCAACTTTACTTTTACTCTTCCCAAAATTTATTTCATTTTACTTTCTCTTTCTAAAAAAACTTTTAAAACACCATAACTTTAAATTCAAAAATCAAAATTAGATAAAAAAATATATATATATTTGAAACCTACTCGTCGAGATCTATAAAATAAAATCCATTGTGACTATTTTTTGAAATTTTTTTATGAGATTTTTTAGTTAGTTGAAAAAAACTCAAACAAAAATAAAATTTACTTTTCAACATACTTCCAAATTCTACCAAACACCAGATTTTGAAAACTCAACTCAAAACATCAACCAAACATCACCTTAGTTTTGTTCATAGGAATACTAGTATAATATAAGTTTTATTTGTTCTTTGTAATCATTATTTCTAATTTTCAAGGTACATCTGGAGACGAAGTTTTAAAAAGAGAAAATTAGGGTTTCATTGTACTCGAATTTTAATCCAATTTTCAATAAAGTTTATCACCCTAGTAGAGTGCGGGACTGCTGAGACCACGTTATCTCTTGTGCTTGTTGGTGAGTATTTTCTTCTTATTTATCCATTATTGTTTCTTGTGGATCTTTGGTTGCGGTAACATATTGTTTCTTGGATTTCTCCACATTGTATTTGTAGGTTGGTTTAGTTAGGGTTTTTGCACAATAGCACCTATTCGTACCTGGAAGAGATCCCAAGTTCAAATCTCACCGAGAAAGGGTTTAAGGTGAATTTTCATTATTTCTAGTTAAAAGAAGATGCATAAATCTCAAATTCTTTAAAAAAAAAAGTTTAAACAAATACCATCCTATCAAATTAAACAAAAATAATAATAAGAAAAGAGAAAAAGAACAAAAAAACTAAATTATGATTTAAGGTTTTTACACACTTCTTTTCTTTAGAAAATGTATTTCTAGAATATTTGTAATTTTTTTATTTTTGTACACTAAAAATATGTCATAGATATGATGATATAAAACATGATTTTTCTTTATACTAATTTAGTTGATTAATAAAGGGTTTGACTTTTCTTTGTGAAAGTAATGCTTTTCTCTCCAACCCCATAGTTCATTATTATTATTATTTTCTTGTTTATGTGTTATCTTCATGAATGGTTCTGGCTTGAGTGAAAGGACAATTCGAAGATGGCATGATGTTTCATATTGAATTGAAAATTAAGCCTTATTAAAAGTTAAACGACTCGTATAGGTGGAAACAAAAGTCACACATAATTGCCAAGAAAAATAAAATGCTAGCTACCCATATATTATTGTGTCATACACAATTTTTAAAAAAAATCTGTAATTTTACCCAAAGTCTTGTATCATTAAACTTATGGACCTACATTTTCAATGCTTTGTTTGCCTCTCTCTATCTATCACCTTTTCCAGTCGTTTTTTTTTCAAATGATATTAGTTTTTACTCTTGAAAATAATTCGTTTGTTCAATTTCATATTTTTCAAGAAAGATGTGGAAACATGATAAAACCGCGTTTTTATTTTTAATTAAACTAGATCTACTATCAATTCCTCTTATTAACTTTCACAAAACAATCCGATCTAAAAGTACGTGTATATCGCCTCTTAAAGACGGCGGGTTAATTGTGAATTCAATTCTTGCCACATAAAACACTATGTCAACAATCAAATTTTCAATTGAAATAAGTCAAAATTCCAGCTTCAAAGTGCGTGAATTGATGGGATTCCTATCCCCAAAATTCTCTATTCCTTGGCAAATTCTTAGGACCACCCAAACAAAATGATGGTATATAAATCAATATGAGGACATTTTAGCTATCACAAAAAGATTTTGCTCCAATTATAACGGTTCAAAATTTTGAAATTTTCTTTTTCAATTCTATTTCATGAGCGATCCCTAAACAAAGGGAAATGGGAGGGCTAAATTGGTCATTTTGACATGGTCATAAGAAGAAGTATTGATCGAATACCAAACTTTGTGAGAAGGAAGAAAGAAATGAGTTACTCAACCAACAATTATGCAATTAGGTCAGAGGTGTTTGTGATCTCTTTCTTTATTTTCTAAGACAAGGAATGAGAGGCATAGCTGTTAAAGTGTATTGTTTGAATCTTCAAAACCAAGTAAATATATATATATATATATATATCCCAAAAATAAGATTAAGAGATATCCACACAAAAAAAATTGTTAATCAAGAAAAAATCCAAAATCTTAATTTTGACATCTATATCTCACAATTTTGAAATGTCTGTCCTCCCTCACAAATAAGAGAATATGAAATTATTTTACTAAGGTGTCCTCATTTTTTTTAATGTTTAAACATGAATGGTGAATTCTAAATGTTAAATAAAATTTATGAAAATGTTTTTGGTTTTATTTGAATGGTCCTCTAAATTATTATTCTATACGCCATTATTCAAAAAAAGAAAGAAAAGAATAGGGTCAATATTAAAATAAAATTTTATTAAATTTAAGTATTCAGTAAAAAGTTTGTCTCATAAGATGAGAAAACAAATACCAATTGCCTCGCAATGCATATAGCCTTCCATTTTGCATTACAGTATTACAGGGTGACTATTAACACTTTAATATAATCTTTAGTGACATTTTTATATATATTTGATGAATCACTTTTTATATATTTATGATTAATATTCAAGTTTTAGAATATAGAATTGAGTTGGATATATATCGACACCCTAATTACATTGACTTAATCGAATTATCTTTTATTTTCTAACTTATTTATTTATCCAGTATCAGGAAACTAGCAATATTAATTACATATAGGGGAGGGAGAAAATGATCCATGCGCCGTCTATAAAACTCTTGGATTTCACCGTTCAAGTTAGAATTTCTTAATTACAACTTGAAGCAATTATATTGTAATTGTACGTGGCAATTATAGATTATTTTAGTTTTGACAACTTAGAGCATGAAAAAAATAAAAAAATTGTTAGACATTAGCTAGATAGCCTAACCTAATTCACTTAAAGCATTCACAGTTACCCATTTTTACAGCGGAGCAAAGTTAACAAATAAATTTAGTTGTGTATAGTAGAGACCGGTTAAATTTGCCATACGCTTAAATATTACTCATAAGGGTCTACCTTACTCGTTTGGGTCAAAAGGGTGTGCTTTACCCATATGAAAAATAAAAAATAAAAAGCGCGCATAAGGGTGTGCTCTACTCGTATAAGTCATACGGTGGCTTATTCGTATAATTCATACAAGTAAGCTACGCTCATATGACAAATATATATATATATATATATATATTTAGTTTATACATTATATGAATGTCCCAAACCCTTATAGCTATTTTATGTACTATACTCAATGTAGCCACTCAAAAGACTTAATGTTATATTTATAAATTTAATGATAAATTTTACAAATACATTACGGATGCTCTAACAAAAAATAGTAGAACCTAGTGCATGAATAGGTGGTTTAACATGCAGCATACATTGAACAAACAAAAAGGCTCCAACCAAAAGCATACATACATAGCTTTTAATTAGGGGTATCATATCTTTCTTGAGGTAAAGTGATCCATCTACCAAAGTTCTAAATTAAGGATGTGTTTGTTTGCAGTTAAGTTGGGTGGAAATTAATTATTCCATTCAAAATTTTTTAAGGAGTTGAAAAAAATGGCATAAGAGAAAGTGGGCCTTAAATAAATTATGTTGCTTGATGGTGGAAGAATGGGATGGATTCGAAAATTCACTGAATTATTGATGAGTAGTTCCCTTTTTTTTTTCTTGTTAAACTTTTTAATACTAAATTTATCTGGTGGCTAAAAACTCCAATGCAATATGCCTAAAATACAGAGAAATGCAATACGTCTTATATATTGAACCCTAATTTTTTCCATAGCATTTAGTCAAATGGTAAAACAAATATTTGCTTAAAAAATTTAGTTCAAAATGCCATTACCCTCACGTTCCAGAAGTTGTGGGTTCCATTCACTTCCTCCAGTGGTATGCGTAGGTGATATAAATCAATGGGTATTGAAAAAAAACAAATTACATATACATACATACATATATATATATATATATATATATATTATTAAAAAAAATTGACAACGCTCTTACAAAACTAATGAGTGTTTAACACTTTAAGTTTTAAGGCCTCGTTTGATTCATGTATTATGGTAAGTGAGATTAATAATACTAGTATTAATAATACTGGACTATTAATCCTGGTATTAATTTAATACCAATACCCCGTTTGATTCATGCAGTATTAATACTGGAATATCTCATGCTGATGTTAATAACATGTTTGGTTCTGTAACTCGTATACGGGATTATATTTTGGACTAACAAAATAAAAAAAAAATTAAACAATTTTTTTAAAAAATAATTAAAATAATAATAATATAATAGTAGTGGCATTTTTGAAAATATTATAGTAGTAATGACATTTTTGAAAATATGTAGTTCTTTTCTTCTTAATCCTGGATAAACAATACCACCTCCTTCCTGGTATAAAATTATACCACAAAGAGTGTGTATTAAATTAGTACCGGTATTAGTAATCACAGCACATTTGTGCGAATCAAATAAGGTATTATAAAAAAAGTGGTATTAATAATCACATCCCACTTTTTAATACCCGAATCAAACGAGGCCTAAGAATAAACTACGTTAATGTAGCAATAGCTATCACTTCTATGTTAACTACTTAGTAATAATGCGTTCCCTTCAACAACCCCAATTTACCAAATTTTACATTTCTTCCCTTGGTCACGGTTTTTAACAGTGAGAAAATGGTGTTTAATAGCAAAATACGTTCAATGTCATTGTTTTCAACGTGACAAATTATCAAAACTTGACTTGTCATTGTTATTGATCATCACAATCTTGTATTTGTAATCTATTTTTGACAATTCCCTTGCAAAAAAATAAAAATAAATTACAATTTTGAACTATTATTTAGCATCCATTGGACATAATTCGTGGGCTACCTCACATAAATTTTATAAAAGACTTTAGACTCTTTTTTTTTTTTAAATATATATATTTAGGAAAATGTTTTGACACGAACTAAACTTTAGCCACGATTTTTTGTTACTGAAATATCTTCTCAATATTTTGGTGAAAAAACTTTATCGCTAAAGGCTGGTCCATAATAAATCTAAACTTTATATATATATATATATATATATTTATATATTTGTAGTAAGCTTGATATATGATAGATGTTTTTAACTTTCAAGCCCTACCCAACCTATTTTATGTTTCTTCTGAGAGCATCTTGAATGATTAACATTAGTAGGGTAACCATGAAAATGTTTTAACCGATCGATTGTACTTGTATATGCATATGCATAGAGGTTTTCGGATTAAATTTTTTGATAAAATTTGATATAGATGATTTTTGTGATGAGTATATCAATTCCATTAAATTTCATCAAAAAATTCACTTAAAAATTGAGTGATCTAAAAATCTAAAATTTCAACGGTCGAAATGCACGCATATATATTAATTTTTAGTTCACCTACTTTTTGATTGAAATTTTTGGTTAAAATTTGGTGAAATTGATCTACTTATCATGAAAATCATCTTACCAAATTTTATCATAAAATTCAATCATTTAATTCCTCCAACGAGAAATTCATTCTTTAGTTAAAAAAATGAAACCTTTTTTGAAATCCGACACTTTGTATATATATACACGATAAGTTTTTTATTTAGTCATACAAATCAAACTTTTGACGATGGTTTTTAGTAACTAAATATATATATATATAAGTATATTAGTGACAGAAATTCGTCATTAAATTAAATGTCTATCAGTATGGAACTGTACCAAAGGCAGACTTTACATACAATGGCTCTACCCTCTGAATGATCTCATACGGACCATTACACGTATACAATATATATATACATATACGTATATAATAATTTGCTTGAATTATTAATTAAATAATAAAAAAAAACAAAGATAGATATATATATATATATATAGGGAAGGGGGGGGGGGTGGGGGGGGGTGGGGTAGAGAGGAAAAGCAGGGTAGAATGGGGCCATATGATAATACAAACAATCCCAGCGGCAGCGGTAACGGCAGAGACCCTCTTCTCTTACTCTCCTCTTCTGCACGCCAAATGCCAACCACATCAAACCAACCCAACCCACCCAGCTTCCCTCATTTATTTTTCTCCCACCCCTATACATACACGTATCTATCTCTATCTCTATCTCTATATATTATTATTATTACTATTTTTTTAAAAAAAAAGAAAAAACCTCACATTTTTCCACACAATCAATATAAATTAGTAGTAAAATAAATAAATAAATAATTAATCAGAACTACAGTAGTGCACAGAGTTGATAAGAAACACGAAACTCCCCTCCCCCAAAAAAGAAGGCCCCCAAAACCCACGCTAACCAAGAATAAAGAAGAAAGAACCAGAACCAGAATCAGAATCATTTCTCCCTCTCTCTTGGACTCATTCCACTCAATCGCATCACACTTTTTCTCTCTACATTTACAAAACACATATATATTAAAATTTTGTACACACGTAATACGTGTATTATTACAATGATTCACTTATTATAATTTAATAAAATGTGTGTTAAAAATTATATAACCTTCAATGTTAGTGAAAGATGGGTATAATAAATGCCAAAATGCCTTCTAGCTTTTGGAAATATTTACCAAACTGATAAAATAAAGATTGCGGTTTGAAAGTTTCTGAACTACTTAGATTATTTGAAAATTTTGTGGTAGTTGAACTCCAATTTTGATGCATTCTCACATGTGGTTACATCATTTTACTATACAGAGAGATACACCATTATATTCAAATTTGAAATTTGAAATAAGAATTACATTTCTGGAATAACCCAAAGAGCATTTAGTTAATAGTAAAAAAGAGAAAAAAGAAATTAAGAGTAGGTGGAAATGAAAACAAAAGTGTTGATGATGGTGGTGGTGGCTCTTGTACCTCTCTCCCATCAAGCATTTAATTTCCTGATTCTCTGTACACTCTGTTTCTTTCTCTCTCTCTAAAAACTAATAAAAATTTCTCTCTCTCTCTACCTGTCTCTCTCATGCTTTTTTTTTTCTTTTAACCATTCTTTGTTGTTTTTCTCGGTCTCTCTCTCATATTGAAGAGTCCGCCTTGGTTTTTGGGCCATCTTTCTCCTTTCCTTTCTTATTATTATTCATGCCGTTTATGTGTTCGCGTTAATTACCCTCCCCCTACGCATTCATATATCACTCTCTCTTCTTCATCATCATCCTCCACATCCTCATCTCATATCATATCATATATATATATATATACATACATAATTATCATTTCTCTATAACAATGGCTGTTCAAGCTCAATACCCATCAAACGCTCTCTTCCTAAACAGGTAATTTATCAATTCCCCTTCTCTCTCTCTCTCTCTCAACATTCTTGATCTCTCTGAATATCTTTCAATAATTGAGCTAAAATTTTTTGCAGAGGTGTACAAGAACAGAAAAACGCAACCGATTATTCATTGCAGCCTCAACCTGGAGGAGGAGGAGGAGGATTTCTCGATCAAACCCATATGCTTTTCAACAGTACTCCAGGTAATATTTTCCTATTATTCCCCCAAAAAAAAACTCAATTAGGCCTTTTTTAAATTCAGTTTTTGTTCTATTGAAACAATTTCCTCTTGTACATATTAATTTACTATTTTTTTTTTCTTTTTGATAGTGGGTACTAATACGAGAAAGAGAGGAAGAGAAATTATGAATTTGACGGTTCCGATAAATTCATCAATATCAATGCAATCTCAGCCTCCTCCTCAGTTAATTGACCTCACTCAACTTCATAATCCTCAGCCAAATGTAGTCTCCACCGGTCTCCGGTTAGCTTTCGGCGATCAACAAAGGCAACACCAACATTCTCTCGCCTCTCAATCCCCTGTTGTTTTATCCTTATTATCGGAAGATTTAGCCACCCAAATCAAACAACAACGCGATGAAATTGATCATTTCCTACTTGCCCAGGTACTAAAAGAAAATCTTATTTGATTTGTTCAAACAAAATAATGGGTATGCCTATTGGCACAAGAAGTTATATGGCACTCTGAAATTTATCACAAATAAATTAAGCGTCCCTCAAAATGTAAGAAAAGTCAATGATCATTTTAGATTACTAGAGTATTCATTTGAAGAAAATTGTTTCGATTTCTTTGTTTAATTGGGTTATTTTAACTGTGAAAATAGAATTTTAGGTTTTGTGTTTCTTGCGGAAATATGAAATGGATAAATGGAATTTTTTTTTTTCAGGGAGAGCAGATGAGGCGCACGTTAGCAGACAAGAGGCAGAGGCACTATCGTGCGCTGGTCGGAGCAGCGGAGAAGTCAGCTGCGAGGAGACTGAGGGAAAAGGAGGCGGAGGCAGAGAAGGCGGCCCGGAGGAATGCAGAACTTGAAGCTAGGGCGGCGCAACTTAGCGCGGAGGCGCAGGCGTGGCAGCTCAAAGCCCGGGCAGTGGAGGCCACGGCGGCAAATCTGCAAGCTCAACTGCAGCACGCTATAATGAGCCGGGGGTGCGTAGGGTACGAGAACGAAGGTGGGGATATGGAGGAGGGTGCGAGGCTAACGTGCGGCGCGGGTGAGGCGGAGGATGCGGAGTCGGGGTACATTGACCCGGACCGAGTGGAACGAGTATCGGAGGCGAGGTGCAAGGCGTGTCGAATACGAGTGGCCTCGGTGGTGGTGTTGCCGTGTCGGCATTTGTGCGTATGCCGAGAGTGTGATGGAGTAATACAAGCTTGTCCACTTTGTCTCTCTTTTAGAAGCTCTAGTGTTGAGGTCTTTTTCTCTTAATGGGCTGGGCTTAAAAACCCATTTTGGTAAATTTATTATAGCCCAATGCCTAGGCCCAATTCCTCGAGTTGGGCCTAATTGGATTCCTTTGGGAAAAGAAAGAAAAAAAAAAGAAAGAAAAGAGAAATAGATATAAGCGGAATAATGTTGGATAAAAATAAATGAAAGTTCATTTCTCTTAAAAAAAATTCTCTTTTTTTTTTTATTTGTGTATTGGTTTCCAAATTATAACTTGCGAAAGACTTTTGTTGATCTTTTGCTTTTTTTGGGGGAGTGGGGTGGAAGTAGCTTGGGGGTAATGTACATGGCCACATGGGTTGTGGCATTTTTCTTTTTCAACTTTTTGGAAAATTAAGTTATTTATAAATTCTTTTATTTGATTACCTCTCTTGTATCCCTTGCGTGTTTATTATAATCAATTTATTACAAATTATCAGTCACAGCTTTCCTCTTCAAAATATCTCAAATTTGATCTACCATTTTCTTTTTGAAAAATAATCTATTAATCAATTCAACTCTCACAAATAAAAATAAATTTATTATTGATTAAGTTGAAATTAGTATTTTTTTTTGCATTTATGATATACAAGGATACTAAACGGATATTCAGCACTCGATCAGTAGGTTGTGCAACTTTCAGTTGGAGTCCGTTTGGTAGTGAACTTGAAAATGATTTTTTTTTAATTATTTTATTATTATTATTTTAGTACTATTATTTTTTAAAGATTGAATGGAATGAGAAATTTGGTGACATCTTTTTTATCTCTTAATTTTTTAATGACTACATGTTCTTCATCTTTGTATTTAAAAAAAAATAAACTTTCTTCACACCCAAGTAATTTTAGATTATTAGATTTTCCTTTATCTTTTTCTCAAGATTTAATTAGGAGCTAGTATTTTGAAGATCAACCTATCAATCAAGATAGTTAAATTACATTTTGGTAAGGGTGGTGTTAGTGTTAGGATAATTATTGTTATTGTCAAAATAATGTATAATTTTGTAAATATACTGTACAACTTCAGAAAGCAATATATTACTCTAGCCTTTGATAAATTACATTGCATTATTATTTTTTAAAAGTTTGGATTAATAAAATAAAAATTATCATTTGAAATGAAAGAGGGGTAATATTAGTGGAGAGAGGATAGACCCGAGGTCCAAATTTATAAATAGGGAAGAGACAAGAAGTTCAAGAGTCAAAACCAAGGGCGTGGCTATGCGTAGGTGAGTGGGGTTAGTTAACCCTACTTGAATTAACAAAATAAAGGAGCAGTATACAATATTTTTGTAGTTTTTAGTTTTGTGTTGTGTATTTAACACCATTTAATTTAAAAAAAAATACCATTAGTGGGGTCAAATCTTAAAAATAATAATATTAATAAAGATAGTTTCCACGACACACTTTGTCTTTTTTTTTGATATTTTTTTACTTTATACTTTGTCCCATTTTCCAACCTTCAATTGAAACCACATTCTTTATTTCATTTCACAAAAGCCAATACCTTTATACCCAAATAGATTCATACAATTTCCTCTTTTCTATCTCAAAACTCAAAAGTTTGATATTCATAAATCATGAGCTAGTGAAAGAAACACAAGAAAATATAAAGGAAATGTTTAGATTTGACACTTGGCAGCTTTTATCCTTGCAAGCACTCGATAGTCAATCTACTCAAATAAAATTCAGCCATACGGCAATACAACCCTTACTTTAGTACTTTACACCCATTTAATTTTATAATTCTTCATTTCTTTAAGTTGAATAATTAATTAATTAGTATCCTTTAGCCAATATATTGTTGTTAGTTATAAATGTAGATGAGTATTATAGTATATATTGTTGACAGAAAGATACAAAAGCTAATATGCTTACTTGTTTAGTGGTTTATGTGTTTAGTTTGTTTTAATTCATGCTTGATTACTTTAATTGAAAAAGATGTATTTAATAGCATAAGTAATGAGGTTATTATGCAACGATTTCAAAATATGAAAAGTTATTGTGTACAATTGTCAAAGCCTAATACTTTCTTTTTGTTGCTCCTATTGAAAGTATATATATATGATATTATAATCTATGAAAAAAAATTTGGTACATTTTTTGATGAATCCACTAACAAAATTTTTTGACTACTCCACTGGTCAAAACATGTATCTCTTTAGCAAGAATATTACCATTTAATTACGCAGTTAAATTTGGAAGAAATGTACCATTATATTTTGAAACTTAAGGATAAGTACAGGTTCAAGTAGTGTCAATATATTTGCGTCGAATCTAATTTGAATGCGAAAGGTTTAAGTCATGTCATGTCGTGTTAGACTAACATATGGGAATGGAATGATAAGTGGTAATTTTAGGTTGTGATGACATAATTTCAATTTGAAAATGAGTGTGTGAAACTGTAACGCCAAACTAAAGGTGATGGTGATGGCGTAATTGGCCTTTTTGTTTGAGAAAAACTGATTGATATTTTAATAATAATATTAATAATAATAATTGTATTTTTTATATACAAAGTTGAAAAAAATTGTTGTTATTTTTCTTTCTTTAGTGGTGTGGTACGTAGGGGGATGGGCCTTTGGCACGCTAAGCTAGGCCATGGCCGACGCACCACCACCTACTTTAGCCTTTGACTATTATTTAGGTTTTTAGGCAAACACTCATCATCATTCCTCTCTTCTTCCTTTTCTTTAATTTTTCTTTTACTTTTTCTCGCATCCTTACATACATATATACCCACCTACAAACACTACACACATCCCCCTACCCCCATCCCCACCCTATGGCTGTCACTGTGTTAGACATTTTTAGGGTTTTAAATAATTTGATGAATATCGATCACTATTAACACTTTAAATTAAGGGTGTTCACTGAAACCGGTCTAAATAATTTAGTTGAAGGTTTGTGATGTTTGTTATGGAATTCAGGGTCCGGATGGATTAGGATTAATATTAATATTGATCAAACCTATCAACGGGTTAGTTCAGGTTAATTTTAGACCGGGTCTTAATGAATGTGTGTCATTATGTCTCTACTTGAATATGACCTAATAAGCTATTGGGTGATATTTTTTGATTCATTTACAACTCAGTTAGTTATTGAATGACACGACACAACCCAATTGTACATTTGTACCCGTTAAAGAAATACCTTTTTTTAAAAAAAAAGAAATACCTTTTTTTAAAAAAAAAATTGCTATTTTTTTTAACTAGAATAAGATTAGCTAGTGGAAAACTAAATTACTAAAAAAAGTAGGAAGAAGCATTTATATATCCTAAAATATGTGCAGATCCTTTATAATTTAATAAATTTTAGTTGTATTTAAAACTTAGGAAAAAAAATTAACCAGACTAACAGGTCACCCTAATCGTTAAGGGTAAACCCGAACTGATTATTTATTAATTATTTCGTGTTAACTGGGTGACCTTAAAAACTACTCAAATTCGTTAAGGGTTCAATCTTAATTTATAATTTTGTACCAATTATGATTTTGATAAGTTTGCGTGGATTAAATCATAAGGTTAATGAAATTTTGTCGCAAATGCATTGAAATTGTATTTAGCAATGAAGTTTTTTTGTTGAATACTGTACACAGTCCGCGTAAGGACTGTGTGTATAAGAACGATTGATGTGTAATCAACGTGTTTTGATGATATGGTGTTTCTAATATATTTAATTTGTTAGGATCTGTTTGGAGATATCATAAAAAGGATCGTTTCGTTGTGCACTAGAACGAGCTGTCCAAGCCAATGTAGCTGTATTTTTTGGACACCAATTTTGAATGGTGTGTCACATTCATTGATCATAACAAACAAGACCCCTCGCATTTGTGGCCCAAAGAGTCATAATTGCAATAGACAATTTTGTACTCATCCAAACAGCCCTTTAGCGTTTCTCATGTCATTTTTACTTCTTTCAAATTTTATTAGATCACTTGTTGGATTACCTAATTGCTTTTGGATTATTTATTTTAATTTGAATTTTGCAAAAAGAAATCTTATAAATTTATTAAAAGAACATGCTTATCAAATCTAATTCAACTTGGAGCTCCTAAGGTCGATTCCCAGCGTTGTTAAAATAATGCTTGGCCAACTACAGCCATGCACCGCGAGTGAGGATTAGTTAAAGTGTGCGAAAGCTAACCCGGACATCTTGTGAAAAACCCAAAAAAAAAAAATCGGAGAAAAAAATTACTGAGATACGTAACATAAAAAATCGAAATTAAATCTACAACAAAAAGTTGCATGTTTGTAAATAAATATGTCGTTTGCAACTATGAACTCATGTTAATTAGTTAAAAATAAAAACTTGTATTTTGTGGATAAAATTATGAGTACAAATTATAATAATAATATTTGGCAAGCACGTTCATAATTATATTTTATTATGCCATTTTTTAATTATAAATAAAAGTTTATTTAGTCACAACACATCTTTGAGATGGCCATTGATAGTTGAATATGGACCAGAAACATAAGAAACAAATTTTTTTTCTTTTTATTTGGTGAAGTTTGTAAAGATTATTCCTCTTAATTAAGTTTGTCCATAGGTCGCATGCAATTATTCAAATATTTGTTAAATAGTCTAAGGAGCAAACACAATCACAATATATATTTAGTTTGACCAAATTAGAGTAATAAACCAAACACAAAATACATACGGAGTATTTATGTATTCCTCTTTCTTATGGTTTTCAAAACTTGGTTAACAAGTAATAATTTGGATTAGATAAATTCGTAATAATTATAAACATGTTGGAATAAGAAGTCCAGTCAACTTTCTTTAAGTTGGAGTAACGCATGGAGTGCCCCAATTCACATGCGTAGAATTTTTAAGGCTGTAATTTATATTTTTTTGGTCATATTTTTATCTAACTAACTCGACAAAAAACACAATAGGGTAAGTAGGCCGGTCGTAATATTTTGAAACTCTTTTATCTTATATTTATAACTAGTAGCTCAGATTTAATTTGAATATTTATGTTTTAATTTAACAAATTCTTTAAATTTATGTTCTCAACTCCTGATTGGGATATAATTTGCATTTATGTTTGAATGCGACGGCTCACATTTTACGTGATAAACTAAAAAAATATTTATTTCCTAATTAGTTTCAATTTATGCTAAAAAAGTATTTATCTCCTAATTATCTATTGATATTGTTTAAATTCTACCAAAATTCTAAATGTAACTCTATCCAATAAAAATTCGAAATGTTTATGTTTTCAATTGCTTGCTAGAATATATTTTACACTAAGTCAATTACATATATCAAAAAATTAATTGTCACTTGACACTTTATAAAAATTAATTTTTAAAAAATCTTATAGGGTGAGAAACATTTATCATTAATTCATTTAGTGAAATAAACCAATTGCCACGTAACACCTTATCATGCATGGGATTATATTATATTATATATCAATTCAATTCATTGAGACTTGTTGTTTTCTCTAATAATAAAAACTAAAATATCATGTTATATCAATTCCGAAGAAAAATATTGCACCTGCAATATGTGAAACTTGAACCGGGAACGATCATATTTAGGGGTCTTTTAATTTTCTTTTCTTTTCTTTTCTTTTTGTATCAACATAATATTGGAATATTGAAACTTCCATGAGCCTTTAACTTATGTTAAATATTTTCTTAAAATATCTTTTGCATACTATTGCAATCTTATTATGGCGTGTAACCCATAGTATTATATAGTACCTTTTGTCCCAATATTTTTGCATGACTATTAGTAAAAATAAGTTATTATATGGAATAACTATCGACTATAAATTATCGGACTGTTTAGACATACTATCCCATTTTGTAGCTGTATCTAAACTTTTTTTACAAAAAAATAAATAAATAAATTGAGTTACACTTTATTTTGTTAACCATTGATCAAAAAATGATGGTGAAATAATTTACTTTTTTTTTCTTTTATAGAAAAGCCTTGAAACAGGCAAAAGAGAGAGATATAAGTGCTTATGAAGTTGAAATATTTTATGATGAAAAAGTTCAAAATGAGACATAGAAGGATGTAAAAAAAATTACTTGAATTTTTTATTTTTTTTAATACGAGATGGCTCAATGGTAAATATTTTTCCTTTTCTAGACAATTTTACAACCATGCAATAAAAAGGTGGGTTAAAAATACCATAAACATGTGAACTACTACCAACATAACAAATTATGGACACACAATCACTATAAGTGGGTGAATTACAACAATCACATAAGGTGGACACTTTATTTTTATTTTTCCCTTTTTCTTTTCTTATTTTGAATTATAGAAACTCTAATTTAATAATCTTCAAAGTTCATTTCACTACAAATATATAATTATTTATTCTTTGCTTTCTTATTTATTTTTTTTGGTTATTTTTGTTTTTATATATACTCTCAAGACCATATATATTTTTGTTTGAGTAATTTATGTTGTCCGATTGATCCACGTAATAAGAATATCTTAAATTTATTTTATAAAATTTAGATGAGCCATTTCATTTGAATAAATAAGATACATGTAGCATTTCCTTTTACTTTATTAGAAAGATACAAGAATTTTTTTTATAAAATAAATTATTATGTATTTATTTAGTCATTTGTATTACAATTAATGAATGAGACTTCATGATTTTAAAAAAAAAATATTGGTCTTTGAATTTTATACTTTATGAATGGTAGATTTCAAAACACATTAATGCTATTGTAAAAGCAAAAGACTTAGACAAAAAGTGTTCCTAATGCATAATGAAAGCTATGAAACATATTATTTAATTTGGTAAATGTCAAAACTATTTTGGGAATAGTAACTAGGATGAGAAAAAACTCGAATAGGCGAGTTTTCGACCAAACCCTAATGAGTATCTTTTTTTTTTTTAAAATTGTTGTAGTTATGAGTTCTAAATACAAATATGTTTTAAATTTGGATGAGTTGGGATTCATGTAAATTTAGCTTATTGAACCCAAACTATCTCGTATATAATAATTTTTCTTTGATTACTCTTATAGTACTATATAATTACAATAGATTGGTGTGTGTCAAGGTCTAGGGGGTTCAGGAATATAATAAGTACAGAGGCAGCTTCGGGTTTTTCAAAGTTAACCTCTTCCAGCCAAGGTCGAGATCGGATCGATCTCATTTTTTTAAGACGGATGGAGATTCAATTTAGCTAAATCCGCCCAAAACATAACTCCTTCCCGTCACTAACCAATTATCTCCAAAGTAAAATTAAATATATATTTTTTCCGTGCCGTAGACACGTGCATTACTAGTAACAAGAAATACCAAGACACAAATAACAACTCTATGAGATCAGGTTATTTTCTAATACGAACTTAATTCACATAAAGACGACACGACCTCACAGGATTGATTAAACAATTACATTTTAATAGACGAGAACTTAACAAGACCATACAGACGATTACAATTGTTGCATTCTATCAGACACATCCTAACACGGGTGTTAACAAAAACAAAATGTTGTTTCAAACGCGACAAAACACAATGAGAAAATTAACACGAAGGATCTTGCAACACAAACGAAAATTCTACTTAGGGAAAAGTTGGACTAATTTTAGTTAGCATTTTTCTGAACTTGCCTAGTCACATGATCTATGAATCAATTTTGCAGAATTAAGAAAAGTAGCTAGTGGATTATTTTGAGGATTAGATGATAGGAACATGTTCCTAATCCATTAAATTTCATTGCTGGCCTTCTCGATCATTCTAATCTATGAACCTATTAAAACAAAAATAAAGTCAAAATCAGAAACAAGATTTAGGATCAAATTTGCCGTCACGAGCCTGACCATATCATCAATAATTCAAATACAAAATCTCATTTTAATAAATAAACAAACAATTGGGTGGACAAAGTTGGGGCAATTAATCCCTTGAACATGCAACATTGTTCCCGTCCACTTTCTATAAAAATGCCCGCAATAATTATATATATAGACACGGTTCTAGAATCAAGGGAAAATAATGATACAGTTATATTAATTAATTAATTAATTAAATTAATAATTTGTGACTAAATGATTTGACATTTATATAGGCTAATATTTTGGTGAATTTCACAATTAACCCTTGTGACGTGTGTCTTAGGACTTGAATTTTGTGGAGAATGTGTTAATTTATTATACTATAGGTAAAGGTATGGCGCATAACTGCATTTATGATTCAAATTTGACACAAGTTTGAAGACATATAATATCACTGTGCAATTAATCAAATTTGTGATCATAGACGCCACTTAATCTTGTAGTACAGTAGTAAGTATTAAACATGAACGAATTTAGAAAGAAAAAAAATATGGGAAGGGAGTAAACTTAACACTAATGCCACTTTTTTCTAAATTAAAAAAAAAATAATACTAATATTATTTTTATTCTAGATTAGCCACGCAATAACACCATTAGTAGTTTTTAAAAAATTAAAGGTGGGTAAAATTAACTAATATGCATATATTTACCATTGCAAAATTGCAATTTTTGAAAACTTGGGGGGTGACAATTGTCCCCTTTGCTTGGTGGTGGATCCCCAGTAGTAATAAGTGCTAACCGGCATCTAAGAGCATTTACACTGCATATGATAAATTTTAAATTTGCCATATGCATGTTTACACCGAAATCAACTTAATGAGTAAACTTGCCTATGTGTAGTAACGAAAGTATAAACTTACCATTCGCCTAAATTTTACTCATAAGAGTAAGTATCATTCATATGAACAAAAGGGTAAACCAAACCCGTATGAAAAATAAATGATGAGGGTAAGACACACTCGTATGAATGCAAACAAGTGTAACTTACTTGTATCAAACTATTTTATTTCTTTTTCAATTTTGCCACACTTGTATAAATTTTTTTAACATATATTGTATAGCTTCACAAGAAATTTAATGATATATTTATAGTTTTGTGAGTTAAATTGACTCTATGCAATGTGGATGCTGCACAGGGATAAAATGTTCGAAATCTTTCGCTATAATTACCAAGAAAACAAAATGTGATCTACCACTTCTTTTGCAATTATGGTTAATTGTTGAATGAGTGGTTAGTATATGGTAACTCAATTCAACCAAGACTAAGTTGGTATTTTCTATTCATTTGGAACCATCCAAAACCAAAACATAAATAACCCCCTCCACCTTTTCTTTTCTTTTCTTTTCTTTTTTTAATAAAAAATGCATTAATTATTGTTTTTGAAAAGATCTTTCTTTTTCAAAATCATTTTTCCATTAAGTCGCGGCAACCAAACACAGCATTAATTTACCATATAATAGTCACACCCCTTGTTTCTCCATTATTTTCTCCAGAGTACCAATTCTGGCCAAGCAGCCAAATGAGAAAATGTATATAATATTAATATATATATATATAATACAAAAAACAAATTTTTTTTTTGCCAAATTCGTTTATCTACATAACTGATAGTTAAGATTTGTCCTCGGTTGTTAGTCTTTTAATCTAACGGTTTATTTGTGCGTGGCACGCTAATAATTTGAAACATAATTATGGTTACTTATATATCTGATTAAATTTGAAAGCATTTCAAGTACATCCAAATTATAATTTATTTTTATATCAAAATTCAAATTTATTTACATATTAATTAACTATCCATTTAATAAGTGGCAAAGAATTTTAATATATTGCCAATTAATGATAGATAAATATTAAATATGAACAATATAGAAAAATTGTAAAATTAGTAACATTTTATCTTAGATCTAAAAATGAATTAAATATTTATTAGTTGAATATTTTTTTCCTGAATTAAATTAGCTTACTTTTTCAATTGTAGAATTGATGATTTTTTACTTTATGTTTTCAAAAAAATAAAACTATTAGAAGAAAAAGTGAAAAACTATTCTCCTAAAATAATTTTAATTTATTATTAAATTATGTTTCACTAACTTAAAACATTATTATAATACGATATGTACCAATTCATTTCTTCAATTGATATATGGACAAATTTTTTTAAAAAAATCAACAAGAAGGGGCATCCCATACAAATTATTATCTTTTTAAATAGAGTATTATTAATTAACTCAAATCCGAACTGAGAATAAATTGGGAAGGAGTTTCTATCCACTTCTTTTGACTAGACATAGAAGGCATTTTTAACAATTTTATTACTAAACAAACTTATATGTTTATCTTAATGGACTTGGATTAATTAGTAAATTTAATTTTTTTTACCATCTTAATCCAGTTTGATTACAATAATTTTTAGTTTAAATACGATTATAATATCATATAATTACAATGAGTCGATTGAGTCGAGGCTGGACAAATTGAGTTTTCAAAGAATATGGGTTCTAAAAGTTCAGACCGGGTACAAGTTTACATATTTTTAACCCATTTGACTAGATTCGGCTTAAATATAATAATTTTTCGTTAATTATATTTGTAATATCTTATAACTACAACACAAAGGGATGGATCGGGTCGAATACGGGTTTATGCATATTGCAATGGAGCATATTCAAGTTTATCAAAAAAAAAACATGCACTGGTTAGGTTAGGTTCCATAATAAAAAACCTAGTGCAAGTTCAAGTCGATAGCGTCGTAAACACGTGCATATCTAGATGGACTTAGGTTAATTAAGATAATTGGTAGGTTCATTTTTTATTTTAGAATATTATTAGATTAACCCGTTTCATCAATTTGACCCAATTTAAATATAATAATTTTTCTTCAAATACAATTACCATATCTTACAATTAAGACATTTCGGGTGGGTCGGGATGAGAATGATTGAATTTGAGCCTATGCACATAGTAAATGATATTATCAGATTAACCCGTTTTATCAATTTGACCCGATTTAAATATAATATTTTTTCTTCAAATACAATTACCATATCATACAATTAAGACATTTCCGGTGGGTCGGGATGAGAATAATTGAATTCGAGCCTATTCACATAGCAAATGGTGGGGGTTCAAGTTTTCAAAACTAAACCTCCACCTATTGAGTCAAAGTATTTCCAATCAATAGCTTATGAAATTGAATCTCTCTATAATTATCCCGTGATCTCCCTAATAAGTTGGGTTTGGTATGAGGTTTTTTTAGATCAATGTGAATAAAGTTCCGCAATAAAGACTGCAAAATTTTGGGCCAGGTGTAAGTTCGCATTAATTTAACTTGTATAACTTGACTCAAGCTAGATATAACAATTTATTTTTGAATACTCCGTTAGTATCTTATGCATATTGAGACGAAGTGGGTTCAGCTTTTTCAAAACAAAATATGCAACGCGTGTGTCGAATTCTATGTAACCAAGTGCTTATATTGAATTTTAATATATATTCTACGGCCTAAGATATCTCTCTTATTAGTCAGATTTGGGACGATTTTTAAATATGGGTTTCACAACAAAAACTCAGTATAGGTTCAAGTTAATAGTGCCGTAAGAACATACATGTGATATTAATTAACTATCCTAATTAATATTGAAAATATATTCACTATGAATAATTTTGAATTCAAAATGTTTACATTTCTATAATTCCAAAAAAGAGACAAATGTTAAATACTAGTGAACAAAATATTTTCGTGAATTAATTTTTGTTATTAAAATAAGTTATAATAAAAAAAATATATAATACAAAACCTACCAAAATTGAATATTTTTCAATTATTATCTAGATGTAATAAAGAACTCTAATATTTGGTTATTATTTATAAACCTTATTTAATTAACCCGTCCCGATCATGGCTTGAATATAACAATTTTTTGTTAAATACACTTATAATATCATATAATTACAATGTCTCAGGTTAGTCCGGCAAGACATATTGGGTTTGAGTTTATATAAATTGAGTTCAGGATTATACATATTTTAAAAGGTGCAAGTTCAAGTTTTTGAAAACATTGCATACACCAATTGGTTATTCTTTTTTCTAAAATGCCCCTCATGCATATTAAATTTTGTTATAAATTTTCTATGAAATAAAATCTCCCTAATAAGTCGAGTTTGGGATTTTATTTTTTTTAAGACTAATGTGGCTTTCCATTCAAAAATAAAAACCCAACACACGTTTGGATCGAGTTCAGGTTTACGTAATTTTAACCCATATAATATATTTTTTTCCTTTAAGTACCCCCATAAGTCATAATAGTATATAATTACAACGCATCGAGGTTAGCAAGCTAGGTTTGGACTTATGCTTATAGAAACAATGTATATTCATATTTTTTAAAACGATACTAACACCCATTAGATTCGGTTCTTTTTAACCGACTGCTTATATTTAATTTTACAAAAATCATTTAACAACCTAAAATATCTTTCTAACGAGTCAGGTGTGGGATGGGCGCTTGGGTATGGGTTCCAAGATAAAAAACCGGTGCGTGTTCGAGCTAGTAGTATTATAGGCATGGACATATCTAATGTATATACAGTGCTTAGAAAGCTTAAATGAAAGTGACACTTTGAAAATACGCAAGAGAGGCGGCAAAATTGTCATTACTAATTGCACCTTTTTTGTTTCATCTTTTGGCCTTTTCTCTTCTTGCGTATTTATGTTTGGAAAGCAATTTTTTTCTGTATTATTAGTTTGCTGCAACTAATTTTCTTATTACCCAATGACAATTGCAATTTCCATATATATATATATATATATATATATTATTGGTCATTTAAGATGAGCTTGAATCATTGTTCTTATCGTTATTAATGAGATTATTATTAAGACCCGTGAGGCAAACTTTGGCCTTTTTACCTGGAAGTTGGAATCGCATCTCCCATTTTCGGGATCGAAGTATGTAAGCCCTTTTTTTCATTCGATCTCCATTTTTGATGTCTTTGAAAGCCCTTTTTTTTCGACTAAAGAAAAAAATTGCTATGTAGACTCGAATAAAAAAGGGGAATCGTTTTAATAAATAATTAGGATATATAAACTCTCGTTCAAAGGCTTATGAGAAAGGCCTAAAAGGTTAAAAGGTGAGGAAGTAGATATCACGTAGAAAAATAATGACATTATACCTTGCCCAACGTTAATATTTTCGACATCTATCTAACATCCTAAGCCAAAAAAAAAACTCAAGACAATCTAATGTGCAGAAAATTACACTACGCATGCATCTCATAGGCAACAACATTTTAAAACCTCATTAATATGCAAAGAATTACACTGCCCAAATTATACTCCATTATTTTCAAGGTAATGTTCTAAGCATATCAAAAGCAATTGTGTTCTTAGTTCCCAACCATGTTTCATTTGATCCATCGTACATGATACTATAAATACTTCATTCATTCTCTCGATACATTACAAATAGAAGTTAGAGATTCATAAAAGATTATAGAGTGCCCCCCCCCCCCCCCCTCTCCCCCTCTTTTTGTTTGTAGTACCCTAAATCATGGTCATATTGTGGCCCATAATTATCCCATCCTTGCTCATATATGCTTTGTACAAGTCTGGCACAACAAGGTCATTAGGATCCGTCGATAGATGGACATATATGAGGCAATTGATACATCAAATATATATATAAAGAGAGGGGATGGGATGGGATGGGATGGACATTTCAACAAAGGATCCATGAGTCTGAGAATAACATCTTTTTATTATGACGAAGGTGTGTTTTGCGCACTATATAAATTTGGATAAGCATGTGATGGATAAAGCTTATTACAATCTTGTGTTTCAATCATTCTTCAACTAGAAGTCCGGATAATCTGCGTAGTTTATTAATGCAATTCAAAATCATATAATATGACTTGGTTCAGTGGTTAAGATATGTGTTATTCATGGTAAAGGTTTTTGGTTTGAATCATGTTTTAAGTGTTATATATATTGTAATGTCTCGTATCCTAATCCCTCGCCAAATCCACCATTTTAGCTTAGTTCCTTCCCTAATGGCGCTTTGAGTAGTGAATTTTGGTTCCGTAAAGGTTAGAAACTTCCAGCATGTCATCCTAGTCTAAATATACTTGTGTATGGTTGCAATGCAATTCGGATTATCTGAATTTTCTAATTTTATTTCATAATGATTCAAAAAGTGTTTCATTTTTGAATGAAGTTATACAACCCAGGTTTCTTATGCCATAATTCGGAATGAAATATTCCTTGTATTTCACAAGAAATTTTGAACATCCACTCACTACTTAATCATATTTATATCACCAAACTCACTTTAAGTAGCCATTGTTTATTCTCGGCATGTTTGTATAAGTTCAATACTTCCTACTATCATATTGATGACATTATATATGTGTGCATGGTTGGAACACATTTTTGGAAAGCACGGATGGATTTGGCAGTCTTAAAGAGATAACTGAGTATTTGGCGAAATTAGTTTCTAGCCAACTTTGGAATGCCATAATTTTTTCATCCGATGTCCAAATGACTCACCGTAAAAATTAGATAGATTTCTTTGCCCTTTACTACTTTTGTGTTTTGAACGAGACCCAAAACGAAGTGCAAAGTAAGCCAATCGACTAAATCTGGTCGTATCAGAAAAAAAAACGCAACAGCCTAATGAGATTGGTAGACCGCCATCTTCCACACATTTATGGCTTAATCAACCAATAACTTGGAAAAACTCAAAAGAGCAAAGTTGTAACATTTCAAGTCTTCTTACCGATGATATGTAGATCACCCAAAATTCAAGGTCGGAGCGCGAAGGTTAGGCCAAAATACAAACACTGCGCCATAATGGATATATGCGCATGTGGGTATGCACCTAAACAATACATACCAGTACACCCATACAAAAATATGACGGCTTCGACCATTTTTACCTAAATTTAACATATTTTTC
This sequence comes from Lonicera japonica, assembly GCA_021464415.1. Lineage (NCBI taxonomy): Eukaryota > Viridiplantae > Streptophyta > Magnoliopsida > Dipsacales > Caprifoliaceae > Lonicera > Lonicera japonica. Next base: position 27,420,026 of record CM038470.1, on the reverse strand, counting down.
CCCTTTTCAACCCAACTTCGAGCATTTCACTTGGATAACATTACAAGGGAGCTAAAGAGTGATAAATAATGAGATTTTGAATAAATGCAATGAGTTTCTTCTCTAAAGTGAAGATTCAGCTAAGGTTCTTCACGATCAACACCATTCTTCATCTTCTTCAACCTTGTGCTACCATAGAAGTTTAGGGATTCATTGATATAGAAATGTCCAACCACCAACACCATTCTTCATCTTCTTCATCTTCTTGATTTACAGGTATACATTATGGGTAGCATATTTGCGTGCCAAGCATGCATGTTTCTCATACGCAGTTATTAGAAATTATTACTTTTATTATATTGCACGCATATGTTGCTTCCTAGTTGTGTTTTCCCATATCAAAACCTTATAACTTCCACTAAGCCCATATTTGGCTCACTCCTATTTTCCAACAGTGTTGCAGGTTCTCTTTGAAAACTGGTACGCTCATTATTAATTCTACTAGCCTCTTATAACCACGGGTTTTTGGGTGGCCATCCTTGAATAATTGGACTCATTGTTATATCACTTGTGTATTTTCAATTATTGTATAAAACACTTCATTTTTGACATTTTGTAACTAAAGTGTAAATGGACCTTATACTTAAAAGATTTGTTTTTAATAAAAATTGTTCTTTGGAATTAACTCAATGTTTTCAAATAATGTAAGTTTGTATTCTATTAGTTTCTACAAGGTTTCAAACTAGAGGTTAGAGTTTAAAATTTAGCCATATTTTTTTTTATAATTTACCTGCTGTCGCGTAAGACATCCATGATTAACCAAGTCCCAGAAGACTAATCCTCATAACGAGATTCGGGGCGCATATTTTTTTATTTATATATTGTCAAGTAAAGAGGAGTAACTTGGTTCTTTCATGTACATACCAGATCCCTCGATGTGTTTATTATGTAGTATAAATACATATGCAACCAGACTCTAAAAAGGATCTAAAAGGGATCGCCCTTGTTAACAAAAAAAATTGTCCATTCGAAGGGGTAAATAAATTCATTTTTTTATGAAAACTATAAATATAATCTATGCGATGAGTATGGATCACCTCAACAAAATTTCATGAATGTGAGATAAAAACAATTTCAACGGCCTAAATATGTTATCTACTCTTGTATCCAATCCCAAACCAATGCCAAACGCTGGAATAGGCGACTTTATCCTATCATGGTCTCATACTCGACACGCACCACCTATTTTTTAAACCAAAAGGAAAATGGGAGGGGCATTAAAGGGACATATAATTAAGAAAGATAAAGTTTCAGGGACGAATCTCAAATTTTCCCCAGAGAAAAAGGGTTAACGTAGAGTTTAAATGATAGCCACAGTAGTCCTAATTAAAATTTGTCATTAAAAAGGGTGGTTGTGTCTATTCATCATTCAAATTGTATACCACTTGAGCCCAACTCTACTTTCATACTTCGCAATACACAAAAATTAGTACATGCATCAGATAAAGAAAACTGATCAATCATCTAAAAGAAGTACTAACAAGTGACCATCAAATAAGGCACAAGTAAATAGACCACATTACCCCCGCCAATAACTATAACTACGGAAAATATATTCAAATATACCAATCACTCATCCGGTAAAAAGAGATTTTCATAAATATATTTTAATCTTAATCATCGTCATGATTAACATCATCGGCAAATAAAGAGGTACTAGTGTCAACTTCAACTTCAGATTTAGTTTTAGATTTTGAAGATTTACCAGAAGGCTGCTTCTTCTGTAAAGGTTTCTTCACCTTCTCGGCCTGCAATTCTAGAACCTTTTCTGACAGTCTACGTTTTCTCTTCATGCGTGTGCCTCCTGTGTCCTCTGCCGCCGAATTATCCATTGCTGCATTAGAATCTTGAGTAATGATTATCAAGATAAATCAACTAACATTCTTTGCATTGAATCTATATAGCATATAAGAAATGAAAGCATTTCGACTAGTAGCATTACTTCAATTTACAAAGGAAGAAAATTGTTTCCCATTATTTACAGCTATGATATACACAAACTAGCGCGTACTATGTGTTCGACCAAAGTTTTTCTGACACCCATGTGTGGTATGTCTCAGACCATAGGGTAATTAGTACTCCCTTCCCCAAATTAAGAGTCCACTATGAATTTTCCATCCTTGGGAATGCACTAATTTCAAACTAATCAATGGTTGAGAACACAAGTTCGGAATCGTGAAATTTGGTACATAGATCATGCCCTGCAATGAAAATTGGACACTTAATTGGGACGAAGGGTGTACATATTTTTAAGGGGCAACAAAAGCCATTCCCAGTGCAACCAGATTGGAGGGCTTGAACATTACCTTTTTTGGCTATTACTTAGTGCTCTAAGAAGATAAACAGGGGAAAAAGAGAAAAAATCCAAAAGAAACCATCACCCCATCTTAACACCATCACAGTTTCTCTCTCTCTCTCTCTCTCTCTCTCACTCTCTCAGCACAGGGACAGCTGAATTATAGAGAAAAGAAGGGGTCGGGTGAAAGCAAAAAAAATAAAATTGGTGAGGTTTTTCAAGCTATGTAACTCACTTGAATAAAAGGTTTATTTTTAGTTAGAGACTCTGCGTAATATGGTGATATCAATCTTTCCATTGAAGGTTTGTTGAGACGAATGTTCTAACTGCTAAGTGAAGCCACGACGAGCAGTAGGGCTGGCAATTTTCAGCACAACCCGCTAAAAGACACGAAGTTAGCAGGTTTGGGTGAAGCCTTATTGAATTCAGGTTATAAATGTGTTGACTGGCCAGACATGAGTGAGAAAATGGGTCGCATAAATCTGCCATGCATGACACGAAACCAATTATTCATTACCAATAATAAATTAAATAGAGGATGAGTCAATCTTGACCCGATTCAAATTAGACACAAGCAAACCCTGCACCACTTGGCCCATTGTCATGCCCACTGACATGGACCAAGGGTGTCACTGCTTGGTATTCAAATATTATGGTTTCATTTGTTATGAAGTTAAAGATTGTACCAATAGCCGGTTAGTCCAACAAAACTACATATAATTAATTGGGTATGGGTTGAGCTAATCTTGACCCAATTTGAGTTGAGAGAAGCATGAACCCAACACCGCTTGATCCATTGTCAGGCCTACTGACCTGGATCCAGGGCGTGGCAGATTGGTATCAACCTATTTTGTTTTACTTTAATGAACTTAAGATCGTGTCAAATAGTAGGTTAGTATTTCGACATTGGATTATTACCTTCGATTGGACTGGATGCATGGTTCAATGCTAGGCCATTCTGTCCTGCTTCTTCTGAAAAAGGGGATCCAGAATGGTTGCTGTCCCCCCCTAGCTTTGAACTACTTCCAACACACTTGTCTTGCTGCTCAGGAACATCAGGACATGGATCTACAGGCAAGAAGCATATTTCTTCCTGTGACATATCTGAATCGCTGAAAGCCGAATCCTTCTCCACCATCACAATATCCACTTCATCATCTTCGTTAACATCTGATTCTTTCACCTGCACAAGTGTATACAATTTAGTAATATGGAAAGGTCTGGCTCTAACAAAGGTGCCCTTCATTTAACCTATGTACAGATTTTGCCCTTTTGGGAGGGAATGGTTGAATTTTCCTACTAAGTAGATCATCTCCAACAAATTTCTAGCAAAATTCAACCATTTTAGTGGGAGTCCATCTAGGACGACATATTTATCTGACATGAAATAGTAACATTCCAATCTGGCAAATTTACTTATTGGTTAGAATGTATTGTGATAAAGATGAATTTATATGGATCCCACATTCTAACCAATACACGGTGGCCACACTAGATATGTCAAATGCATATGTCCTTCTACAATTATCATTTTAATGGATGAGATGATCAATGAAAGTTTCAAGTCAACAATATGCAATGTTTTCTATTGCTCTTCTAGACTGAATTTTTTGATGAGATTAAGAAATTTGGTCATCATCTCCACCAAATTTCATTGAAAGAGTGTGTCGTAAGTAGATTAACAAGGAGTCTTTCTCGAAGACAACCGTAAATAAAGATGGGTTTTTTACTTTGTCCCTTGTTCTAAACACAAAATTAGACTTACCCCTGTTTTCATAAGACTTTGCCCCCTCCATGCGAGGGAATGTCAAAGAATTACAGAATAACAGGGGGGCAATGTCTAATTTTTTTGATGCAATCCTTTGACTTAACACCCCCCCCCCCCCCAAAAAAAAAAAAAAAAAAACTCCCTTTTTCTCTTTTGGTTTATGTAATTCTTTGAGATTCTCCGCATGCATGGGGCAAATTCTAACGATTATAAAAACAGAGGGAAGTCTAATGTCACATATAAAATGAGGGGAAAGTCAAAAAAGCCCATAAAGATATACTCTGAACAAGCTTGCTTCACACCTTTTCAGTTTCAGGCACCAGATCAAATTCATCTTCTCGTTCTACATACTCCTCATTTTCCTCGAGTTCCTTAAAATCTGGAGCGAATGCACTCCAATTCTCGGTATAATCTTTGGCCCAAATATATACTAAGCCAGTTAGTGAAACTGAAACAACAATTGGGTGAACGGGGTGCCATGATAAATCTATCAGTGCTTCCTTTGGACCTTCAAGGATTTTTACAAGCCGCCCAGCCCTATCCCATATATAGATCTTGTGCTCCCCTTTGCTTGCAGAACCACCAACAACCCACTCACCATCACCGCTAAAACATGGTACTTTCCAGTGCACTCTAGTGATCGAATCTTGAAACTCCCGAAATAGGGCTAAACACTTAGATCCAACGGCTCTCAGCTTCTCAATCCCATCAAGCTCACCATTCATCTCATTCGATTCATCGAGGGCTTTAAGTCCGTTTTTCAAGGGCAAAAGGTTCTCATAAATCCTAATCGTACGGTCGTTTGAGTTTGTAAGAAGATATTGCCCATCTCTGCTGAATACAATATTCTTTATAACAGCACCTCCAGATATGGGAACGATCCCACGCACTTGGTTTTTTTCGTAATCTATTATAAGTACTTCGCCTTTCGAATTACCGGCATAAACCAGATCCCCGTACTTGTTAAAGCACGCCGTAGTCGGAGTAAAAGCGGGAGACCCGTCTGAAAATTTGTTGCGTGATGGAGGCGAGGGTCCAGGTGGACCAGTGCCCGTGTCAGATAATGAGACCGGGAGCATAGTTGTGTTTCCACTGTTCAGATCAACAATCATTGGAGCGGATGAGAGAGGACACACCAAACAAATAGAAGGGATGGTGGAACCAGGATGTAGACGAGCCTGTAGTGGGGTTTGCTGCAGTGTCGATCGTGATATTTTTTCTCCCTTTACGACGTCCCAAAGTGTTAATGACTTATCGGCAGCGGATACGAGTATGCGGTGACCATACTTTGACCAACAAACACTTGTTACTGCAGCAACACAGTCCTTGTCCTTGAGTTCCTTTGAAATGCCTCTAGTCTCAAAATCCCATATAACACAAGTTCCATCAGAGCACCCAGCTGGCAAAGAAAAATCGAGTCAAATATCAGTAACAAAGAGCTAGGGGTTAATGATAGCTTCAGTCAATATTATACTTTGGTTCTTTAAAGATAGAACGAGGCAAAGAATTCAAGGTTATTAGAGGAATAAATAGAATTAAAAACAGAGGATCAAAGATCGGTCCAGTTCGAAAAAGAAGAGGATACACAGACACATATATAGTGAGAAGCATCAAAATCTTTCTGCAAGAGGCTTAGAATTCTCCTATACCACTTCCTTCCTCGGTGACTTTCAGTTGGTTCGGACAGGGTGGGATCCATGTCCCCTCAAGAATTTTTAGAAATAGTACCAATGATTTTAGAAGAATCTTGTTTTTATATTCTTTTGATATTGTTATATTAAACATTAAACACGCACATGGGTGGGATCCGAATGCTTACAGTACCAAAACCCTTGTACCGAGTACCATACTGAAATTTCGGTACCAAAATTCATTACCATTACCGAAGTTCGGTATACCAAAAAATCGGTTTGGTACGGTATGGTAATGGTACATTTCCAAAACTTCTATCCTACAAAAAAAAATCAACTTTTGCATACTACCTACCATCCACTAGTTCATCCATCCATTAACTAAATCAATCCATATATAAAATTAATAAGACAAATACAATAAAATTACAAACCAATTACCAGTAGGCAGTAGTCCATTGATTACATACTACTGTAGTCCTGATTTCCATTTTTAATACTCCATTAGTTAAATGTAAATACGATACAATTACAAAGCAAAACACTCTCAACCTAAATCATAAACGCTTGTTTTAATCTAACTTCGTTTATTAATTTAACCATTTGGCAGTACTTTTACTCCGTAAAGTCAGTAAGATGATAATTTATATGCTAGATTATTTTTTCTATACGGTACGGTATACCAATGGCAATGAAAATCATTACCGGTACCATACCATACGCCACCAGTACGGTATAATTACCAATTTGTACTGTCCCATTACCGAAATTCGGTACCAATCGGTAATGTTACAGTATGATATGGCATTTTTCGTACAAAATTCCACCCCAGCATATATATGCTAGGCATTGGAGAAGCATTCACAATCCAAGAATGATGGCAATAACGGCTTCATTTATCATCTTATCTTGTATGTGATTAATATAATTTACCTAGACCTATGGACTCAAAGAATCACTAACAAAAAAGGTATCAAGCAACTAGATTGAAAAGGGGAATGTCAACCCCCCCCCCCCTTTTTCCACGAGATAGAACAGTGGACAAACCAACTTGGTTGCAAGTAAGCACCCTTCTTTGCTAGACCTTTTGGCATAGCCAAACGAGATGCAACTAGATTGAATAGGGGACTGGCGTTTCCCACCCCCAATGCATCGAACAGTTGACCAACTTGGTTGCAAGTAAGCCCCCTTCTTTACTCGCACTTTTGGCATGGGGCAGACGAAATTGGGTCATAAGCTTTCTTTCTTACTAGAACTTGTGGCACACAGGTTGCATGTGAAATATTATACGTAGTAATTCCTCATATTGTAATTATTAAAACAGATTAAAAACATGTGATGACATTTGGTCAATTGGTGATAACTTGTGTTCCCATATTTGAGGTCATGGGTTCAAATCCTAGATCAAGCTCAATCATTTTTTTCTAGAGCATGAAGGGTAATTTCGAAATTTCAAGGGCATACCAAAAGTCCTCTCAGTCATTATGTAGTATTAGATTACAAATTCCAAATAGAGAGCGGGGGGAGTGGTTTTTCTCTGCTTCTGCTTCCACGTTAAGCACAAAAGGATTTGCCTTGAAAAGCAAGAACAAATTCATGGGATATAGTTTCTAAAGAAAAAGATGGCAACAGTTGCAATTTTCCTTCTCCGTGATTATGATGGATGGCACTATTTGGGGGAATTCAGTTATGAAAAACAAAAGAAGTGTAACATAAGCAGAAGCAAGGAAAACTGTTGACTGAATTCCATGATATAAATCAGGGTTTACAATTAGAAAGGGTACTCAAGTACCACCGCTTGATGGGTTAATAATCCTTTCAGGGGCATTTGATCAAACATAACAAAGTAAAATTGAAAAAAAAAAGAGAAAACTGTTAATTCAACGAAATGAGAGCAAACAACTTAGTTCACAAGAAGTATAATTACACTAGATTAATTCTACCAATCCTTAAAATCTAGTTGTTTGATATAATAGAATATAAACGGCTGGATGTAATGCACCAAACACAACTAATTCTGCCTCTTTTCAGCTACTAGACCTTACATTGATTCACTTGCCCATACCCATAGTATGAGATTGTTGCTTGAAGAATATGAAATGACATTAAAGCCCGTCCAACCTAAACAAATATTTCTGGGTGCAATTATAGCATGAGTTGCTTGAAACATTCTTAACCCCAGTGAAAGGGATTTTTTATCATATAAATACGACAACACACTTACATTCCACAGGAGATGTACTTGAACCTCTTCCTTGGGTTTCAGGGTGAAAAGGGTTTGTTTGATTATACTAAACATAACTTGAAAAGGGAAAAGAAAGTATGAAAACAGATCTGGGAGGACCTATATAGTTTGCAAAATCATTTCAAGGAACAACAATATCCAATTTACAAATGTGTCAAGCTTTCAAAGAGACTCCAAAGTGCTAGCACGATTTTGATTTCATGAAAAGTAGCCACCCAAGCAAAGATGCTACTTCAAAGTCGAGGATGGTGATAAGCAAAATCAGATTTTTCCTTCATAACTTCTTAGAAGAAATGTATGAAACCAATCTCCTCCCCAAGTTAAATCAAAAACTCGCGCATATCAAATATCTGATGGGGCTGAGAACTGCAGGCTGTTTTGTGATTTCAGTCCGGAAGCCCTGATTAGTGCCTAGGTGATTGATTAATCGGTGCATGAATTACGCAGACTTAGGCGGCCACATAATCTGGCTGGGCAGATAGACTGAGTTTTTGTTCACTTTTTCTTTGTTTAAACAGCTGCCCATCCTTCGCTTCTTTTTTTTTTTTTTTTGGTTGGTGGAGAACATTTAAGAAAAAGGAGGGAACACTATCAACCATCATAACCCCATCTTCCATTGCTCCCATTCACACCAAATCCTAGCCCGATTGAAATAAATTGATAGTTTCATTTTGATGTGAACCTTTCCTTCAATTTTGCCGTGGACAGTGGACCTAATAACTATGCTTCATCTGTTTCTGCATTTTTGTTTTATACTATGTTCTAAAAATCCACGCTAGGCAGTGGTCTGCCGCTTAGCTGCCGCCTAGCTTAGTCTTGTGGGTGGTGATTCAACAAATATAATGGCGTCTCTCACGCCTTTTTGTTTTAGAAACTATTCTTTTTCATGTTTGAATTATAGGAATATTTGTTTAACAAGCTCTCAATGTCATTTTTAAAAGTAGAGTTAGATTTATTTGCATTATGTTATTTAAAATAATTAACAATAAAAAAATCGTTTGTCCGATTAATCCCCTAGGCGCTAATCCCCACATCGCCGCCCTAGGAACGCCTAGCGATTTTTAGAACATTAGTTTTATACAATATAACATATATATATATTAAAAAAATCTGAAAAATGACCGCCTACTCTAGGCGCACTATGACCGCCCTAGGTATGCCTAGCGCCTTTTAGAACATTGGTGATTTAATATTAGAGGTTCAAACAAAAACCACAAGGCTGGAGCTAAGGTAACGTGTCTCATGAATCATGATGAAATCACACTTCACCAAGATGCTGCTTTGCGACTTTGTTATAAAATTATTTATTCAAATAGACTATGACCAAACATCTAGCCGAAGGGCGAAGCTTAAAAGAAAAATAGCATGATAGATGAGCAATATAGATGAAGACCAAGTAATTATGGTTTTATAGGCATATGTTTGAACTTGCATTACGGATATCTTTGGACTATTCATCGAGAGAGTTTCTAATCCAACAGTGAGCGAGACTTCTGAAAAACAGGAACCACTTAGATGCATAGGTTATCAACTGCAATAATCTCTAACCACTATTAACAATCCAATTAAAATATAGACTAATGAACATGAAACAAGATTTAACGTGATGTATATACACAGACACACACAGAGACACAAACATATATATATATTCCCGGGAGCGATAAGAATCTAAGAAAATTCTAGCATGAGGCATAACTATCGATGTACCAGTGATAGAGAGGTAGTTCATCCTGAAAATCGGTTTAGATAATCAAAATCACATTTAAAAGTGCAGCCTCTCTTCAACTAACCAGATATACCAACCAACCAGATATACCAACCTAATCAAATGGCACTGTCTTAGTATCGTGGTTCTTATCGTAAGAGTACTTGTACCAAATGATGGAAGGATTAACATTAACTACATATGCCACAATTAGATATTAGGATTCAGGGAACAGAATATGGAGAAACATGGTCAAGCATAAAATTCATCCCAAACCTCAGCAACCCACCACTATAATATTTCTGGAATATCTGTCAAATTAATTTAGCATATACCATAATGCCTAGAGGAAAAACCCTTCTCAGTCAAGAGCAATTGAAACTATTTTGTACTCAACCAATCCCATTGTCAAAATATTAAGAAAATGCACAAAACCAAAGCTAAACAGAGCCTGTAGGCAAAGAAAAGGTTGTATAAGAGAGGCGGTGCCAAAAGGGATTACCTGCGAGTAGAGTTCCACGGCGATTAAAGGCGACACATTTCATAAGCCCATGTTCCAAATACTCCTCTATCACTTCAGGGAAATCCCCCTGCAGTGGATCTACACAAGCAACAAGAATCAGTCCTCCAACAAGCAGAGGTTACAATGAATTTCACATAGACTTGAGTTCTGATTAAAAAAATTCATTCTATTTCAGTATTTTGCTGAAAACAACAAAAATATCCTAGTTTGTTCAACATGGAACATTTACCATTGCACCTTTCTTTATCAACTTAAACTAAACCAGAGTTTAAAAACAAAATTGCTGAATAAAATATAGACTAAAATCAACCACATTGTGAATAACATGAATTTCACTTAGACCTTTGTTTTTATAAAAAATTAAAAATTCATAATACTTAGGTATCTTGCTAAAGACAACAAACATCTCCAAGGGTTTGTTCAGCGAGGAAAAATCACCATTACACCTTTCTTAATCAACTTAAACTAAACTAGCGTTTAAAAAACAAAAATTAACTTTGGGTAAAGTTATTACGTGTGACAAAATCCAAGTTAGAAGACCGAATTGTATGCTGTCTCCTTCAGTTTGTATCCTTTGCAAAAAGGACGGTGAATTTATTGATCATATCCTAGTGCATTGCTCGGTGGCCCGTTTCATGTGATCAAAACTCTTTTCTTTATTTGGTGTTGAGGGTGTTATGCCAAAAAAGTGGGCAGATTGTGTTGTGATAAAATGGAGTTTTGGGTGGGATTATGCAAAAGCTAAAATCATGTGGAGAATCTGGTTTTGGCAATGGCTTGGAGGTTGTGGCTAGAAAGAAATAGCAGAATTTTTTATGATAAATTCAGTGGACCTGAGGAGATTTGGGATAATATTATTTTTTCGGCAGATTTGTGGGCTAGGGCTTTTAATGCTATCAATGCGGCTCAGAGTTTCCTTTTTAGATTAGATTGTTTTAGACTTTTAGTTTCTTTGACCAATCTGCAAGCTTGTAATTCTTCTTGATCTCTTGTTCAGAGGATATCTTGCCCTCTGTCTCTTGTGAATCTTGTTCTCTTGCTTTTTATTAATAAGATTGGCTTTGTTTCTTAATAAAAAAAAATAAAAATTACTGAGCAAAAATTAGACTAAAATCAACCACATTGTGAATCCTAATATCATTGTTGTCTTTCTATCTCTTTATGAACTACTTATACCATGTTTCATGCCCAATCTTAATTTGTTTTTGTTTCACTTCATCAACTTTGTTTGCATACAGATTCATCTATCTAAGCGGTTTACATGCTAAGCAGTTTTGTTTGGCCTTCTATCACAATGCTTCATATGGACCTAAGTAAGTCCTTAGACCATTTGGTCTCAAATGGTTCTTACAATTCAAATTGTTTTTATAATCTATATCTTATTTACTTAATTTTTAGGGCTAAGTTGTCATTTGTGTACAGATATTTTTACACACCAATACATATTTGTTATGTTTGAAAAGATCAGTACTAGAAATGATATCTACTCCCCCCTCCCCCCCTCCCCCCTTTTAAACAAAATTCAGGCTCCTTAGCTGGCTCCAAATTCCATTGAGCTGCATGCCTACCATTCTAAAAGTGTTTGTTTATATCAATTGTTTAAATTCAGCATTAAGCTTTCAGTGGGGCTCAAATCTCTTAATGCTGAGTGCTTAATCATAAAAATAGACATTAACCTCTTAAGGATTTCGAAAACAAATAGCTTATTGCACATCTGAATGCTTATAACTATGCCATCAAGCCTTCGGAGACAAAATCAAACACCGCCAAGTTTTCACAGTTTGCGCATGGTTCTATCTCTACAAACAGTATGCTAGTGCAGGGACGTACCTATTAAGGCCCTACCCCCTCAATTTTAATTTTTTTTTTATGTGTATGTATATTAAAAATAGAAGGTTCGAATTACACCGATGTAAGATTAAAAAATTTTACATCCATTCATAATTTTTTTCTCATATACTCATATTCATAATTTATCAATTTCAGCATCAAATAAGCTATTTGTATTGTGTTTATCAAGTACACAAAGTTTCAAATCAATCCAATATTTGTAACCGTATAATCATTATAATTTTTTTTAAAATTCATAATTTAGTATATAACATGATTATGATGAAAGCCTTTTGCATCTCCAATTAATTTAAATTTTTGCACGCATCTTTGAGATATTATAATTAACTAATTCAACAACTAGATCGATGAACTAAGATTTATAATTCAGTATATATCATGATTATGAAGAAAAATGTGGAACTCTTAATTTGAGACTGGTAGAGGAGTAGCTTTTACTCAACTGGCTTATTCTACTTATTCTACTGCCAAATAAAACATGATTTTTGGCAAAGCTAAATACAACTGTTGCATGGCAAACCTAAGAATACAACTGTGGGCACACATTTGTATGACTTCTCAAAATATATAGCACTTGGTTTAGTCAAAAGCTCTCGTTTGGGGGAGGGGGGTTTGTGAGCATTAGAACGCACGATTATTACACATCCACATGATATTGGCCCTAGGTTCCCTGTGCTTCTATATGAAACCACCCATGTCCTCTTCTAGGATGACTAGCGCAATGTGCAAGTGTAATTTAAATTTCTTGAACCCACATATAAGATATCCTCATTATATTACCGATGTAAGATATAAGTCATTATATAATTTCTTTTGATATCGTACCCCCTCAAGAATTCCTGAGTATGTCCCTGTGCTAGTGTATATACATTTGGATAATTGAGAGAGAGAGAGAGAGCAGTGTGGTTTACCTATGATTGGGGCATTCATGTTCAAGGCCTCAAATCGCCACCGTCATGTAAATTTGGAGCCGCCGGCGTCGGTTAACAGTCGATAAATCGGAAAGTTAAGATTTCACCTAGGTAATCGACGTTGAAAATCAATTTCAATTATTACATATATATATATATATAGAGAGAGAGAGAGAGAGAGATTAGCCGCACCTGAGGTGGTCGGTAAAGATATGGGGGTTGGAAAAACCCTAGATGGGTTGAATCACAGGAAAGAACGGAACAGTGGAGAGAGAGAGAATACGGCCAACGCCACCGAGTGACGAGAGCGCGAGAGATTTTAGGGTTTTGGCTACCGGAAAGTTTGAAACGACGCCGTATGAATTAGTTCTGAACTTTCACTACACGTCGATCACCTCATTCAGATATGGGATTCAAAATTGAATCAAAATCCAGAATTACATATTATACCTTTTGGCTCTTAAATATTAATGTTGGGAGTACGGATGTGCAAAAACCGATCCAGATCGAAAAGACAGATTGGACCGAACTTAAATATAGAATTTTTTTCGAGTTTTAAAAATACAATGGTCCAATCTGGTCAGAAAAATCTTGAACTGTTACTATTCGGTCCGGTTTAAAGTCCAACTCAAGAAAATTATCCAAAAATCGGACCGGACCGATATATTTATATATATATATATATAATTTATTTATTTATTGGCCTATGTATTTTTATTTGTTATATTTTGGGCCTATATATTTTTATTTGTGAGTTAAAAGCATTGGTCCATTAAAATGAGTTTCACATATATATAAATATGATATGAAAAATGGGCTGAATAAATGTAGAAAATAGATAAAAAAAAACAAATCAAATTGGCCTATTAAATAAGCCCAAACCGGTTGGACCAACCAATATCGAACCGTTGAAATTGGTTCAGTCCAGTCCGGTCTTAGCTAGCAATTCGGTCTAGTTCGGTCCCAAAATTCCTAGGACCGAAGTGCTCAGTTCGGTTCGGTCTAATGGTCAATGGTCTAGTCAACCGGACTATGCACCCTAGTTGGGAAAGTCGGACTCCTTATTTCTATATTCATTTTAGTTGTGTTCGCAACAAGTTTTAGAAAACGAAAATTAAATAATATAATAATAATAATAATTAATTTTTTAAAATTTATATTTATATCCCATTATGATATATGGGCTTTGCTCTAACAATTAAGAGTATGATAATATATATAGAGCGCCATCGTTTAATTCTCTCTCCAATGAATTATATGATTTTATGTAGTTGATTTAGTGCTTCACTAGGTCTTATGAGAAACAATTTATTTAGCGAAAAATTCCATATTCGAATTCATCCAAGTGCAGTTGTTAAAAAATAAAATGAATCATATGGATTTATCATAACTTGTATAAAAATAAAAATTCATGTGAGGATTTACACAAAAATTGAAATCTTATGGTACGTTTGGATTCAAGATTTGAGAGGGGATTTGGATTTGAGATTTGGATTTAGGATATCAAATCTAAATATTTGTTTTGGTTAAAACAAGGAATTGATTTTGGATCATTTTATAACTTTAATAATAATAATAATAATAATAATGACTTGTCAAAAAAAATAATAATGAAGATGATGACAACAATAATAATATTTACTATTAATAATAATAATAACAATAGTGTAATTAATTATAATAATGTAATTAGATGATGATGATAGTAATAATAATAATAATAATAATAATAATAATAATAATAATAATAATAATAATAATAATAATAATAATAATAATTGTTGTGATAATAATTACATTATTATAATTAATTACATAATTATTAATTAATAATAATAATAATAATAATAATAATAATAACAATAAATTAATAAACTATTGTTGTGACAATAATAATAATTACATTATTATAATTAATTACATAATTATAATTAATTACATAATTATTAATTAATTATTCTTGTGATAATAACATCAATATTAATTATTATTATTATGATCATCATCATCATCATTGTTATCTTTAAAATTAGAATTAGTTTCGACGTAAATTAATCTTTTTAAAATATAATAATGAGAGGTGTTATTAAGGATTCAACAATTTTTTCACTATTACTTGTAGTATATACGCTATCGTAAAATTAAGTTTATAGTATATATGCTATGCTAAAAATAAATATAGCATGTTAACAAAATATAGTCTTTAGCAAATAAATATTATGATTAAGAAATCAAATTCTATAATTGGTTAACCAAACACAATATTTTAAATTTCAAATATGTGATTTTCAAATCCTAAATTTATGAATCTCAAAGTCAATTCTAATTTTGCAATCCAAACTTTCCTTATGATCCGTTTGATAATAACATGGAAATAAAAATAAAAAGTGTTGATTTTTGTAAGAAGTTGTAAAATAAATTGAGAGCAAGTGATGAGATGTCTTCGTACTTTTTAGCTTTTTCCATAGAAACAAATACTTTGGGGGTTAGAGAAGGCAAAAAATAATAAAGGATGGAGTATATCTACTCATAAAAATAAGCATGAGCTATGAAGAGCATATCATCACGTGTGTCAACTTATTTTTTCACTTTTTACATAAATTAAGTGTTTTTTTTTAATATTACATGTCGCTATCAAACGGTGCCATAAAAAATGGTACTTTTATAAATTCTAGTCTAATATTTGAAAAAAATAACAATAATAAGATACTGACCCATGTGGTGCAAATTTTCTTCAATTACTTTATATTTAATGTTATAATCATAATGAATCTTTATTTATAGTCCTTGATAAGTAAAATTTAAGCATATAATTGTATAAAAATTCAAGCATTAAAATAATTACATTTTAAAGTGTTGTACAAAAATTGAGAAGACATAAACATGGCATAGCAGTGCAAGTTGAGGTATGTTTTACCATACATACTAGTTTTTTAACCCATGCAATGCACGGGCATATTTATAAATTTATATATATATATATATATTTTATTTTTTTTATTTTTTTTAATTAAATAGATTCTAAATTAGAGATACATAATTGTTTTTTTATATGTAAGATTTTCGTAGAAATAATGAAAAATAATTGTAGGACTATTAATAAATAATAATAGCATTAGAAATTTATTACAAAACTCATGTAAAAAAAGGAAAATATTAAAGTCTTGTTAAAATCTAATAGTATATATATAAACATAATGTAATAAATAATATTACACATGGCAGCTAAATACCTTTGTGAACATTTAATGCATTAAATTTTCTCACTCCTCTCATTTTATATATATACTATATGATTACAGAAAAATCACTTTAAAGATATTGTTAGAGACAAAAACTTACGTTTGCAAATTCTGCGAAATTTATACAAAATAAATATGTATAATACAATTGGAGATACTCTAACCTCTATACAATCATGTCTTTAGAAATAAGCATAAAAAGTCTTTTCATTGACAAGTCCCAAAAAATGGTTTGCAATGGTCTTGTTAATGAAATTGTCTTGTAAAATGTTAATAAAAATATTTACTAATTTATGTACAATATATTTTGGACAATCTCAAATATATTTTTATTTTAAAGTACAAGCAATAGGCAAGTGATAAATGTTTAAGGGGGGACGATGTGGGGTTGGGGAAGTCGAAGTGTTACCCTCTTACATTTTACAACATATTACAATCATTTGGGTAATATTGATCCTTTCAATTCATAATTTTTCAATCATGTAATTTTTTATTAAAGATTTAATTATAAATAAAAGTTTAAATATTTAAATTTATAAAAAAACGTAGATATACAAAAAAGATAATTTTGCATTAAGACATTATTTGAGAGATCCAAAAATAGATAGTAATATTTACAATGTCTATTACCATTTTTTTCACATCTCCTTCATAGTCACTACTGATAATTGCACCGGAATGATACATTCTCGTGTGTATATCAAAATTAACGATCACCGTACAAAAAGTCATGTGCTCCTCCTACTTTGAAGGATTATTATGACACCAAATAAATGGATTTTCAATTTTGTCCGTATCAAAATTATTTTATTAAAATGTAAGGTGTTTGATTTCAACTAGTAATCTCTAGGTGGGTAAGAAAAATTTTATTCACTTGAATAATAAACAATCTTTAGTTTAAGTTTTCATTTTGAATTAGATGATGCCCATGCATGCGCATCACGTGTACTTTCATATTTATGATCAAACTTTGAAATGTGTATTCGTCGACCATTGAACCTTCAAGCATTCTTCAAATCAATTGGCAAAAAAGTAGTTTAATTTTGATACAAAAATTCTAAAAAAAAAAAATGTTGGACGAAAAAGAGAGAAAGAAAAAAGCATTAATGAAAACTTATGAATTGACTATTTCACTCATAAACTATGTAACAAAATTTTAAGAAATCATATATTTTGTCTTCCCTTTTTCTCAACATGCATAAAGAAACGATATATAGAAAGTATTCTTCTCGTAAAATTCCAGAAAGAATATAGAGCATAAATATAATATCTCTCTATCTTAAAAAAAAATTCCTTCCTCTTCATGTTTGATTTTTATAATAATACATATTAATTTCTCCCCAAAACAAAATAATTGAAAACACACAAAAATAATATAATATTTCTTTCCTTTCCTTCTTAAACTTTCAATTACAATATATAAAATAATTATGACTTCTCTTATTTTCTCTTCTATCCCATTTCCAAAAACAAATTCTCTTCACGTTAATTGTGTATATTTATATAAATCAAATACTAATTTTATCACAATTAATTATTGAAACAAAAAGTTTCGGAAAAAAAAAATAAAAAAATTTGATGTAGGAAAAAATCTCAATAATGCTACAAACCTTTCTCTACGAAAATTGAAAGCTGGCATGACTGACATGCGTTGGACTTGTGTATTAATTTTCCTTTCTAAATTTTTTTTACAAGAATTAGGTGTCCGAGGAAAGAGGTGTGGTAGTGACTCAACGCACTCTTTTGAGCAAACTTTAACCAAGTAAGAAAGAATTGATCATTGAAAATCATTACATAAAAACTAGTCGGTTACTAAACATTCATTTGATAACAATATTAAAAACAAAAATATTTAAAATTAAATTGAAATATATGGTGAAATATATTTTTATTTTTTACACTTTTTTATGGATTTTTTTTTTGGGATTGAGGAAAAATAATTTTAAAAAAACAATGAAAGATGTAAGACATGTATTTATAAAAATAATCATGAAATAGAGAACATCCCATCGCTTGCCTCAATTTATTTTTTAACTTTTCACATAAATCAAGTATGTTCTTTTAATTTTTCATAATGTTATCAAATGGAGCATAACATGAAAGGATAAAATAAAAATAATTAATTTTTGTAAGAAATTTAAAAAATAAGGTAAAACATGTGGTGAGATGTATTCATTCTTTATGAATTTTTCAATGGAAATTTATTTTTTGGTGGTTGAAGAAAAAAAAATTCACAACAAATAATAAAGAATGGATGCCATCTATTCATAAAAATGAGTATAAGAATCAAGCCGGAGAATTTTATTTTAATTATAGGAACTCCTTAAGCTTCACCTCCATTGCCACAAGCCAGGTATGTATAAAAAAGTAATATATATATATACACTAATTTAAATTATTAAATTAATAGATCAAGTGTGATAAAAAAAAATTAATAAACCAAGTGATTTGGTGATTAAAAATACATTAATTAATGTTTCAAGCAACATCACGCAATGCTGAATCATGAATGCACTTTTGACTATTAATTAATCTATTAATTTTGTCATTTAAAGTTAATAAATAAATATTATTCCAACAAAAATAGCTTTAACGTAAGAACTTTGTAGCTTTGGAAAAGAAGGCAGCTCATGTGCAATTAGGTCGAGAGTGGGTCTACAAAGTCCCAAACAAGAACAACCAATGGGCCCTACACATTTGTACCCTTGTTTTCTACCCTTTCCACATTTCACTTTAACTACATAAATGCCACTCATCGAATAGTTCACCTTCACACAAGCAACTAATTATATTTTTTCTCCTCTGTTTTCTTTTCTCGATAAAATATCTTAACTTCAAAGATGAGTAGATTTTAAATATAAATTTTTTATTAAATTTTGAATTTTGTAATTTAAGTTATAGCATTAAGATCATATTTAATGGAATAATTAAAACAATTTTTAATTATTTATTTAATAAATTGTTACAATTTATAATGTAAGTCTTTTCAATAACTATTGATGGTATAAAATAGTATTTTTATTTCGTGAACCAATCACAAAAAGACACGTGGGCATTATTGTCGAAATAATGTAACATAACTTAGATGTATGATTCTAAGTTTACGCAACAAAAGGAACTCGTAAGAATGTCAGAACAGTATCTATTATGCACTCGAGATCCTAAGTCTATGGAGCTCGATCTCTAGAGATCCTTTGCCGAGCTGGTGTCGACAACACCTAACCACTAGTCAGAATGGTTGGCAGAAACATGTGAAAGCATGTGAGATTGTCGCCTACCCTGCAGCAGGCACAGAACCTCCATCCACTTCATTAAATGCATAACAACTGCATTTAATGTACTGAAAGTCATGGAGAAGCAACGTCATAGTTAATGGAGACGAGAGATGGCCTTGGACCGACTCCATAGAGCTCCTTCCACATGTTTCCTTTATGTCATATATATAGGGGAAGTATTTACTCCCCTCATCAACCAAGAATAACCAAGCATTTAAATAATAAACAGTCAACAACTGAAAAAGATTTAAGCAACCAAGTTTTAATCACAAGAAAGAGATACAGAGAGATAGAGCTAAAAGATCCACAACAAGAGTTCCTAAAATAGAGAGTTTAGCACTCGTGTAACTCAGTAATACTTCTGTTGTAATATTGTGATAATATAATAGCTAAAGAGACTTTTCTCAACTTGTAATACAAACTCATTTATTATAATACAAAGCAGTCCAAACTCTTAATTCCATTTCAAAGAGGATAACTAACCCATATTTTCATACGAGGCAAGTCCCATCCATATATCATTGACTTATTCAGTTGTTTTCATTTTCAATCATTGTATCAATAATTTGATCATTTGACTGTGTGGTCGAAACTAACATTTTTTAGTTTTTCGCACTAACAACTATTTTTTTCTTAATAACTAAATTTGTAAGCTACATTATATTGATTGGTTACAAATTAATAAATTTGAATTTTGTTTATAAAAAAAAAGAGATCTAAATTTAAAAAGATTCCTTTTTA
Source organism: Lonicera japonica (assembly GCA_021464415.1). Taxonomy (NCBI): domain Eukaryota; kingdom Viridiplantae; phylum Streptophyta; class Magnoliopsida; order Dipsacales; family Caprifoliaceae; genus Lonicera; species Lonicera japonica. The sequence continues at coordinate 27,399,796 of CM038470.1, read as the reverse complement.
GCTAATAGTATAAGTGAGTGTCTCATTTTGATTATTGAAAAATGTTATTAACTTTGATTATAAAAAAAATAGATTTGATAATTAGTTAAAAAAATTGTAATAGTTTAATTATACCATTAGAGTAATGCTTTTAGTTAACATTATTAAAATTAATTTTAATTATACCACTTCAAACTTTAAGATATTTTACCACTTCAACTTTAGTCACTCTAAAAGAACCAAATCATCTAATTTTTTTCCATTTTTTTTTAATTTTCCTTAAGAATATAAAAAATAAAATAAAATAAAATGAAAGAGGCACGAGTGTAAATTTTAACCAAGATGAATGGCAAACCTACAAAGCTTGTAACTGAATTAGTGAGATTCAATGTATCCCTCAGCCAATAGATTCACTCTCCACTCACTCCTCTCTACCCCGCCAGTGGTTTCTCTCTCCCACCAACCCCTCTTTAAAAACCCACCTCTTTTCTATCTACTCAACTCTCTCCCTCTCTCTCAAATGGATTCCACAAGAAGAATCAGAAGCCCTTGTTTTATTGAAGAAGATGATGGCCTTGCATCTCTATCTGATATAGAATCTGGATTCTCAGGAAAACAATTCCATCATAAACATAATCTTGTCTATAGGTCTTTCTGTAATTACTCTGTTTCGCCAAGAAACAGTGTGTACATGAGGAACAATTCCTTATCTTCTTCTCCCAGATCTGGCAGGTTTCTTGATGGAAGGTTTGAAGAAAACCAACCCCATTTCTTGGATTCTTGTTTTCTTTGCAACAAACCCCTTGGACATAACAGAGACATCTTCATGTACAGGTGATTTTTCAATTCTCTCTCTCTAATCTTATTTTTTGGGAGATTTTTCACTTCTCTCTGAAGTTGTTTGTGTTAGACTATATCTGAATTTAAGAACCCATAATTTGATTTTGTCATATTTCGATTGGAATGGGAATGGAAAAAATTTCCGGGAAATTTTTGTTAAAATGACGGCTATTTTACTTATCTCTCTATCTTAAATTTTTGGGGTATTTTTACTTCTCTTAGGTGTTTGTGTTAGACTGTTAGCCTATAACTGAACTCAAGAACCATTCTTTGGTTTATTTCGATTGGAATGGTGATGGCAAATTTTCTAGGAAAGTTTTGATAAAATGACATATTTTCCTCCTTTGTTTTTTTCCTATCTCAATGTAAAAAATACTACTCTATGATTTTTAATTTTTTCGGTAATTAATCAATTCTTTTATGTTTTTGGATTTTAATTTAGTTTTGACAGAAAGTGGTTCTAGTGCCGGCCAAGAAAAGTCTCGTTTTAAAAAATTAAAAAAAGGGAAAGGGTCATGGACTAGTTGGGAATTAGAATAATTGTCTTTATGTGAGTATTATGAATGAAATCCCATTTGAGCTGATGCAAAATGGAACCCATTTAGGCAGACAAATATGTGTCCCAAAAATATGAAGAAAAGTTGTCTAAAATATTCAGTCTTGATTGATATTCTTAATTTTCTATTCCCTTTTCTCAGTAACCAAATAGTGATTGATCTTTCCTTTGTTTCTAAAAATTATTTTATGTTGATTTTTTTTTTACAGAGGAGATATTCCATTCTGTAGTGAAGAGTGCAGACAAGAACAGATAGAGATTGATGAAGCCAAAGAGAAGAATTTGAATCTCTCTACATCTATGAAATCAAAATCCTTGAGGAAAAAAGAACAGAGAAAATCCACCTCTCCAAACAAGAGATATCCTTTCTATACTGGGGCAGTTGCTGCTGCTTAAAGATTAATTTAAAGCAAAAGTACCAAAATAAACAAAGAAACCTTTTCCATTTCCATTCCCATTCCCAAGGAAAGAAAGGAACGGAAAATCTTTAGATGCTCTGCCCATTGTAAAGGGGCCTGGTTGAATGATGAATGAGGAGGAAAAGAAAAGACTTATTTTATTTTATTTTTGAATTTTCTTTTCCTTCTAATATGTACATGTAAATTTTCTCTATGAGGTGTTTGGGTGTGAAGTACAGTTATTTTTGGATGCTGTTGAATATCTTTTTTTCACTTTTTATTTTTCTTGATTCCTCTATTGCAAATGAGGAAGAGGGGAAGGGAGTAAGGAGTGTAATGGAATTTTCTTTTCCATAGATGACTTCATAATACATATAAAGTGATAATTTTACAAGCATTTCTTTTTAATATAATACAACATTTTTCATACAAATTATAAATTTACGATCATCACAACAAGATTGAATCAATACAAGTTTAACATTCATGTTCGTATAATTGAACCCACTTACGAAGAAAATGATGATGCCAATAAATTACAAAGTTGTTTATAATTCATATTTTAGGAGGTTTAGGCCCTGTTTGGTGGCTCTTTTTTTTTCTTCCAAATTTTAAAAATTCAACTCAAAAACAATTTTACTTTTACACTTCCCCAAAAAACATTAACTTTACTTTCTCTCTATAAAAAAACTTTTAAAACATCATAACTTTAAATTCAAAAATCAAAATTAAATAAAAAATATATATTTAAAACATACTCGTCGAGATCTATAAAATAAAATCTATTTTGACTATTTTTTGAAATTTTTTTATGAGATTTTTAGTTGGTTGAAAAAACTAAAAAAAAACCAAATTCACTTTTCGACATACTTCTAAATTCTATCAAACACCATATTTTAAAAACTCAATTTAAAAACTCAACTTAAAACATCTACCAAACAACCCCTTAGTACTTGTTTGGTTGAGATTTTAAAACATGTTTTTTAGATAAGTTTTTGGGAAGTGTGAAATTAAGTTGAAAAATGAATTTAATTTTTGTTGGAGTGTTTTTCAACTAATTCAAAAAAACTCATTAAAAAAATTCAAAAAATAGTCACAATGGTTTTTATTTTATAGATCTCGATAAGGAGATTTCAAATATATTTTTTTTATCCGATTTCGATTTTTGAATTTAAAGTTACAGTATTTTAAAAAATTTATGAGAGAGAAAGTAAAATGAAGTAAATTTTGGGAAGTGTGAAGTAAATTTTAAAAACTTGATTTTAAAATTTCAACCAAACACCACCTTAATTTTGAAAAAGATATATAATTCATATTTTAGGTGGCTTAATTTTGAAAAAGATACCAGAAAATTTAACAAAATTAAGACAAATTTGACATGAGAAGGTTATGTTCAAATTTTAGTGCAAAATGGGGTAGTTTTCCTGTTATAGTTTTGTCACATATTGACATAGTAAGTAGAGTTTTGGTCGTCTAACTAGGATAATTTTTTGTAACATTGTTTAAACTGTTCGGGTTTGTGTTAAGCAAAATAAAACCATCTTGTAACATATCTTAAATCTTTCCATATTTCGTTATAAAAATCAATGTAATTCTTTTAAAGTGACTATTACTTTAGAATAGAATATTAAATTTGAACCATTGATTAAGTCTGATCATATAAAATCTCCATACGAAGATTCAAATTGTCACCATTAAACATGGGTATGATTATTTAACACTTTGCATTTATATTTTATCACTCTAAAAAATAAATTAAAAAAATAAATAATATATATATATGGTGAAAATATTAGCATCCCAAAAACAATTGAATAAAGTGTCAATTATTCAGTTCTTGAAGGTTGAATATAAACTTATATATTCGATCTTTAATAACTAAGTTAAACATTATTAAATTCATATTCATTCCTTACCTTACTCAAATATAAAGAACTAAATAAAAATTTAAAATATTTTTAATAAATATTAAGAGTATCAATATCTCCGTCCTATAAATACCACTAAAAATAATTTTACATGGTATATTAGTCCATAATAATTACCCCCTTAATTATTCATGCGTGGGTGGGAGGTTGGTATTTGCTTTTGCATTGAATATGATGTGTCTTTATGTTTGGGTCATTGGGAAATCAAAAAGTTATTAGAATGGAATTTCCTTACAAGCTGGAAGAGAGTGAACTGCAAGTGGATTTCCCCAAAGGTACTCTACCTATAAGCTGGAAGAGAGTGAACTGCAAGTGGATTTCCCCAAAGATACTCTACTTTTGGGAAAATGTAAATTACATTCACCTTCCAATCACTATTGGTGCAAATTGTATTCCACTTTTTGAAGGGTATATGATTATATGTTGACATTACTATAAATATTTTTTATTTATTTTTTACAAAAAAAAAATTATGCATAATTTAATGTATGTTAAATTTTAATCTTTTTATATATATACGCGTTTATTATGTGCCTTTGAGGCTGACGTTAATATAATTCAAAATAAATTAAGTATTCTTAAATACGCTTACAACTTATTCTTAAATAAAAACTTTCTTCTTATTTTAGTTATTTTGCAAAGCCAAATAAACATTTTTCTTTTTGCCAAAACAAACATTTTAAAAAACATTTTTTTTTCTTCACCAACCAAAAAAGGGGATTGTGTATCAATCTCTCTTCTCATTCTCTCGATCTCTATCCTAAAACCAGTTGGGATTCTTAACCACCATTGCCGGAAATTTTTTTCGATCACTAGTGGCGCCGAAAATTTGGACCTACACAACATTGCTCAAGAAATTAGAGGAGAATACATTATCATGGTGAATTAAAATAAATTAAATTGCATCGTTTCTCCTTTTGTGTTGCTATGAATTGATGTCATTAAAATTTTAACCATTGGACGTACTAATGAATAACTTTGATTTTCTCTGCATTGATAACCGATTAGCTCAAGGCAATGTAGAGGCTACGCTGAGCTGAAGAAGGAAGTTTGAAATGGTGGGATGGAATCGAAGTTTACGAAGCAGAGACAAAATAAAATCTGGTGAAGGGTTTTTTGGTTGCCTCTTTTTTTGTTTTTTGTTTTTAACAAATTTTAAAATATAAAGTGGGATGGGAGGAATGATTTGGTGGGTTGATATTTATAGGGTAAATTGTACTTCGCCCACTCGATTTATTATCTAAATAGTATTTTGCCTACCAAACTATTGACTTTAGCAATTTTCAATATAAATTATTGATTTTGTTGCATTTTACTTCAAATTACTAATGGGGTTAAAAACAGACATAATTTGAGTGCAAAATTAGAAATTTATAAAAGGTAAATGGCACATTACTCCCTGAACTATTGTTTAAGTAACACTTTGCTTGTTAAGTAGCAATTTTAACCTCCAACCATTAATTTTGTTAAACTTTACCCCAAGTTGTTGACGGAGTAAAGAAAACGGAGGGAAGAACAAATATAGAAATTTATATTTAATAAACCTTCACCTCTCTCTGTCTCCACTTATCTCACCAACAACTCACTCACATCCATTATTGGAAACCACAGCGTTGAATCAAATTTGAACTCATTAACTTAAATTTTCTTTAATTTCTTGCAACAAATCTAAGAAAAGATCTAAACTTGTATAATAAAAACTCTATAAATTAATAAGGCCGAGATTGGTCGATTTTATTAATTAAACGAGGTTTAATTTATCGATAAATTAATGAATTATTAATTATCAATAAGTTAATAATATATTAATTTACTGAAAGATGTGTTTCCAATATTATTCTCTTAAATTTCTTTAGATTTTATTTTCTATAAACTTAATAAATTATTAATTTATCGATAAGTTAATAATATACTAGGATATACCCGTGCGGCCGTGCCATCCGGCAAGGTGAAATAAAAAAAATCTAATAATAGGATAAACAAATTAAAGTGTGACGAATTTAAATCGACAAAATCAATCACTTTATTTTGAACCCATTATCTAGTCTAATATAATGTTGTGAACAATTGAAATATAAATTCAATATATCTTTATACTGAAAAAACTAAAAGTATATTTGATTGGACCGACTTGTTTTTAATTTTTTTAAAGAGTCTTTTAATCATAATCCAACCTCTTAATGTACGTCATAAAAATGACAAATTGAGATGACCAATAATATATAAACATATAATGTACGTCCTTAATGTTACACAATAAATTTTCTTTATTTTTTTTTGCATAATTATATAGTCATGATGGATCTTAATTAGTAGATTTTAAATATTAAATTTTTATTAAATTTTGAATTTTTTTTAAGTTATGGCATTTTTAATGTAGATAAAATTATTAGTATGTGAGAGTTTATTGTGTGTATATTATTGGTGTGAGTGTTTTAACTTTGATGTGACATCTTGATGTGTGTATAAAACTCATCAAATGGTGTAGAACTAATGCACATCATAACATGTATATTTTTAACCATTAGATTCTTATACTTTTTGGAGAAAATTTTAGTCAAAGATGGTGTTTTATAATATAGATTAATTTACCGAAAGATGTGTTTCCAATATTATTTTCTTAAACTTATTTAGATTTTATTTTCTATAAACTTAATAAATTATGAATTTATTGATAATTTAATAATATATTAATTTACCGAAAGATGTGTTTCCAATATTATTTTCTTAAACTTATTTAGATTTTATTTTCTATAAACTTAATAAATTAATAAATTATTAATTTATTGATAATTTAATAATATATTAATTTACCGAAAGATGTGTTTCCAATATTATTTTTTTAAACTTCTTTAGATTTTATTTTGTATAAACTTAATTAAGTAAATTATATATTTTTAATCCTATTAACATTTAAGATAAGCTGTAACAAATTTAATTGTTTGCAATAAAAATTGTTAAAGTCAATAGTTTGGCGGACAAAATATTACTTGGACAATAGTTTAGGAGGTAAAGTACAATTTAACCTTTGTAAATTTCCAAATTTGCCCTCAAATTCCGTCAGTTTTTTAACTATGTTAGCAATTTAAGGTAAACTACAACAAAATCAATAGTTTATAGTAAAAACTATAAAAATTAATAATTTGGTAGGTAAAATGTTACTTAAACAATAGTTTATTGGGCAAAATGCAATTTACCTTACATTATATTACACACACAAAAATCCTTCTCTATCACCGACCCACCAAATTAATGCTCACTTAATTGGAACTCCATTTTGATTGGAATTATGATTTATGGAGAAGTGAACAATTTTCAATTTATTCACTTGGTGATTGATTTAATGGTTAATCTTAAATGGTTCAATGGAGTTTGTTGAAAGCTTTGATTGATAGGGTTCATCTTAAATGTTAAATGGTTAATCTTTTTATGCTTTAATTGGTCTAATTTTCAGTTTGTTAGAATTATGTTGAACTTAGGTTTTAACACAAAAAATTATAGAATAAAGAAATAAATGGTTTAAAATGAGGAGATTAACAGAGAACTTCTTTGTGGTTTTAATGGATTTTGTTGCAAATGAAATCGTACTGCTCTTATCATTTCCCATTAAAAAAGTATGACTTGTTACCGTTTATTTTTAGTCCCTGAAGTCTAATAAACAACAAAATGATACCTAAAGTCTAATTTTTTATTATTTTTTTTAAAATCCATATGTTTTTGAATATTTTTAATGCATTGAACTAATCTTTTAGGGTGACAGAACGTTTCTTGATTGAGTTTTCAATTTTGCCCATACTTAATCTAATCTTTCTAACCCCCAAACTTTCCAAACACATCTATTCTCCCAAACGCACCTCCACTCCATTCTTAACCCGCCCTAAGCCCCCCCACCCCCACCACACACACACACATCATCATCATCAAACTATTGCGGCCGCTGCCTCCGCCACCACCTAGCTAACATCCTATTGGTTTAATTTAGAATATTTTTTGATATATTAAACTTTAGTCATAAGGGTTTTTATATAAATTAAATTTTGGTATTAGTGGTATAATAGGTACTTGACGAAAATTTTTCCGTGATACTTGAAGTAAACAACAGAATAACACTTAAAATCTAATTAGCTATTATAAATAGGCCCCAAAATAAAAAATAAAAATCCGAAAAATATACAAAGAAAAACAAACTCAATTAATAATGCTAATGCCTCACCCTTAAATAATTGCACGTTTTGCTTTAGGCATAAGATGTTACTTTTTAAAAAAGAACTTGTTATTCGGCCTTAAAAAGCAAACAGCAGAAAACTTTTCCAAGATAGCTTGTTATTTGGCCTCAAAAAGTAAAAACACCAAAAATAAAGTGAGATGGCTTTATAGCCTGCTTTTCTATGGTGCAAGTAAAATCAATCCAAGAAAAGTGGTTTTCATTATTGAACTTTTGTTAGCCCATGGTATTGTGTAAACCCATAGATATTAATTTCAATGGAAATTGTTATGTCGTGTTTCGTGGTTCTTGCATTCAAATCATTTTTTTTTCTAAATTATTCCGGTTGTAATTTAATATTCAATTTAAAACATAACGTATGCCTTTGAAACATGTTAACAATTTAACTTTTGGAGATTAGTATTTTTAATTTTCAATATTTCTAAAGTTATTAGAGTCCTTCAAATACGAAAGTACATATTTGACGTTAAAAGTCTCCATGATAGAAAACCTCGTATAATGTAAAACCATTTCTAATGGTAGTGTAAAATTGACTTGTAAATTATGTGTCAATTTAATTTTACAAAGAACTTACACACTTTGAAAAAAAAGAGATAATGGGTTATAGGACCTTACTCCGTAATGTTTTATGACTTTAAGGACGGATACATGTTAAATAAAGAGAAATAATACTAATTTTATAAAAAAAATAAAATTACAATAAAGACATTTTTCACATTTATTCCATCGCATAATTGTCAACTTTAAGCCAGTACATATACATATACACAGAGACATATATGTATGTTCATCATCGCATCACATCCATATATATATATGTGTGTATGTTTAAATTGCTCTATTTTTCCCTTTGAAATGATTTAAATTGCACTATTGCTAATGTATTTCGTCTTTAAATCATCGATGATTAATTTAAATATCAAGCTTATTAGCAAGATTAGTTTTCCGCTATAGTGAGATTAGAATCTACAAAACTTTTTAATATTCTGTATATTATGCATTAATAATTTTAAAGATTTAGAATCATAAGTAGAATTATAGTTAGTGTGATTTTGAAATAAGAGTATATATATATAGTTAGTGCAAAGACCGGAGAATGGGAAAAAAATTGGTTGATTATGCATAAATATAATCATTTTATATTTTTGTATAAAATGGTTATGCATTGTATTTAATATTATGTTTTTATTGCATTGAAGGTGTTTGAACAGTGCCCTTAATTTGTTGATAGATATGTGGTGCTAAAACTGTTTTAACTTTCAATTTAGTTATTTGTGTTCATCTGTGGTGGTAAAACCTTTTTAGCACCATGTGATTAGTTACTTTGGACAAAAATTGTGTTAAATATGTTTTAGCATCTTTGAATTTCATTGTTCTTTGTTTTCTATTAGTGCTAAATTTATTTTAGCACCATATAAATAGTTACTATGTTCTAAAGGATTTGTGCTAAATCTGTTTTAGACCGTGATGTGTAGTATTGGATGGGTGCTAAATATGTTTTAGCACCTTTAATTTAGTTATTTTTGTTCACTTGTGGTGTTAAAACATTTTTAGCATCATTATATAGTATTGGACAATTGGTGCTAAAACTGTTTTAGCATCATGTGATTCGTTACTTTAGACAAAAATTGTGCTAAATCTGTTTTAGCACTTTTGAATTTTGTTATTCTTTGTTTTTTATTGGTGCTAAATCTATTTTAGCAATTTTGTTATTATTTGTTTTCTATTGGTGTTAAATCTGTTTTAGTACCATGTAAATAGTTACTATATTATAGAGAATTTGTACTAAATCTGTTTTAGCACATTCAATTTAGTTATATGTGTTCACCTGTGGTACTAAAACCTTTTTAACACCATTTTAGTGTTGAACAATTTATGCTAAAACTATTGTAGCACCATATGATTAGTTATTTTAGACAAAAATAGTGCTAAATATGTTTTAGTACATTTGAATTTCATTGTTCTTTGTTTTCTATTAGTACTAAATATGTTTTAGCATCTTGATGTGTAGTATTGGATGGGTGTTAAATCTGTTTTAACGCAATCAATTTTGTTATATGTGTTCACATGTAGTACTAAATCTTTTTAGCACAATTCTAGTATTGGACAATTAGCGTTAAAACTATGTTAGCACCATGTGATTAGTTATTTTAAACAAAAATGGCGCTAAATTTGTTTTAGCAACATGTAAATAGTTAGTATGTTTTAAAGAATTGATGCTGATAATCGACCGTTGTAGATTTTGAATTGTTTTGATCGGGATTAGTGCTAACTTTTTTTTTTGAGACGTGAGATGTTGTATTTAAGGGTTATTATGTTATTAGTTAAATAGGGAAGTGGCATTAGTGTCTTTTTCCTGCAGTTTCCTTAATTTACTATACTCATTTATAATGAAATTTTGCAATTATGTTATTATTAGAATGAACTTTTATGCCCAATTGCTTCGGAAAAAAAAAATGCTCTAATGGGACTTTTTTTAAAATGTGTAAAATTTAAAATAATCAATAAGATTCTAACACATGTTAAATATCTATTTAAGCAAATTTTTATTATTTTATCTTAAAAAATTTTACAGTCGCAAATGGATCTTGATTCATAGGTATTGATGAGTAGATTTCAAATATATAGTTGCTATTAAAATCCATATTTTACATTTGAAGTTATTACATTTTCAAATTTTATTAAAAAAAATTAAAAGAGAGAAAACTGATATGAAATTGTAAAATGAGAATGCATTTCACACAAACTTTGATTTTAAAAAGACTATCAGAGACAAAAAAAAGTTTACAACTTGTATAAATTTTACACAAAACAAAAATATAAAAGTCTATTGAAGATACTCTAAGTATGCATATTTATTTACTTAGGTGTTGTAATAATAGATATGGTAAAAATGGAGCTAATATATATATATATATATATATATTAAGTGAGAGCGTAGAAAGAGTAAAAGAGGGGGGGGGGAGAGAAAGACAAATAAAGTGACCAAAAGTTAATCAAATTAGTGTCTAATGTTTAACGCTACTACAATTGGCGTCCGGGCACTTTGTCTCTCATACTTTTACACTAAACACCAATTAGATTAGCTTTTGATGCCAAATGCTAATCTATTGGCGTATGGTATTAAACTTAAGAAAATTTAAGTATACCGTATTACCATACCTAGAAGAAGTTTTTTTTTTTTTTTAACCATTGCATACTTTCGTAAGATAAATATAACCTACTTATTCTACCTATACTATCCATTGCATATTCGTTTATACAGTCTATTGTGTCTCACTTTGGATTGTACATGATATTTTTTAAGAGATATTTTATCCCAAGTTAAATACACTCTTATCACTTCTTAATGTTTCTGTTGAAAGGTAAGTTTAATCATTTAGTGTGATTTTGTAACTATAATAAGCATTTATCTTTTGTGGTATATAACTGTATTATATATACGTCTAGATTTGTTCATCTTCTTTAAGTAAATGTTAATATGATATTCCATTTTGATTATCGAATGCGTTAAAGTTATGAATAAATAATTATTGAAAATTTGTCTTATTCATTATACTCGACTAAAAGAAAATGTTATGTAAATCATAACTTGAAAAAGCTTATTAAATTTTATAGTGTTTAACGCCATTGCAATTGGCGTCTGGGCACTTTCTCTCTCATACTTAATTTTACACCAAACGTCAATCAGATTAGCTTTTGATACTAAATGCGAATCTATTGACGTATGGCATTAAACTTAAGGAAATTTAAGTATACTGTATTACCATACCTAGAAGAAGTTTTATTTTTTTAACCATTGCATAGTTTCGTAAGATAAATATAACCTACTTATTCTACCTATACTATTCATTGTGTATTTGTTTATACAGTGTATTGTGTCTCACTTTGAACTGTACATGATGTTTTTTAAGAAATGTTTTATCCCAAGTTAAATACACTCTTACCGCTTCTTAATGTTTATATTGAAAGGTAAGTTTAACCATTTAGTAAGATTTTTATAACAATAATAAATATTTATCTTTTGTGGTATATAACTGCATTATATATACGTCTAGATTTGTTCATCCTCTTTAAGTAAACGTTAATATGATCTTTCATTTGATTAACGAATGCGTTAAAGTTATAAATAAATAATTATTAAAAATTTGTCTTATTCATTATACTCGATTAAAAGAAAATGTTATATCAATCATAACTTGAAAAAGCTTATTAAATTTTCGCTGATTATATGATTATGTATTATTATATTGTGAATTATAGCTTGGAAGCAGCTCGCGAAGGAGGTGGTGTCACTTTACAAGCCACAAAAATAGCATATATATATATATATGTATATATATATATTTTGTCCTTTTAACAATACATTAACAAACACATAAAAATACCTTTATAATTCATCATGTATTTTTAATCTTTTCCTCTTGGAAGTATTGAAATTGATTTATTTAGTGTGTTAATAGGAATGAGCTGTATCGAACTCCAGTGAAATCCAATAATGGAGACCCCACCAGTAGTGTAAATCATCCACATTTGTCTCCATCAATGGTGGTACCTTGATCACGACCCATATTTTTAACTTATGGGCTGTTTATTTACACCCAGTTTGAACAAGTGGTCTATTCAGATTTTAGAGGTTCAAAATTTATTTTGGTAGATTTTAAAATTAAAATTTAATTATTTATTTTGACTCTTAAAAATTTAAAAGTTTTTTTCTTTTTAAAGTTTGAATATTTAAGGTCCGTTTAATAACAAATAAAAAATAATAAGAAAGACAATTGAGTGTTTAGTCTTCAAATTAACATCTTTAGGTAAGAAAATAAACGCCCTCTTATACTTTTTGATTATGCTTTTAGTCCTAAATTTGATGTCAATTATTAGAGTGTTAAGATAAGACGTACAATTACAAATTATAGTGTGAGTGGCAATCTGCGCTTTAAGTAAACAAAATGTTTACGTATTGTAGTAGTTCGATTTTCGATTTTCGTTTGAAGCACTTGTAACTAAAAACAACTAAATGTCTGACCATAAATTAGTCTTGTACTGATGCAAATTTAAAGATATATGGTGGAAAGAACCAAAAAGAATAGACAACATACAAGGATATTGGTCTAATAAATTTTGGATGAAGCCCTAATATTATAAAAACTTGATTAAATAAAGGGAAAAAAGTGCCGGTACTTTAATTTTTATATAGGATACAATATATCTTGTGATGAGCTCCACCCAAATTAAGCGTTGATATTCAGATTTCTCTTTTAATTTTCAATACACCGGTTTTAAAATATTCAATGATTAAAAAATTTAATTATAAATTTAATACTTAAATTATGTTTCTGAAAACGAAAAACAAAATTTTTAAAATGGAGGAAGTATTATTTTTGATTAATCATTGGGTTGATGTAACCTTCGTTGCCGACTGACCCATTCATAAGTAACTTGTTGGTCCATTATTGGGGAAAAAATAATTGAAAAGAATTATTACTACGAATGTCTATGAGCTCCAAAAGAATGTGATTGGATCTCAAATCTGGCTGATTATTTTAAGAAAATAACTGTGAGATATTTCTAGTTGATGAGCTTTAAATTGGTTGATAAGATTGTACCTCAACTTGAAAATATCTGCACAATTTAAAGCTTATTTAATATTAATGCATGCTCTAAACCTTTTAAATTACGAGTATAATTTAATAAAGGTGATAATTTTAAAAATAACGTGATTTGAAACTAAATGAAATAAAAATAAAAATTCATGTTCTTGTTTAGAAAGTTTTTTACACTAATTCATATTGTGTCATTTTCATGTCATGTTTTTTATATGAAATTGAGACGAAAGTGGAATTGAATTATTTTAGTACTGGCTTATTGTGTTTACTTGTGTATGAATGTTAGAAAAACAAACATGTAGTTGGTGTTAGTTAAGGTTTAAAAATATATAATTTGACCATCTTCATTTCTTTCATTACCTCAATCTAATTATGAGTGTTTAATTAGCTATAAGTTGTACATATGGTGGGCTAGTCAGGTTAGTGGCGGATTCAGGGGGGGTTCAAAACACAACATAAAAAATATGATACTTTATAAATTTATTAAGAGGAACCGCAACCACTTAAATTTATTGAATACTTATAATATAAATAATAATGGGTATAACTATTGACACTCCATAAAAAAAATAACACTCTAAAATAATTTTTAGAAATAAAAAAATTTATAACAAAATAAAAATGCATAATTTTATTTAAAGAGTGCCAACAACTATATTTATATAAAAAAATACTAATACTAATGGGGTGGTTTAAAATATCTCGGGGGGACCCGACCCCCCCTCCATCCGCCACTGAGTCAGGTGATAAAGTTTTTAACTTATAAAGATGATGTCTCAAGTTCGAACTACGATACTCTTATGCCTCCCCCCTTCTCCCATAATTCAAACCCCAGATGTATTTGAATATTGCTTGTATTTATATATTAAAAAAAATTGAAATATGTTGGAATTCGTCTAACACCTCATTGTGGAGTTTTTTTCCCCCTTACACTTGCATGACGAAAATAAAATAAAATACATATTAGAGAACTTTTGTGCGAGAGTTGTTCTATTGACTATTGTCAAAATATGCCGAGTAATATTATTGGGAAGATAGTTTTTGACAATGTCAAAACAATATAAGATATTTAAAGTATGACGTATAATTGTGCAATTAATGCATATGTTCTTTACTTTGACATTAATGAAAATTGTTTTAACAATAATATTATCCATTGCAAATGGCCAAAGGAATGTATAACAATGAAAGATTACCAGACAATTTTCGATAGAAGTTGCATGTTCTTCCAAAGTTGTAATTTTTTTTGGGATAAGTGTAACTTTTGTGCAAACTTAACGCATCTTCAATGGTAATATATATATTCATGTGTAAAATCGTAAGTGTAAACTAGTTTTGCGCATAAATTATTTACGTCTTTGTTTTATACTCCAATTGTTCACTTTTAAACTAATGTGTAAAACTTGATGAACCACTATTGCAAAAACATATGGAACCCATAAAATTCAAAAAAATAAAATTATCAACCTTTTAATACATAATTTTACCGTCACAATAGATTTTTATAAATTTAGAGTATATATTTCAAATATATAAATTTTATATAAATCCAATTTTAGATTTAAAGTTATGTCATTTTAATGTTTTTTAAAAAAGTTGAGGAGAGAAAAATAATATGATATACATTGATGAGTTCGTGAGGACATATATACAACTATCGGAGAACTAATTTTTTAACACATTGCCTAAATTTTACATAATGCTTTGGTAAACTGTAAACACTATTTAACCAACCATTGGAAACGTTCAGTACTTTTTTTTTTTTTTTTAATTTTATCATTCCAATTTATTTTTGTTCGAAAAGAAGTCGGAAAAATAAGAATTTGGTCACAGGCCTATTCACTATGGGCCTCTGGAGTTCTTATGCAAATTTAGGTGGACTGAACCCAGTCCAGCCTAAGCCCCAGCCCAAATTTAGGTTGATTAGGAAGAATAAACTTTCTTTTTGTTTCTAGGACACATAAAATAAAATAAAATAAAAAACACAAAAATTATTTATGTTTCCTAACCATTTTAATTCTATAGACAGCACCATTTTTCCTAAACTAAAGCATTGTTGTTAGTCTATTTCTCAGTATTGCATTTTTTTACAAACTTATATTAAAAGAAGAGTTTATGTGCTATCATTTGTAACTGGTGAGACTCCAACCTGAAATTTCTAAATTTGAGTGTCGTCTTATGCTTAGCTAGTGCTTATGCCTCCCTAATTCCACCACTCGTAATAATTCTGTAAATTCCACCGGTCTGATCAAATGATCTTTAATCAACACTTATTAACTTGCAAATTTCGAATTTGTGTTAAGAAATAATAAGATTGTAACATGTTTCCCAAATTATATATGTTAAAATTATCATAGTCTATTAGTCTACGTGGTATCGCAGAAACAAATATGAGGAAAAGTTCCACGGCATATTTCATACTCAACACTTAAAATTCATGTGGTGTAATTTAGTTAAGTGCTAAAGGTACATGTTCTTTATTTAAAAATTATGGTTCGATGACATATAAATCATTCAAATAAAGATTGAGTGAGATATAATTACAATTCATTCATAGTGGCGGAGCTAAGATATTGTTAGGATGTGTCAAAAATAATTTATTAATCTATAAGTTATGAGAGACAATTAATACACAAAATATATATAATAAGGAGGACAAAATATAAATTTTTACTTAGAATAAGACGGATAAACTTCTATATTATTACATATTAGACTCTTTTTCTCCCAAACGACTAGCAATAATAAACATTTTACAAAAATTTAGGTGGGACAGTTAATCCCCCTTCCTTCCATATGGGTCCCCATTCAGATTAACATTAAGCGGAATGTAATATTACAATAATGAATTCAGACAAACGAAGGTTAAGTTGATTTTGCATTTGGAGAAAACAAGATAAAATAAAGAGGATTTTGATGACCCCTCCCAAGCAGATACATTGAGAACGTACAAGAGGATTTTGATGACAAAGTGAAAGATGAGGATGCAGAAGATGCGAAAAAAATATAGATGGTGATGACAATAATGGCGAAGACGGGTGCAGATCGCACAAATAATTTATGGTAAAAAAAAATGATGGAACTAGAAATGGAGGAGCAAGAGATAAGTAGTGACGCTCCATCGTTCGAAGATGAAGGTGAGATGGATGGTAGGGACGACGAAGATGCGGCCACAACTCCTCCTTTGAGAAAATATTTCTAGAAACTAGAATAAGAAGGGTTTGACCATTTAGGGTTATGTGTATCTCATAATCAAAATTTTCTTTTCTGTTACTTTTTTTTTGGTTATAAACAAATATGTTAAGTATCACATAGTCTGAGACTATTTAGTTTTTAATTATGGACATTTTTTTTTGAATTTGTAAATATGGAAACATGATAATTGTTCTTTGATTGCTTCTAAATTTGTAAAATTAGGTATCTCGGAAAATATTTTTTTCACTTAAAGTATTTGTGCTGAATTATGTAATTAAAATGTAGCTAAGTATCTATTTGGTTTGAATTTTTTTTGTTTTTATATATATATATATAATATAAATAATATTTAGTATCTACTCAAATTAAGAAATAGACAATCCATTAATACGTTATAACGTTGATATGTATTATGCAACAGATATATGTAGATATATTACATCTGAATACACATATGGAACTATCCAATATATAAAAAATATATGCTGACTACAACAGATACATATAGCTGATTGAAACAGATCTATTTATATAATTATATATATTTGGTACGTAATAGATATATTATTATCAATATTAATTGTGTATATTTTTGTTACAGTTAGAATTTACATATGTTATTATTAATATAAATATACGTTGAATATTAATTATAAATCAAAAATTACAACAAATATATTTATAAATTAATTCTTGCAGGCTAAATTACCGACAAAACCAATAATTAAATTGAAATTTTTTAAAAATTGGTAAAACACAAATTAAAGCTTACATAAAAGTAAAGAGCAATCATACTCCTTCAGTTAAGCAATCTCCAAAATTTCCAAAAACATCTCATAGGGTATGCTGGTCTTTTTAACTTAATACTCCAGCTCAGATTCAAAGAAATTAATGCTATTGCAGGTCAAAATGTCAAACGAGGGATGTCATCCTAATTTCTAATCTATTGTATTCCTTAGCCCTAAATAGTTTACATTAAGGGGACAAAATCCTAGTTTTCTATAAAATAAATTAGTGCAACTTTCAGTAATAAATCAACATTACATGCCTTTAGGGGCAGAAATCTGATTCAATTCAGTCCGATGTTCGTTTTAAAATTTGGCATCAAATTCGATTCGACCCACTTTACTAATCCAATCCAATTTAATGTTAGGTTGGATCGGTTTTAATCCAATACAATTGAATTAGGAAAAAAAAAAGGGAGTCAATATAGCAAATTGGCAATACATACCTACTAAAAAATTTCAATAATTTCTAAACAAGCAAATATAGCACATTGACAATATAAATAAAATAATTTGTAGTCAAATTTCAAATAAAGAGTAGTACGGTAAATAGACTATAATAATTACTAGTAACACCAAGATATGTGGCACTTAAAAAAATACATATATAAATTGGATCGATTCACACGTCCCTTAAAACCGAAATTGATTTAATTTTTTTTTTCAATTTTTCAAAAGTAAATCCAATAGAGAACAAATGAATTGGATAAGTTGGTTTGGATCATATCATGTCCACGAGTACTTGTTTTTGTCCAATTTATTAAAGGGGCCCTGTGCAATTTTGTAAAATTCTAGGGGGATAAATCATAAAAAAAATCCTCTGTAATCCAAATTTGAACCAACCAAGTGTCAACACATGTATGATATGATCCACACTTGTCGGGAAAAAAGTATTTAAAACCAAAAAGTCATTGATATTTACGAATCTGCCATTACCCGCCAACGATGTATCAACTTTATTCAACTCCCCTAATTATTATCCAACCGACAGTTTTGATCGATCGCCATTTTCTCTCTCTAAAGAAACTCCGCATTTCTCTCTCAAAAAATATAAGCAATTTTGGTAAGAAGCAAAGGAAGGTCTGATCAAGGGTTTGATGGATGTAGCTATAAATCACCTAGGCAATAATAATAATAATAATAATGATAGAGAAGAAGAAGAAGATAGGAACAATTCTCATGATCGTGATGAAAGGTCCAGATCTTCTTGGGCTGAGGTCAGTAACGCCTGTGATTTGCGTAGGTTATTTTACTTGAGTCTCATTTGTATTTTAAGCATTTGATTGCTAGATTCCTGAATTCTGAATGCTTAAAGCTTAATGCTTAATGGAGATTCTGAAAAACATATTTGATCTTATTTGACTTTGAACGCTGAATAGATGGTATTTTACGACTTTACCATTATTATTATGAGATATGAGATATATTAATAGCTAATGAAAGAAAATAATAGGGGCTTTGTTGGAATAAAATTATATTAAAATTAAATTAAGCATTTCGTATCTTGAATTTTTATCTAATTCAACACCAACAATGAGGAAACAAACCCTAACTATACCTTTTTATTATTGAATGGAAGTTCATTCAGCATTAAAAAAGTAAAAAAAACACCACATTGGTTTTGTAGTTTGTGGATAATTTGATTGATTGATTGATGATAAAATGTGCAGGTGGTGTCGGGGGATCAGGATAATGATGATTCGAGGAGTGATCGTAAGGGGAGAAATCAGTGGAATAGAGAGGTACAAGTGTGAGTGTAGTGTTTTCGTAATTGTAATGAGATTTTGGGGGTGAAATTGGGATTATTGCGAGTTTGATTGTGCAGGAACAGGGACATGGGAGGAATGAGGAGTGGGAATCTAGTGGATCACGCCCCTCCGTGAATCCCCAGAAGGTAATTGGATCTTCTGGTTGTGTTGAATTTGTGGGTTTAGTTGTTGGCTTTATTTTAGATGGTTGTAGTGATGGATTAAGGATTAATTAAGAATCAAAGCTAAAACTTCAAAAAGAAAAAAAATCCATTTGGTTAGAATTTTAAGGATTGGGAAGTGTTTTCCCACAAAATAACACTAATTTTGAGGGACTTGGATGTAGCCATAGTAAGAGATTATGGTTGTCATTGTTGACTTTTGAGGGCTCAGTACCAGATCATGTTTGTTGTTGTGATTGTTTGAGTACTTTCTCAAAAGCTGTCGATTGATAAAATTTAAGTACTGTAATCTTAAAGCTAAATTTCAAGATTTTAAATAATTTTCCTTATTGGTAAAATGTTATTGGTTGAGGAATATGTGTTGTATAATCAAGCATGTTGTAAGTGATCAGGGGCGGAGCCAAGAGTCGGCTAGGGTGGGCTTCAGCCCGTCCCAAAAAATATAAAATTAATAATAAAATTATATGTATAAATGTATAATAGTATAGTGGTTTTTGTGTGAAAAATTAAAGTTTAAGGTTTATTAAAGTAATAAATTAAAATCTTTAGGAAGTAAGTGTGGGTTGAAAATGTTTGCTGAAGACATTGATTTGGATTTGCTCATAAATGATTTTGATTCACGAAAGGATCGTAGGGTTCAACTTCATTAGTTTATATAATATATATTTTTTTGTGTTACATGTGTCTAAATATAGCAAAAAACACGTTTTGTCTATTTTAAATATCTAATTATGATATACTATTATATAAGTGTTTAGTATTTGCATTTGTTTCATTCAAATAAGTACTTATTTTTTATTGTTTTTTAATCAATATTTGGTAAATACTTTAAAATAACCCCTAAATTTTTTTTGGGGGGATGCCGCCCCCAAACCCCCGCATATTTCTTTTTAGCCTAGCCCACCCCACGGAGAAATCCTGGCTACGCCACTGTAAGTGATTAACCAGTAATCACCATTTTGTTGCTTGTGCTTTTTGGAAAGAATCTCGAACCCCCTTTAGATGTGGTAGTCATTCACCCTTTGTGGTGAGAGGTCCTATTTTCGATTCTTGGCATCGGGGGAAGGGGGTTGGATCAGGCTAAGGTGTGTTGGAGGTGGGGTTAGAGCAGTGTAGGGTAAAAAGATTCAGTCATGCACCCTTGGAACTACAATATGCCTTTCTTTTTCGTTTATACAGACTTCAAGTTCTGATCTTTCATTCATCATTCAATTGGCCACGGTCGTTTTCATTGAAATTTATGACTGTTCAATTGGCCACGTCCTTTCCAATTATTCCAATTCTGCATTTATCTTTCAAATTTGTTGACTCTAGTTCTCATCAAATGTTTCAAATGCAGGGTGGGCAACAGGGTTATGGAAGGGATGAAGGTAGAAGGCAAAATGATTATAATAGACAAAGCCATTACAACCAACAGGTTGATCTTGTTTTCATCATTTGAATTTAATCTGTAATAGTGAGAGTTATTTGAGACGATTTGAACTCATTTTGGCTACAGGAGGGAGAGGAGAGTAATGATGGTTGGGAGACTGTTGGCAAAAAGCCCGCAAGACAACATCAACAGGTACTGTTTTTATATGATTTTTTTGTCTAAAACCATGCCAAAATGCATAAAGAAACTTGATGAGCTTTTTATGCTAAATATGGGGGGCAATATATGATCTATAGTGTGCATATGCTAATATGAAGCTCATCCGGTTTCTGGTTCTACTAGAGTCCTTCCCTTCCCTGTACTTGTCGTATTGGACTCCTGTACAGTGAAGAAAATCACGCTTAGAGGGGAATTGAAGAAATTTTTATCGTTAATTTAAAAATTGATGGTCCAGATTTTGACAAGTAGTTTCTGTTGAAATAAGTTATTGCCAGAGACAAACATTTTCTATCAAAATCTAAGCCGTCAATTTTAAAACATATGGTCCACATTTACTACTCTAATCTAGAATGATTGAAATTACTTTAGCCTTTTTGTCTATCCTTACATTTAATGGAGGATTTGAGTATCCTTAATACTCCTTCCTCCTCAAATTAACATTCCCACTTTCCTTTTTGGTGCGTCTCAAATTAATAGTCTCATTTCCTTTTTTTTGCCATAATCAATTTATCAAATGCCAACATGAGAAGTAAGTTGTATTCTTGACCATTGATTAGGTTGAAATTAGCGTATCATAAAAAGTAAAAAAAGTCAAAATGGGACTCTTAATTTAAAACCGAGAGAGTATCAATTCCTAATGTTAACCCCCAAAGCATGGAGTTCTTCGTAGCTAAGAAGCATGGATAATTCATAGAGGGAGGCGTATCCATATCGGATACATATCTGATATCGATACTCTCGGATGCATATCAGATACTTACCTTTACGTATCCATGTTAAGGAATAAAACTTTGAGTATCAATACTTTTGGGGTACTCTTGGATATGTATCCATAATTTAGTGAATGAATTTGTAATTCTGGATACTCAGTCAATCAATACTCTTGAAGACTTCTCATTCTATTCTTTGTGAATAACCCATTTAACAGGTTCATATGGATCATTGGGACAACTACAAACGCCCGGCTAACGAACAAGACTACTCCCAGGAGGTTCAACAGGGTGGTGCTGTCAACATGGACCCCACACGGGCCGAGCTTGCTGATCTGTCAACTGCTTGCAATAAGCTTTGGGAACTTGATTTAAACCGTTTAGTACCTGGAACAGACTATCAGATTGACTGTGGGGAAGGGAAAAAGGTTTATCAAAAGGAAGATATGGCCGAAGGAAGCCTTTTCTCGTGGGTTAACAAAGATATATTTAGAAGGCCTACTTTCTCGAGGTTCTGTTCTCTTTTAGATAATTACAATCCGCATGAAGGGTATAAAGAACAAGTCACTTCTCAAGAGAAGCAAGAGGAAGCAGCATTTATAGAAGAGATAAGTAGAACTGCACCGATAAAGTATCTGCACAAGTATCTTTCGGCAAAGGGCATTGTATCTGAGAACTATAGCGAGTTTAAGGGTATGCTAAGTAGTCTCTGGTTTGATCTTTATGGGCGAGGTGGTACTTCGAGCTGTTCTTCTGCTTTTGAACATGTTTTTGTTGGAGAAATCAAGAACCAGGGGGAGCAAGAAGTTTCAGGCTTCCATAACTGGCTTCAGGTATGTTGTATGTAATATAATTCTTTCTTCTTCCCATTATGATGGTTTTCGTTAGAACATCCAAAGCAGTCCAAATCTGCAGGATAAGTAGGAACTGTAGGATAAGTTTCTCCTATAATACTATGTTGTATTAGGCGAAGAATAAACTTAAGTTTGGCTAAGTTCCTTATGATGCGGCCAACTGATAAAAACCTAACGGACAACGGCTATTTGTATGGATGTCAGTTGTCCATTTAGGTCCCAAACAGATATCTTTCATCCGTTTGGAACCTGTTATACTCAATTCAACCGGAAAAGAGATGTCTATTTTTATGGTGTACCATTATCCGGATAGCTCTTCTCCATTGGTCTTGTTATACTACTTTACCATACACAATTTAGACGGCTATGGATGCTCTTAAGGAAAATTTTAACTTACGATACACAAATTAGACTGTTGTAGATTCTCTTAAGGAAAATTACAACCAATACAAGTCAAAAGAAATTGATTGCAATTAAATACTTTTATCACAACTGAATATAATGTTAAAGAAGATTAAGTGTTGGTTTTTATATGCATCTGTTTCTCTTTGTGCAGTTCTACTTAGAAGAAGCAAAGGGGAGAGTTGATTATCAAGGCTATATTTTCCCAAGAAGGCGTGGGCAGATTGTAAGTTACTAGATCACTCTTATTCAATTATCCTAGTGTTAAGAATTAGTTCGACTAACATTAAAACGCCCCTATTGTACCACATTTTAGAGGATTTGGCTTATTGTGCCTTGTCCCTGATCCGCATATTGATACAACCCACATTCTAGATGATGTTGGTTCAAAGACTCGGCTATAGTGATTTGAGTCAGCCAGATCAACTTGGTTTTGGTACCCTCAGTTCTGCAGTTGTTTACCTGGACCTGTCTACTTCCTATGTGGAAGGACTGTACGTCGATCATACTACAAACGATGGTTTTTTGTCTCTAAATCTCAAATGTATTAGCAACAAAAAGGTGTTGCTAAAAGCCCGGTCAGTATACGAACAGTCCACACCAAGGAGGGACTCTATATATATATTGATAAGCTTAACTTCTCCCTTTCCTAGCTCACAACTCCCACATTTCCTATAAAATAGGTTCCACTGCTAGATGCTTTTTTAACTACTCTCTCGCAATTATCTCTCTCTATATAAAATTATCTCTAGGTACACAATTCCGAAGCTAATATGTATACACAGTCATATAGATACTGTTGAGCTGTAACTTAAGTCGCCTCACCATCCACATTTCACAAGAAAATCAGACAACACATTAAATATCTGCTAACATCAGTTCATTTGAGTGGTGCCACATCAATTTAGCATAAAAATAGGTAAGTCCGGCATTTTCTAGTGTTTATGCACAGACATGTGTATAACACACACATTTGGAAATAAGCCTCTTAACACATCTGATGGGTATTCTTGCAGTTGGACTCGGATACTCAGCTCCTGACAATACAATTTGAATGGAATGGAGTTCTGAAATCAGTGTCAAGCACATTGGTAGGAGTGAGCCCAGAATTTGAAATTGCGTTATACACACTCTGCTTCTTTGTGGGTCAAGAAGACAACCACATTGAGATCGGTCCTTACCCTGTTAACGTCAAGTGCTACCGCCTCGGCAACAAGATCGGCTCTGCTTTTCCCATTGCCGAAAACTAAATTATGACTCACAAATATGATGTTAAAATTTCGGTCTTTATATATTCACAGAAAATTACGTGTCCACAGTTGTGGAAAATTGTTGTGATTTATATTACGCTTATGTGACAATGGTAAGTAGTTTTTGGGCAGATTGCAGCTAAGAATCAGAAAGACTATGAATTTGTTGGTTATGTATTTTTTTTCTTTAATATTTTGTTTAATATGACGTCTTTATTTGCTGTCTTTTGATATCATTCTTTCAAGCCCATGGGTTTGATCCTTTAAAATCTATACTTTTAATAGACAAAATGACTAAACACTTTTTGACTCTTATCTCAGAAGTATAGCTGTATCTAAAAACTACAATTTACTTCGATCGCAAACACTTTACAATGTGAAAGTCTAAGAGTATATTGTACGCGTGCGCAATATAATATCTAATAATTTTTGACATTAAATATATATATTTTTTTTTAAAAAAATAAGCACATCTAATGGTATTTGGTCAAGTGCCAATAACATGTGTTATTTTGATATCATTCTTTCAAGCCCCATGGGTTTGATCCTTTAAAATCTATACTTTTAATAGACAAAATGACAAAACACTTTTTGACTCTTATCTCAGAAGTATAGCTATATCTAAAATCTACAATTTACTTCGATCGCAGACACTTAATAATGTGAAAGTCTAAGAGTATATTGTACGCGTGCGCAATATAATATCTAATAATTTTTGACATTAAATATATATTTTTAACAAAAAAAAAGGCGCATCAAATGGTATTTGCTCAAGTGCCAATAACATGTGTTATTTAGGATTAAGGTCATGGATTCAATTATTTATTTAAGTATTATTTTATTGTAATTTTTGAAGCGTAAAAAGTAATTTTGTAATTTCATACACTTACCAAAGTTCTCTTCACGCTTTATATGTATAGATGTTGATCGTAAGGTCGTCGAAATGCAAATTGGTTCAAATGAGTGTTTTTATACGTATTTTTATGTGACATGACAAATAAGTTGTACAAAAAGCTTTTATCCTACATAACAATAATTAAATGAACCCCACAGTGTTTAAGCCAATTAAATTAATTCTATATTTGAAAATAAGGTGCTAAATAAGATAGAAAAGTAAGACACAAATGACATAATTGAAGAAATTTTATTTAAGACTTTTCTATTATCATAAATGTACAAAAACATTTTTATTATATATGATAGAAAAACTTATAGATGAAAATAATTAACAAGTAAAGAGGTAACTGCGACCAACCAAAATTGTGAGGAGAGATCACGCTAAATGCACGAGATGTATTTTTATTTTATTTTCAGAACTATAGTCAGATTTATTAAAAAATGATAATTAATGAATTACTTAAATGACGAAGGTAAAAATTACTCCATTAACTGACCTTATATGTATTTAAAACAGTTCGATTTTGAGTTGGTACATGATAGAGTTTTAACTTGTTTTATTTATTTTGAACTTATAACCTTTTGCACGTAAAAGAAGCGCACTTAATGTTAAACTGAAAGCTTCTGTACAATTGTATAAATGTTTAGTACCATTCTATTTTAGCAATTTTTTTTTAAAAGAGTCAAATAAATATATAATGCGGATGGTTTTCTTTAAAACAGGACTGTATATATAAATATACATATTGGAGCTAGCCAAATTAAATGGCAGACGAAAAGCTTGAAAAAAACAAAAGATATAGAGTTAAGTAGATATAAAAGGGATAGAACATAGATGGAAGATTATATTCATAGATAGTTTCCTTTCCTTTTTTCTTGGCTTTTGTTAAAAAGATATACTCCTTCTGATCCAATTTAATTGTCACATTTTGAAATCTTAAAAATTAAGGGGATATAATAATTACTGCAAAAGAAAATATTTATTTCCAAAAATATCTTTTATTTTTCTCTCAATAAAAAAAAGTGGCAGGACCCAATAAAAAAAGTGGCGGAAGCTTAAATTGCTGGACAAATTTATTCAATTAATAAAACTTTCATTTGGCTCCACCCATCTCCAATTTGGAATTTTAGTTCCCACCATTTCTAATTCCTTTTCAATTAAAATCATATCTCTTGATAAAGCTCTCCTCTACCACCATTACAGACCTTCTCTATATCTCTATTTATCTATAGTTCACACTCCCAAATTTAATTATATTGTTATCATCATTTTTCAGTTAATATTAGTGAGGCATGTACTGTTTTTTTTTTCAAGTGTTCTCTGTCCATTTGTTATTCTTTGTCCAAAACTAACGAACTCTTTTTTTTTTAGGAATTAGTACTAATGGATTCAAGTTCAACAACAAACTCCATTCAATCCAAATCAAGGAGTACATTAACCGACCAACAATGACAAATCACTTTTGAAACAATTCTAAAGTAAAGTGAGGATGGAAGGGTAAAAAAAGGTATCTTTAAGGATATTGCTGCTATATTTTCTGTAAGTGCAAGAACAATTAGAAGGATTTGGATGCAAGGAAAAACAATTATAGATAATGGATTGATGGTTGATGTATTACACAAACGTACACTATGAGTTGGTTGTAAGCGAGTTGAAATTGATCCTCGCATAATTTTTGAGATTCCTTTACATCAACGTACAAATATTCGTTCTTTAGCGAAAGCCGCAAACATGGCCAAATCAACAATTCATAGGAGAATCAAAGAAGGCTTTATTAGGCCGCATTCAAATGCTTTAAAGCCAACATTGACCAATGAAAACAAAAAGGCTAGGCTCCGTTTTTGTCTATCAATGCTTGAATATAATAACCACTCCAATAATCCAATTTTCAACAATATGTTCAACTTTGTGCATATTGATGAAAAATGGCTTTACATGACTAAGGAGTCATAAAAATATTATCTCCTCCTTGGAGAAGAAGAGCATACGCACACGTGCAAGAGCAAACACTTTATCACAAAATCATATTCTTAGAGGTAGTTGCACGTCCAAGATTTAATTTTACCGGTAATGAAGAATTTTTCGGAAAAATTGGAATATTTCTATTTACATTTAAAGATCCAGCCGAACGCATTAGTAAGAATCGTCTTGCCGGTACATTAAAGACAAAACAGATTTTATCGGTTACCAAAGACGTTGTAAGAGATTGTTTAATCAACAAAGTTTTACCTACGATTCGAAATAAATGGCCTAATGATGGTACGAGGCACACCATATACATTCAACAAGACAATGCGAAACCACATATTGACGCAAAGGATGTTGAATTTATGGAAGCTGCTAACAGAGATGGATTTGATATTCGTTTGTGTTTCCAACCACCAAATAGTCCGTATTTTAATGTTTTAGGTCTTGGATTTTTTTAAAGCAATACAATCTTTACAACACCAAGAAGCGCTAGAGACGATTGATGAACTTGTATGTGCTGTAAAGAAATCTTTTGAAAACTTATCTACTGAAATCATTAATAATGTTTTCCTCACATTACGAATATGCATGGCAATGAAAGTTAATGGAGGAAATAATTACAAGCTGCCACATATGGGAAAGAATCGATTGGTGCAAAGTGGTAATCTACCGATTCAACTTGAATGTGAAGCTGAGCTCGTAAAGAATAGTTTCAAGCAGTTGGAGCAGCAAGGATAATGAAGAAAATGTGCATTTCTGTTTGATGTAGACTTTAAATGTAATGATAAGTTTTTGTTGGGTTGTTTTTTTTGTGATGATCAGTTGATTTAATTTATGGAGTAAGAAGTTTTGTTTGTAAAAAACTGAGCAGGTGGTTTAATCTATGGAGTGAAAATTTTAGTTTTTGTGTGATGTTCAATTGGTATCTATTTTTTTTCTGTGAAGAAGTCAAAAAGAAATGTTAAACTATCTCTTGATATTTTCTTAATTTGGTGAGATAATATACTTACTGTATATGTCAATTATTTAATGTAGTATGCTCATATTATATTTTCTTGAATTTAGCTTAATCTATGCGCCAATTATAATGGTGTGAGAATTGAATTGTATGTTCAGATTATATTTACGGTATGTACTAATTAAGTAGCGAACTTTATTTACTTTTTTTTTGATTTTTTAATTCAAAGTTAAAGGGTAATATTGGAAATATTAAAAATTGATGTAATTGATGACCCGCTAAATTTGAAAAGTTGGACAATTATTTTGGGACAGCGAAAAATGGAATAGTGGACAATTAAATTGGGACGGATGGAGTATATATATATACACTTTCATAGAACCCAAAGATATTTTTAAGACCAAAAAGAGTTTGAAAATAATGACTACTAACTACACACTTGGATCTTTTGGGAAAATGATGAACTATGAAGCATGGACACGGATATGGGTGTCTTATTCGGTACCGGTACGAGATACCTATACGGCAAATCTTAAAAAACTTACACGGGTACGAAGAGGGACACATTTAATAAATAAATAAATTTATATTGTTGACCTTAAAGTCAATTAATCTTATTTTGATAATTACAATAAGTTAATATAGTGTTATTTAACTTGGTTGTTCCAATGATGATAGCCATTAGCCGATATCTTTTTCAACCAAGTGTGACGTCAAACCGATATAGTCAAACTCTCACACAAAACTCCACAAATGCTTTCACTCACAAGAAATGAATTCAAATGATCTCCATGTGCTTCACAAAGAATCAAAATCAAGAAAGGATCAAGAACATCAAACAAGTAAAGATACGCACAAGAAAATCAAGCATAACGAAGACTCGAATTATCATTAAATGGAGTGAGTGCTTAGATTTTATGTAAAGATACTTTATTGATCAAATTCCTATAGCTCAAACATATTCATGCATCTTTTAAAGATTGATTTGAACTAGCTTGAAATTGAATTTATTTGAAAAACATCATTTTACAAAAATCGAGTTTCAAAATAAATTAATATTAATTTTAAATGATCATATTTTAAGCTATAATAAAAATGGTTATCTTAGAAACATATACTTGAGGTTCAAAAATCATTAGAATTTTATTTGGAACTAAATTATTAAATTGGAAAAATATTTTTATTTTTCGTTTAAAATTCGCTCAATTTTTGCCTAGTTTTGATCTAACGGTAAAATGGAGGCCTTCCCGAACTCCGATCATTTTGAAATTTTTACAGTAGTTAGACAACATCTCCTGGCAATTTTTACTATATTTTGAGCATGATCCAACGGTCTAATTGAGAGAAATGAACAAAACAATTTTAAATTTTTTGTCAAAACTAGCTGTTGGAAAGTTTGAAAATGTATACCTTGGAGCCAAAACATCTCTTAATCATCCCCAACGGTCATATGATTTTGTAAGCTATAAATATGATGTCTTAGACATGTTTTAACACACTTGAATCATTCTACAAACTTATTTTACATATATACAAAGTTATTCAAGTATTCAATTCATCTTATTGATCAAATTCTTCATTTTTGAGCTATATACTTTGATCAATTTTGATATCTCTTAATGTGAGCTTCATTTGTATTTTGTTATACACAAGAGAGATATTGTTAATTGGTGTGAGTCACCAAACAATTGTATTAGACAATTTATAAGAGGTAAATCTCATAAGATAGACAAGAAGGTAAATTCTTGTTGAGTGAAATTGTGAGAGTTGTATCTCATAGGTTAGCAATAGGGTATCTTGTGAAAGTATTGTGGTGTAGCAATACTTGTAGAGTGTGTGAGAAGAATACACTTGTAGTGGTTTGATCTTCACCCGGAAGGAGATCGGTTTTAGTGGAAGTTCTCGGGGAACTAATCGAGCGCGGAGTAGGGGCAACAAGCCGAACCGTGTGGACACAAAATCTTCGACTTCAAATTGGTTCAATCTTTCTTACTCAATCTCTTTATTTATTTGTTATATTAATTGATTGAAGTTGCTTATATTATTGCTTATTCTTGGGATTGATTATTTAATTGATTGTTTTTCTTGATAAACTTATTTAACTAAGTTGCTTTGCTTAAATATTTTAAAAGCGTTTTAATTCCGCATTAAGTTTTTAAAACCCTATTCACCCCCCCTCTAGGGTATTTTCCGACCTACATATATAATAATATGCATTATGCAAACTATATCTAAATAACATTACAAACAAGTAAAATTTAACAACACTTAAAATAAATAAGTCATATCTACAAGAGAAAGGATTACATCAAATAGAATAAAAACCATAGATCAAGAGAAAAAGAAAAAAAACAGAAAAATAAATGCAAGACTACAAACTTAAATAAAATAGTTTAGTTGTTGCTCCTTGTCTCTCAATCACGGGAAACTGTCTCTAGTTTCTCCAACATCTTCTTCTTCATCTCCTAAAAACATTTCATCCAAATTGGGTTCATCAAGTGACAAATTTGCGATTTCTAGTATCCTAGCACCATTAAGTGAATCAAATGCCTCACCCCCACATCCCACATCTTGCTATGTCCATCTTTGTAATGATTAGAACTCCTACAAAGAAGTCGAAGATTCTTATGCACGCAAAGTAAGTCCTCAGCTTGTTTTGGAGTCAACTTGTTTATTTTCTTAGAATTTATAAAAGAATATGTACTACAATTTCAATACAAACACGATGAAGAAGAAAACTGACAAAGTAGCTTTGTTGCTAAGGCTTGGAGAATGGGAGTATTGGGTCTATGGACGGCCCACCATAACTTTGGTTCAAAAACCCTTTTATCATATATAGAATCATGGTCGTTAAATGATCCATCAACGGATGAAAACCTTCCAAATTCAATATTAACCATTCTACACTCCTCAGCATTTAAGAATAATTTAAGTATGCACTTCTTTCTTTCTGTTGAAATTTCTAAATCCTTGTGAGGTTCAATTCGGTTATGACCCGCACTAAGCCATTGGTAGCTATAATACCTGCAAGTAAAACTATATATAAATATAAATAAACATGTAAATAATTAATGATGTACCTAGGGTTCAATGAATGGGCCAAATAGTGTAATGGTGTGTTGCTTTTGGACCACCGACTAACCAAAATGGCTTGCACAACCTCATAAAAGCTTAAATCCTCATTGTCTAGCTTTATTTTTTGTCTATATATAGTCATCTTTACTTTCTCAATCATGCAATCTCACAAATCATACACCAAGTGAAGACAAGACTCTTCCGTATCGGTAATCCTTAACATCTCATAAATTGGCTCGATAAAGGACAAGATATAATCAACTTTATCTCACCACAAGTTATTCAATACTTTCTCCTTTATAAATTGGGCCTTCCCGGGATTGTTTTCTTTATACAAAGTCCATTTATCTGAAATAACCAAGCTTTTAAGGTTTTCTTGTACAAGCTTAAACCTCTTGAGCATAATGATCACCGAAGCAAATTGGGTATTCGCAATAGCAAGCATCTTCAATTTCACAAATTAATTATACAAGTAAAGCCTCATTGGATGAGTTGTGATGAAAACCTTGATGACCATTGCATCCATTGCAATTTTTGTGATCCAACTACATTCACCATACGTAACGGCATTTGCGTCGGTGTCTTTTACCGCACGAATGTTTTTTAAAGCAAGATTAAGAGTGTGTACAACACATGGTGTCCAAAAGACTTTTGGATACATATTCTCAACAAGAATTCCCGCCGCATAACACACTGGAGCATTATCCGTTATCACTTAAACTACAAAATCGGGTCCAACTTCCATGATTGTTTCTTTTATCAAGTTAGCAATAAAGAATCGATTTTTTATATTCACTTTAACAATTAACCGCATTAAAAAACATTGGTCCAGCTTCACTCATTGTTATAAATTTGATTAAAGGCCTTCTTTGAGGGTCACTCCATTCGTCATTGACAATAGTAACCCCCTAATTTGTCCATTGCTATTTTATTGGTTTCAATAACCTTTTAACATTTTCCCTCTCTTTCTCTAATAAAGTAGTCCTCAAGGAATTGTATCTGGGGGCACAAAACCACCAAGATTGCTGTTAGCCGACATTGTAAATGCTTTCAAATAGTGAGGATTTCTTGTGAAGTGAAATGCCAGCCTGCAGAATAAAACATCCTTACAATCTCTTGTCGCAATTCTTCTTGAGCATTTATGTTAAATGGCTTTTTATTTGCCGAATTTTCAGTTGCCTTTCTTTTTTTGGTTTTAAACATATCTTCTGTTAATCCAAATGAAGCTCCACCAATTGTTCCTTGAGATTGACATGGCAAATGGACTTCTTTAGCTGCTAAATTTTTTACCCTCAAGCCAGTTGCATCAACTTCTCTTTTTAACTCGGCTAGTACATTATCACTGACCTTCAAACACTTCTTAATTCCCCTCCTAACAATTCTTAGCAAATGGCATGTTATTCTAGAGTAAGAGCCCTTGAATGTTTCACCACAAAAATTGCATAAGAATGAGTAATTCCCTCCACCCCAACTGATTTTTATATCCTCATAATGTGTTTTCACAATGGCATATTATCATATTAAGTGCGAGAGGACACAGCAGCAGTAGAAGCAGTGCTACTACCCGATGAAACAAAACCAAACTATTTCTTTGATTATTTTAAAATATGAACAAAGAAAATTAGAAAACCAACTATAAAAAAACAGAAAGAAAGAAAAGTAGAAGATATACCTGTGAATGAGAAGACCGAAGAAGAGAGAAGGTCGATGCTGATGAGGGCTTGACGACGAGGGCTGATGACGATAATAGAAGAGGTCTCGACGACGAGGGCTGCCAATGATGATAGAAGGCCACGCCGATGACTATGATAGAAGAGGACTCGACGACGAGGGCTGCCGAATATGATAGAAGGCCGTTAAGATGAGAGAATGAGTTTGATTAGCGTAGAGATGTGAGAATGGGTTTGATTGGCGTAACCTAACTTTTGTCGATTATTATTTGGGAAATCTCGTCTAGTAAATATACTTTTTAATTAATAAAAGACACTTTATATTGCATATTATAAATTGACCCCCTTTATTTTTATTTTTCATCCATCCATGTCGGGTACCGTACCCATTACACCTTTAACCGTGTCTACTAACTTTTAATAATATTTTCATTAGACACGCCACGTGGCATGTCTTAGCCGTGTCTTACCCGTACTTATACCCATGTTCGTGTCCTTCACGTGTCCACACTAGTACCCCTAAAAAATGGAGTACCCGTTATTCATAGATGATGAAGATTTGTAAAGCAATAAACACTTCAAAAAGATATTTTCAAATGAATAAAAGTTCATGCATTCTTATTTTGTATTAATTAGCAATGTGATCATATATACAATCATAATTGAAATCAATCTATTTAGAAACCACTAAAATCCAATGTTAACCCATTCAACCTGTTTATTTTGCCATATTCAAAAAGGAAATATAATTATTTTTATGCTCTCTATCTCAAAGTAAAATTGATAGTTTTGTGACTACCCGTAAATTGAGACCCCCGGGATCTCAACCTCTGGTTTAGGGAATTAAAACATTGAAAATGATTCCGTTATTCTATTCCGCTTTCATATGTATATCATGTGTCATTCTATCCCATTCTAAACGTAAAAGGGTTCATTTCAGAGTTGTCAGTACATTGTACGAAAAAACGGACAAAAAATGGGTGTAAAGGGAAAGGCTATAAGTAAACCTTTTCTTTATACCATTGTCTACGAAACCAGGATTCTATAGCTATATTATGAATTGGGAAGGTGTTAAGCACGCACTTCGTCCTTTCGGTCTCTAATTGTCTTATATGTTTATTTGATGTTGGAAAACTTGAATGCTTTTACTAATATTCTACTACTTTCTAAAAATATCTCATGAAAACTTGATTTTGGGGAAAAAATGGGAAAAAGGGTGAAAATATTGTATTCCGCGATTTAATATTTTGATTTTGTCAAAGTCTGATTACTAGTGACAAAAGTTTGTCTTATCTATTTTTGAAATGAGAATGATTCGGTATTGCTTCCTCAGATAACAATGTCAATTATCTTGTTTGGTTAATTTAAAAAAAGATAGAATCTTATCGGAATTGATTTGATATGGAATTTAACTCTTGAGGATAATGTATCAGATACATTACAGTCTACATGAAGGACATAATATATCTGAATTTAATTCCTAAGTAGATTTTATCAGTCTGAGTTTTAAAAACTTGGTTTTATCCAGATAATAAATGGTCTTACTTCTTATAGTTTTAAAAATGATTTTATTAGGGTTTTATCAAGTTATTTTGTTTAAAAATGATAGAATATTTGTAACTTGATAATAAGTTATCTAACTAGAAATGGGACATATTAATAGATATAAAAGTGAAAATAAGTACACAAATATATAATTTAAATACTATGAGAAACTTTCGTTACTTCCCGACGATATATATAAAAAAAGAAAGAGAGAGAATATAATACGACAAAAGATGCTCCGGTGGATATTATTTTTTCTTCTCCAAAGACTATCGAGAATTCAACTATAGTAGATAACACCTCGAGTGTTGAGAATCGATTCAATGATTCCTCAGAAATCAGACAATTATAGATTGCACTTGATAACACTTTAAATAATTAGAAAAGCAAATATTTTAGCTTCCGATTACTCTCCTTCTTACCCTTTCTTTGCTGCCTTGTTGTTGTCT
The DNA here is from genome assembly GCA_021464415.1 of Lonicera japonica. NCBI lineage: Eukaryota > Viridiplantae > Streptophyta > Magnoliopsida > Dipsacales > Caprifoliaceae > Lonicera > Lonicera japonica. The sequence goes on along the minus strand of CM038470.1, from coordinate 27,364,984 downwards.
TTAAACCCTGGAAGTGTTGGTCTATTTATACTGCCTCGAGAGTGATTGTCATGAAACATGTCCCAAAAGTAGGGGATGTCGTCTGACACATAGTCAATATCGCGCAACAATCGTGTTAGTGGGGGACAAAAGTGGTGTTCATGACATAATGATGTGCTGGAGAATGATTAGGAAACATGTCGCGTGATATATAGGGTTTGTTGCGCGATAAATTGAATATATCGTGTGACAAACCCTTCTCTAGACAGGTTTGTTTGGACGACAAACCTCTCAGGGCAGTTTTTAGTGTGTAGGTTAGAGCTGGACTTGCAAAAGGTGTTTTTATGATCTTCTTATGGTTCTTGCAAGGGTCACGGATTGAGGTGTCTATAGGTGTAAATTTAAACACATAAAAAAATATGAACTTATATTTTATAGCCTCGTATATGCTTAGGCAATCTATACTAGGGTCATGGGCGCGACCCCCCATCTTTTAAGGAGTGGCATTCAATATGATTCAAACTCAAGACTTAACAATGGTTACACATGACTCTCAAGAACTACATTATGCATAATTTAAGCCCGAAGGCCATCTCCACCGGATCGGTAAACTAGCTTTAATTTTTTTTTGTGTTATACCAATTAACCCAAAATGTTGAAAAGAGAAGATAATTGGTAAAGTTATGCTAAATTTATTAAGCACGATTAGTGGTGTAAATGGATGTCCAAAAATTCGAATCCGAATCCGAATCCGATCCGTATTCGAATTTGATTTTTGTGGATATTTATCCGAATGGATATTCGAAAAAGATGATTTGGATAGTGTTTTTAAATATCCAAGAAAATGGATAAGGATATATATAATGATAATGTTTGACCTAGATAATCCGTATACATGACAAATTATCCATATATACGGATATCCGTTTTACTAATATTCGTATATGTTATAATTTAGTATATGTTATGTATATATACATATATATATTCTTTCACCCTTGCAAAAATCGGACATGTTTAGTTTGGTATTTATAAACTGCCCCAATTCACTAAAGTCTTTTAAACTAAACAAAAAAAAGAAGCTTAGAAAAGAATAAAAAATAAAAAGAAAGACCTAAGTTGTATTTACAACATATATATGTGATTTTTATAATGAAAGGTTTGAGACCATATCAAATTTAAATGGTAATGATTTTCAATTTGGATTTATTATTTGCATTTATATGGTGGTTATCTTATAATTTAATATGAATCTTATTAGATTATACCAGGTCAAAATTTATTATAAAATGTAACATTTTATTTTAACAAGTTTTAAAATGCTTCGTTTTACTTCTTGAGTTATAACTTGTAAAAGATTTCGTCTTAATTAATAAATCAAATAGTTAAATATATTTTTAAGATTGCTTTAAATTTTTGCACTAACAAAACATGGGAGCGAAAACATAATAAAAGAGGAAAAATATCGCATACTTGTTAGGAAAGACATGCTACCTAATCTGATATCATGTCTACTCAGTGCATGCCTAACCCTATTATCTAGATTATCGACATTGCATGTGAAATCTTTCCTTCCATAAACAGAGATAATTAATCTCTTGAGTGGCCGGAATTTCATGTAAAAGGACTAACGATCTGAAATTGACCTTTTTGCCTTTTTTTCCATCATGCAAGAGTGAGGGCAAATGTATAATTCTATTATTTAACAACATATCTATAGATATAGAAAAATGGATAGGGTAATTATCCGAATCTGAGGAATCCGATAGGATAAAGATAAGAATAGTTGAACCTATTATACGAAGGGATACGAATAAGGATTTGGATAGCCTATTTAAAAAAGGATAAGGATTATGGATAGTGTAGTATCCAATCTGTATCACATCCGTTTACAGCCCTAACGACTATAAAAAACTACATCCAGCATAATTCAAACCCATGACCTAACAAGATATTAACTGCACACGACCCTAAAAAATTGTACTTAACAAAATTTAAACCGATAACCTAACAAGACACAAACTGCACACAACCCTGAAGAGTTGCATCCAGTAGGATTTGAACCATGACCTAAATTGCATTCAACAATATTTGAACTGCAGACCAACATTTGTCATGTTCCAAAGGACATCTCTGGACCAACCATCGAGGTTGCTAAATTGCTTTTTGGCTAAGGAAATGAAAATCATAGGATGGGACACAACCTTAGAGAAGGAAAGGGGAAAACTTGCGTGGGGATTTAAGTGTCTACGTGTAAGAATTAATGTAGAAGCACAAGCAAAATTTGGTGGAACCTGAAAGCACCTTTAATTTGTTTCTTTCTCTTGGGGACCATTATGCTACTATTTCTTCACAAATGAAACAACGACGGCTTTGTACAATATTGGCTGTTGGAAAGTTGCAACTTGTAACCATGACAGTGAAACCAATCTCTCTCTCTTTCTCACACACACACACCCCCACAAACACATTTTTTTTGGCGATTGTATTTAACGTGCAGGGTAAAAGGATGAAATATGATGTATTAATGTTATCCTATCCTATGTTTAATGTTGGTCAAGATCGGACATTAGAGTGGGTTATTTATCCAACAAATATGCCATGAGAATAAGATTAAACTATCCCAAACAGGAGATTGGAATTAATTTATCTTGTCCAGGTATAATTAAATAATCTTATTTAACCTTCTTATCCAATACACCAAACGCACACTAATATAATACAGAACATGTCAACAAATGCTTAGGATGCATTTGTTTTCTTCTCCTAGTCTTGAAAACTTTTTTGTTTACATTTTGATCGCAACATTCAAATATATTAAATATAAATTGCTTTGACTATTATGTCCTCGCATTTACTTCATAAAACCACTTTAACAAAAAACAAAAGGCAGTTTAGAATTTTCACTCAACTAAAAGGTAAGGCATTTTATCTCTTAAACACAATAAACAATTTTTAACATGTCTAAAATTTGAATGCATTCAGATTTGGACATAAGAGAAGCAATCAAACAGCTCCAATGTGGTAAAAGAGACAATACTCACCAAAGCGATCAACTTAATACACACAAAAAATAAAATAGTAGCCTAAGTGCAATTGACAATGTCATAGTTTCGAATCTTGGATGACTAAAGCATGACCCACTTATTGGATAAAGGCAAACAGATATACATACACATACATATCGAATTTAATCTCATCTCAATCAAAAAATTTCAAAAATTTCAATCATTTACTTGAAAAGATGTCATTTTCAGAACTCTACGGAGATGCTTGCACTTATGTGCATGTATGTAACAAGTGAGGTGCAGCTGTACAGGTATAGAATTTGCCCCTAAAAACTGGCTAATAAGATAATGGCGTGCCAGTGTTCATAACTACTCATAATATATATATATATATATCATTTTTCCAATGCGGGAGTTAAAAATGATTTAATCGTTGCGATTGGCCCACAAGATTTCCAACTTTTTTGGTTTCCTCCCGCTAACATTTGAACAAAGAAAAGGGTAGAAGGCAACAAAAACTTTAGGTCCACCACCCACTTTTTTGGGTAGGGCCAGAATCTTAGAAGCAGCAAAACCTCGAGCCAAAACAGTGGAGCCCCTACACACACGACCTGTGCCCTAACATTGTATGGTTCTCAAAAAAACTGACCCTCCTGATGAATCATCATACAAGTTACAAAAATATGTACAATTCCAATTTTCTCTAAGGGGACAAACAACACTTGGTCCCTATTAAATTTGCTGCATCAGAAACATGTCCTTATTCTCTCTCCATTTAGAGAGAGATAGAGAAGGAAAGAGATAAGGTCTAATGTCCATAAAAAAAATAAAAATAAAGGTCCTAGTGACCATGATAACTACACCATCAGCAGCTAGGCTCAGTACCGCCTAATTAAATCAATAAAGACCAAAACATCAATTTCAATTAACAGAGAGATTCGGTATCGTCTTCTATACTCTATGCACCAATACATGCTAAATGGCGTGTTAAATATGTGATTCCATATCCACATCCACCATGTTCGTAGTAGTGTATAGCCATTAGTTTGTCTAGCGTGTTATTAGACTGCGTTTAGCAGGCGAAATTAAAGGACTAAATAAGATAAAAGTATAGAACTATTGTCACACATTTGTTAGTTAGGATTGGATATAAGGGTGAAGAACTTCTATTGAAGTGCCTTCTTATAAAGAACATGGGATAAAACCTGCCTAGGCTTATTTTTGTGTAAAAGACAATTCTACCCTCCTCACATACTAACTGTAATTTTTAACATATTATACCCACTTCATCTCAAATTATATGTCCAAGGTTGGAAGTCAAACCGTATTAAGAAATTAATGTTATGAACTTTCATTATAATTGTTGATGTAAAATAAGTGGGGAGTGAATGACATTAGCTTTTAGTTTTAGCCATTGTAATAAATGGTTAATTTTTAAAATTTTGACTCTTAATTTGAAATGGAGGGAATATATACTATATGTTCGAATATATAAACTCCAAATATGATCTTGGAGTAAGCCTGATCCAACAATCTTTTTATCTTCATAATCCAGTTCCTATCCTATCCCATTTGACTTTTATCCGACATATCAAACAAACCTCAAACTATGGCGTTTGTATGTCATCAATTCACTTAAGGGTGCTTGACGGATCAACCTGTCAATGATCCAAACTGTTAAAAGCTAAAATCCGCTAACTTTTATGCTTACTTGACTGTGCCTTCATCTAGCTACTGATAAAGTTTTTGTTACTGGCTAGGATTTCATTTCTTCAACCCGACAAAAATATCTAATGCACCAAAGTTTTGAGCATTTAGGTAGCAGCAATATCAAATAAGAATTACCTCTATTCCATTTTCAAAAAATAAAAATTGTATAGTAAAATATCACTACAGTCCAGGTTCAAAGTAATCAACAGAAAGAGAGAGCAACAATAATGCTGCATCAAATAATTTAATAAAACGCGTTTTGTTGGAAATAAATATACGTATGTATAATATTATATATATATAACATGAAAACTGAGTGAAGAAAAAACCCACACTCCTTATCGTTTTGTACTTGTGTCAACCTCACTAGTACAAGACTAAATCATCCACCCATCTAAACCTTAATCGTAAACCATATATTTAGTTCCTCAACTACTATATCTTGTACGTTTAAGGAACGTTGGTTCATTTGCTAAAGAGACTTAACGCCGAATCCCGAATGCTAAATTCGTATATGAAGTCCTATAAGTCATGTTAGGAGTTTGAACCGTCGTGTATTCCATTTCTAAAGCTCAAACTTTCATATGTGAAATTACCAATTTTTTATTCAAGTTTTGAAGCACGCATTTTTCCAAAGTGTCACCAAGTCTGGTCGGGTGCAACTGCAATTTGCACCTTAGAAAAATCAGAATTAATTAATTTTAATTTCCGATTCGACAAGAATTCTTCAGAGATTTGTTTGGGACTTGGAAGGGATTCGAAAAGAGTCAAGTTTCTCTACTTTTTGCTTTTTTTTTCTAAAAAAAAAGAACAGATAAAAGAAGTGTTAAATAGTCCACAAAATTTTTTACGGTACTTTGATATTCCAAAGCTTCTCACATATGACTCTAGCTTCCCGACCAAACTCCAAATACAATCCTTCCAAAATTCAAACTTAGAAACACCAAAGAGAAGCTTTCCAAATGCGATTGATTCTTACTTCAAGTTTCATCTCCATCATATTTCTTCTTACCACTATGAACCCTAGTCTTCTAGTCACCACTATAAAAACCTAATTTTTTTGTCATCGCTACTAAAAACCTAAATTTCTTGTCACCACTCATCAATACGGAACCCCCGCACCCACATCCTCTTTTTTTTAAAAAAAGTCTCGAATCACGGCACCCAAATCGAGTTGCACTTGAATCCCACATCCGCATCCATGCTTCATAGGATTCAAGAAATGAGCACCTAGTGCCAATAAAACACAATTCTCATCTTCAAGCACCTTAGCCCCTAGAAAAGTTACAACCGCAACAATTTCATTATCTTGAATGCAAATTCTCTCCTATCAAACTCTAACTGATCTTGTGTTCTCATGCATTTTATAGTTCACATAATTGCAAAACCTTATTGGAAACCTAATGTTCATGTAGAATTTAGCCCACGAAATAAAGAATAGAGTTTCATTTCACAAAGCACACCCTTTATGCCGCGCACACCTCACCTTGGATCCAATCCTAACTTACTCCATCTGCTCCTACCTCCACCGCAAATCCAAAGAAAGGAGGGGAGGGGGATAGGAAAATCCGCCCCAAGAATTGAACCTAGAACCTCCCTTCAAAAACAAATACATTTTGTGCACTTAGCATAGTGAAACAGACCCTTTTGTTTTTGCTTCAAATAATCTCCTTCATATGACTTTCAAGAGTGAATAGGAATTGGAGGAGCCTGGTCGGTGAGGAGTATACGGCATTGGTCAAATTTGGAATTTATAGCGGAGCCCATCAAACAACGGCTGAATCAGTAGAGCAGCGAAGCTAAAGATATGCATCAACTCGTACACGTAAGAAATTAAAGAAAACAAAGGCATAGACTTTGTTACAACCACATGCTTACCTTCTTAGGAGACACCATTCATTCTTCTTCTTATCCTAAAGCAACCAAAAAAAAGCTGAGAAATTTGAAAAAAATCAAATAATTTGTCGTCCTCAAAAATATGCAAGTGTTTTGGTAAAACATAAGAACAAAGAGAGCAAAGCATGTGGGGTTTGCTGGACTGTGACAAAACAAAACCACACATTGCTTATCACAATAAGGTATAAACTGGGAATTAGGTTACTTTCATTTTTCCTCTGCAAATTCACCACCTTTTTCATCCCTTTCTTTCTGTAAGTAAAAACAAGGATCATGTAATTTATCAGCTAAAAATGCTTCAAATGATTGGGGCTTTTTGACTTTGCCCCTCATTTAATATGCAAAATTAAACATAACACCCCCCCCCCCCCCCCCCCCCCCAAATTTCATAAACTTTGCTCCTGCATGCAGCATGCGGGAAATTTCAAAGAACTACATAAAAGTGTGTGTGTGTTTTTGTTTGGGTGGGGGGTGATCTGTTACGTTCAAGGATTACAATAAAAAAGAGAGAAATTAACACTGGTCCGCATTTTTACGTAATTTTTCATATTCTCCCACATTCAAGAGACAAAGACTAACGATCATTAAAACAATGAGTAAGAATAAATTTTGCATTAAGAACACGGGACAAAGTGTAAAAAGTGCAAATTACTTTTTTATCAAACGAAAACTTAAAACAGATCAAACTAATTTATCCTCAAATAAAAAAGATATATCACTACTCCATGAGAAATGGAGGAAATAATAGGACATAAGAAAGTGCATCATTTTATCGATAAATGATTTAAATCTGAATTGGCTGTCTAACAAAATTTACTACACCTGTCACCAAAAAGGTCAAATCCATCTTCCTCCCGGCAGCGTGTATGATTACATTGGAAAAGTGTGAAAATTTTGAATACTTCAAACGAAAGAAAATTGAAAAAGTGAGCTGACTAATTTCACTTTTTTTGCACTTTTTAATTTTTGAAATAGAGCCCACCAACATTGTCTACTTCAAGGTTTTCCTCTATAAATAAGTGCTCATATCCTTCATCCACTCCAACTTCTTATCTCTTTCATTTACACAAAAATGGCTTTAACACTTCGTTCTTCAACTTCTTTCATTAATCTAAAAGACACTATCAAAGCTTCAAAAACTCTTGATGACTTCTCGAGCTTGGTTTGTTTCGCACAAATCAAACCATCTTGCCGTCTTCGGGTATGGAATTCAATGCAAGAAGCACAACTCTCACAAGAAAGAATTCCAACTTTAGAAGGAGAGAGAAATGAGGAGAGAGAAAAGCTCCACATGCTATCGAGTTCCCATAGCAAAAATGAATCGAGGGTGCCAGTTTTTGTGATGCTACCGCTAGACACCGTCTCGGTTGGGGGGAACTTGAATAAGCCAAGAGCGATGAATGCTAGTTTGATGGCCTTGAAAAGCGCGGGAGTTGAAGGTGTCATGGTAGATGCTTGGTGGGGATTGGTGGAGAAAGATGGGCCTTTGAAGTATAATTGGGAGGGTTATGTTGAGCTTGTGAAGATGGTTCAAAAGCATGGGTTGAAGATCCAAGTAGTTATGTCTTTCCATCAGTGTGGAGGAAATGTTGGAGACTCTTGCAGGTATTATTATTTATTAATAGTGATATTGCTATTGCTAGTTGCTTCTTTTTGATACATTTTTCCTGGAGGTAAAGATCCAATAATTAACATAATTCTATTGTCTCAGTTTATTCTCTCGTTATTTTGTGTAACCCTATTTTCATTAAAAGGATGGAATATTGTTCCGTAAATAAGAGAGAGTCCTAACCCTAAAATGCTAGAGTTTAATATGTCTCTTGAACTCAAATCAAGCTTTCTTTCTTCAAGCTGGGTAGCATTTGATGTATTGGAAAATCATTTTGGTTGTAAGTTCCACATTTTGTATCTTAACTTACAAAAATTCAACCTTTTCTAATCAAATTTCTAGATTTTCTCTACCTTCAATAAGTAGCCTAGTTGTAGTCTTGCTTTTGGATTGCAAACATTCCCTTTTATAATTTGTACTGCGAGGTTCAATGTTGCTCTACATCGGAGAAAGTTTATACATCTTAATAAACATTCTAGTCTTAATTTTTCAGCATCCCACTACCCCCATGGGCACTTGAAGAAATCAGCAAGAATCCTGACCTTGTCTACACGGACAGATCGGGTCGTAGAAATCCCGAGTACATCTCTTTGGGTTGCGATTCATTACCCGTGCTTAGAGGAAGAACACCCATTCAGGTCTACTCCGATTACATGAGGAGCTTCCGCCAAACATTCCAGGATTACTTGGGGGAGGTTATTGTGGTAAGCTTTTAATTTTCATTAAAATTCTTAATGCAAACTTTTCATTCTTGTTTATATTTTTTTATAACTTGTAGGCTATAGCATTCAAGAATGATCTTAGACCCTCCAATCTACTTGCCGTAAAGCTAAATTTTAGTTTTGCTAGCGGGAACACGTTGTTCACAATGTGCTGTTTAACTAATTATGTCAATGTAAGGTCAAACTTAATTTCCCCACAAAGTATTTTTTAGAAAGAGAAAAGATCAAACATACACGCAGAGAACATATAATTTTGAATGTGATGGGTTTACGTTGACCCAGCGTATTAATGAAGATTGGTTCATTTACAGTAGAAATAAAGAAAGAAGGAGAGAGAAGACGACATAAGTCACCGTATATTAACAAAATTAAAATCCTAGATGCAAGGTTCATGATTTCTTACTGTTGGAAAAAGAAATAAGAACAAGTTTCTTAAACAATATAAGCATGTAGCATACTTTTAGAGAAAATAATTGCATAATCAGATTAAATATGCAGAAATCTTCAACCAATCAAATTTACTGCACAGTAGGGGGGGGGGGGGGGGAGTGGGGGTGGAGAATAAGTTTTCGAACCAATTTTAGCATACAGCATACTCTTACTGAACATAATTGCATAATCCGACTAAATATAGCAGAAATCTTTAACCAAACAAATTTACTGCAGAATTGCCAAAAAGGATTAAAGGGCAGAAAAAGAAAAGAAACAATGGACCACTACTAACATATGAGAACCGTGCTAAAAATGTCACATTTGATATTTAGGACCCCCAAGCAATATTCTCCTCTCATTTTCTAATCTAGAGAAAGAAACAAATTACTTCAGCTTTAGAAATTTAAATTTTACTTATATTGCAGGAGGTTCAAGTGGGCATGGGCCCTTGTGGAGAGTTGAGATATCCATCCTATCCAGAAAGCAATGGAACCTGGAGGTTCCCAGGAATCGGAGAATTCCAATGCTACGATAAGGTAATTCTTAGCAACTAACAATTGCACTCTTTTTCCTTTTTGATGGTCACATCTAAAAGAAAAGAAACCCTATAAGTCCTAAATTATTATGCTCAGTAAACAATGGTGAGAACCATGAAAAACTAGATAATCTAAATCCTGGTACTTATTTCCAAGTTATTTTCTTTGAACAGTATATGAGGGCTTCACTAGAAGCATCAGCATTGGCACTAGGAAAGAAAGACTGGGGAAAAAGCGGGCCCCATGATTCTGGTAATTATAACCAATTCCCCGAAGACATCGGATTCTTCAAAAGAGATGGTACATGGAAAAACGAGTACGGCCAATTCTTCCTCGATTGGTACTCCGCAAATCTATTAGAACACGGAAACAGAATCCTCGGAGCTGCAGAAGGAATATTCCAAGGATGTGGAGCTAAACTTTCCGGGAAAGTAGCTGGAATTCACTGGCACTACAAAACAAGATCCCATGCAGCCGAATTGACGGCTGGATATTACAATACTAGACATCATGATGGGTACCTACCAATAGCAAAAATGATGGGTAAACATGGGGTGGTTTTAAACTTTACGTGCATGGAAATGAGAGACAGAGAGCAGCCGGAGCATGCAAATTGCTCACCTGAAGGGTTAGTCAGGCAAGTAAAGATGGCGACGAAAGCTACCGGAACAGAACTCGCAGGAGAGAATGCTTTGGAGCGGTACGATGGAGGAGCATTTGCACAAGTAATGGCAACGAGTAGATTGGACTCTGGAAATGGGTTGCGCGCTTTTACGTATTTAAGAATGAATAAGCAGTTGTTTGAAGAGAAAAATTGGAGGAATTTCGTGGAATTTGTGAAAAGCATGTCTGAAGGTGGCCGGAATACGAGACTTCCAGCGAGTGACACAAGCGGGACGGATCTTTACGTTCGTTTTGTGAAAGATCAAAATGTGAAGACGAAGGAGTCTACTCTTGTGTAATATAATGGTGGTAGTTTAGTTCATTATAGGGTGTGGTGAAAGAGGAAAATGGAGGAAAATAGACCATATATTTGTCTACTATGTGGCATAATTACTGAGTACTAAAGATTGTTAATGACAAAATATAATAATAAAGATTGTATTTCTGTCTCCGATTATGAATGGAGAGAGTTTTACTCATAGGTCCATTTGGATCCTACTTCTGAAGTTAATGACTACTCATTATTTTATACTCCCTCCGTGTCCCCAATTAAGAGTCCATGTTTAAGCACATTATTTAAGAACTCAGTAATTTCATTGCAATCAATGGTTTAGCATCACTATGTCATTAGCCATCAAATAACCTAAGTTTTCAAATATGTTAATGAGAAGCTAGATCAAGTTTTGGGTACTATTTTGAAGGAAAGGAGAGCTAATTCTAGTAATAGGACCGGGCACAAGTCAATCTTGGTGTTATTACTGAACATTCTAAAAAAATATCACTGGAGAGAACAACAATATTCGCTATCAGAAGAACATGCTCTCTGAAAGTCATGGTTAATAGTACTATAAATGGTGATAGAGATAATCAATACTTTCACTCCTCAATGACCTTAGATTTGATTCTCGCATAAAGTTTCAGCCAAGACAATATCTTGTTCGGCTGTTGAATTGGGATATTTACAATTTAACCAATTCCCAATTATGACTACTTGAACTTCTAATGGTGAATTGGATGTTTTGTACGTATGTACATATTTATAATATTACAGCACTGTACAGTATTAAGTAGCAGATGAATACCTGAACTCATGTGAGCATATTAACCACCTAACACCTCTATGCCACTATTTTCTAAGCTGTAACGCAGACCAATTATTCTCTCCAATCTAATAATGTAACGGACATGATAAAAATGGAAATCAAACACAGGAATTTACTGTATGTACCAGAGTATTCAATCGGGAAAATAATATATATATATATATATATATATCAGCATATCCATATTAGGCAAACATTGAAGACGCAATTGAATAACAAGGATAGTTTCTTTCCAACGTTAATTCATCTTCAACCTAATTTTCTCTTGACTAAATACATTACTAAGATTCTGTGTAGTAACCATATCCAGGTTTTGACATCATCATCTGAAATAAAATGTGCTTCACTCAAAAGATAACCAAAAAAAATACATCAAAACATACGTTTCCGAATTTTGGCTTCTAGAGAGCTTTCAATGAGGCATGAGTACCTCCAGCATTAGAACGTATCATTAAATTCCACGAATAAAAGATAGAAGTCATCTCATGGTCCACTTCACAAGCTTTATCACAAGAACCTGCGCATGCCACAATTAAATTTAGAAAATCCATATTTCGAACACAAATTGAACCTAAAATCCAACACTAGTTATTAAAACAACAGGCCGCTAGCTTTTTAACCTTGTAATGCATGGAGAAGAGTATCATTACCATAAACAATTTGAAATGATTTGAAATGATTACATCATTTCTAATTTTCGCATACAGCTGTATAAACCTCAGGACCTATGAAGCATAGACCTGACACGCAACACGCGTTTCGACACAAAATGCGACACAGTAGTTTTTCCAAAATGTAGGACACTACACGTGGGGGGACACATTTTTAATTAATTAATTATATATGCAATAAACATTATAAATATTTAAGAATTCAATAAAATGAAACTAGATTGCATTAATAACCCAAATACTTAAAACATGATCACTAAATTGTTCCATAATTAAAGCATCAAAAAGCATACGTAAACTAAATTGTTCCATAAAATGATATTACAAAAGGGGAATATACAAAGTGGCTTAGTTGCTATGAAGCACGGACGCGACACGCAATACGCGTTTCGACACGACATGCGACACGCAATTTTTCCAAAATGTACGACACAACACGTGGGGGGGCACGTTCTTAATTAATTAGTTAATTATATATATATGCAATAAACATTATAAATATTTAAGAATTCAATCAAATGAAAATAGATTGCATTAATAGCCTAAATGGCAAATATATTCAAATACGTTTCACTACATTTTCTTTATTTCTTAACGCATAAAAAAGATTGTTCCATAATTAAAGCATTAAAAAACATACATAATTACATAAACTAAGTTGTTCCATAGAATAATAAAAACCAAAAGGAGAATATAAAAATAACAATCACTCATTCAACTCAACATTAACCGCCTCAACATTTTGAACTTCATCCCCAAATAGCACCGACTCCAACTCCGGCTCATCAAGAAAGAGAGATGCCATTTGAAGTTCTCCGACATCTTTAAGTGTGTCAAAAGTATCACCGGCAATATCCCAATACTTACTATCTCCTATTGTGTAGGCCTCGGGTTGAGGCTGAGCAGTCGTCGATGGCTGGGGCTAGGGTTTTCTTTCAATGGTGGCTGGGAAATGGGGCTAAGTTTTACAGGTTAAAGAGAGAAATGATATTTGTTACGTTTGTTTTATTTTCAAATTGTATTATTATTATTTTCATCCCATATTTTTAGTTTTTTTTATATTCACCCCTTTTTACGTGTCCCCAGCGTGTCCTCAGCATGTCCCCAGTGTGTCGGAGTAAATTTTTTTTATTAAACAATGGGACACTCTCCGACACGCGTGTCTCTCGTGTGTTCGACAGGATACGCACCCTCCGAGAGAGTGTCCGTGCATCATAACTTAGTTGCCTCAGCCTCGGTTGATGCTGCAATGAATAAACACTAGGAGTAGTAACCATCTAAATTAATTATCAAGTATTAGGGACTATAGTTAAATCCAAGTGTCGGAGAGAGTGTCGGCAGTGTCCGACAAGTGCCGGGCCCAACACGTAACCTCCAAGAGTGTCCGTGCTTCGTAGCTCAGGACGCACCTGAAAATGTAAGGCACAACCCTATTATTCACATTCCACAATTGTCCTATGAAACAGCGGCAACTTTCCATTTCAAACTTTATTCAATTCTTGACAACAAATTGATTTGATTTCCACTCGCGAGAAAGCATTCGAAATCGTTGAGTTTATTCTTCATTCTCATATAGTGAGAACCAATTACCATTTCGAAAAAGAGCTCAAAATGAAATAATTGGCCGAGCTAGCTCTCACTTCCTAACAAAAAAGAAAGCAAATTAGGGGAGAGGGCTGATGTGCAAAAAGTGCCTTTGAGACTCTTTTTTTAACCAAGTGGAACCACATTTTTCTGCAGAATAGGAAAATTTGAAACATGCCTCTATGCCCATTGGGTTGGATATGATCTAAGAACACAATCCTCCCAACTAATATACAATATATGTATATATATCATGAATTCAGAACCACTTCGGAAGTTCTGACATAGGTCAGGGAAGAGATTTTCAAAATTCAGGATATTAGGTATTGTTCACAGAAGAACAAAGATCGAGTGAAGGACAATGGAGGGATAAAAGAAGCGTTTGCTGTTTGCATGAATTGTTCTAGTTGAGGGATATATTGGCACCAAATAAACACAAAAACAAAAAAGAAGAAAGTGTTACCCAATGGTTCCAATCGAAAATTGAGCAAGCTATAGAATAAAAACCAGATTTCAGTGGTTCTAGTCTCAAAGTGAGATCATGGAGGCATTCAAACGAAAACCTCACCATTCCATTTCATTTTATAAAACTGGAAAGAACTGTGGCACTATGTTACGTTTGATCAAGTGGTTAAGTTGTGTGTTTTCCAAAATGAAGCTCGAAAATTCAAATCCTGATAAAATTATTGCTGATTTTTTAATAATTATAGAAGAGGAATTTCGTAATTTCACATACACACCAAAAAAGTGATCCTAAACTTAATTATGTAGCAATAGACTAATAAAAATCTTCTTATTTTTTTCTTTTTAAAAAAAAAAATGGGAAGCTCTAAGTCTTTTCCCTTTACTACAATAATAACAAAATTCCCCCACCACGAGTGAGACTCAAACTCCGGACCTATCCTGAATCTGGGTGGGTGCCTTACCAACTAGTCTAGCCTACTAGATTAATAAATCTCGGTTTCTTATAAGAAAAAATTCGTAGCTGAGCTGTAACTACATCCCACAAGGCACAACCCTAGATCAACCCTCTTGTAGAACCCAATTAGCCATTCCCAGTAATGTTTCCATCATGAACAGAAATTAATTGCACCACAAAAGGTCAACGGGATGGAGTGCACAGAGGAACTTGAGTAGCGAGGTTGGTCTTGCCTCGACAATCCTCACAGCATTAAAAATATTTCTTTTCCCATCTTGAAAGTTGAAAACCTAAAGTTGCTTAAATTTGCACTGCTAAGAGAAAAGAATATTGCCTCAAGATGCTAATTAAAACTTTACGAGGCATTCTTTAGAAAGTAACATTAGGTGGTGTATGTTTTTTAACTCCCTTAATGCTGAATAGTATCTCCCTTAATGCTGAATAGATTCCATTCACAATCACCATTAAGAGGTAGAAATGATGTTTGTTTTTTCACCTCTGATGCTAAATTGTATTAAAATTCAGCAATTAGCATTAAGAGGCAAAACAACGTTGAGTGCTTTATTTAACTTCATTGAAAATTTTATTCAATGATATTCCTATTCTTTTCCCTGATTAGCTATGTATTAAGGGGCAATGCTTGCTGAATCCTAAATAATGTATAAGGGATAAACAATTGTATGTTGAATGAAATTGTAAGATATTTTTTTCAATGGTGGATGGTGCCTTTATCACAACAATAAGGCTAAAATTATAAAATGAGACCTATTCAACATTCAAAGGCAAATAAAATCAAACATATTTTTCAGAGCTTCAGTTCAGCATTAATCATTGTTCGTCGATTCATTATAATTTTCCCTAATAAATGCATATAACCGGTGCATTCATACATACATAGAGAGAGAGAAATTTGGGGGAATTTACCAATTTAGGAATGTGGAGGAGGGGTCGAAGAATCAGGATTTCCACGGCGAAGGTTTTCGATCAAATCGCCGAGCTCCTTGCGAGAAGATTCTCTGCCTAACAATGAAGCCGTACCTGCCAAACAATTAGAAATGTCACCAACCATAAATTGGGGGAAAATTATGAGTACAGAAAGATACAGATATAGATAGGGCAGATTGTAACGAACGAATTTACCAGAAAGAAACTGCAGAGAAGACTCCGGCTGTAGCAATTGTTCTGTACCAGAGTGAACGCTTTCTCCTTACTACGTTTATTTCAGGATTCCCTCAGTGTCCGCTGCCTACTGCCTGTTACTGTGTGTTTGCGCGCGTACGTATGTGTGTGTGAGAGTAATTGTGGGCTTTCTCCTTTCTCTTTATTTTTTTTTTTTTTTTTAAAGGCTGTGTTAGCAACTCCAACAATGCTTTTATTCTTAAAGAGCATTAATCTCTAAAATAAAGAGTAATTTTTGAAATGGAGAGCTTAACTTAATGACTAATTCCAATAACACTCTCTACTTGTAATAATTTACCAATTTTTTATCTTTTTATCTTTTTTAATAAAATTATTTAGATGAGCAAAATTAAATGAGGAAAAATAGGAACCATAAATATATTATTAATTTATTAAGTAGAGAGCCAAAGAGGCTAGCTAAATTTGGAGAGCCAAATGAAACTCTCTATTTTTATTAGCTATTATGGCTAATCTCTTAGAGTATTAAGGTATTTAAGTTTCAAGAGTATTATAATATTGAGGGCAATAGAGGATCTTTGTACAAATATTTTTTATAATAAATTTATATTTTATTTAACACTCTTGTTTGTCTAATAAAAAATGAGTGTAGTTACATATTGGTAAGAACTCGTTTTTTATCTATTATGAAATACGAGAATATTTTCAAATAAATCCGATTAAATAAACTCGGCCCTTTTTTATGTTTTGATAATTGGTTATGCGTTTGGACCAATTTTTGCTCATCACATCTTATTAGATATTTTGAACCATGTGCATTGGGCCACTTTTGGTGATTTGTAATTGTGGGTTTTCATTAATGGGTTTTATAGGTTTTTTTAGTTGGAGTGCTTGGGTTTTAATTTCAATATTTGGGTTGATATTTTAGAGGACGAAAATGCAGTCCATTCTAGATGAGATTTGAACTCAAAATTTTTCTTAGATTTGGGTGAGTGTTTTATTGATTAAATTAGCCCGGTCGCTTTATAGATGTACTAAAATCTTTATATTTAGTATAGATATATATATATAGATATACTACGATGAAATCAATTGCACATCATAGATAGTTCAATTGATTTTTTTAGATTTTTATATCTATTAAATAAGTATACACATAATATTGAATACAATTTCCACCTCAATGAGTTTCAATGAACAAAACACAACTCTTATTTGAGCTTCAGATATTTCAAGAGCACAATGATAGACGAATAAGTTGATGCAAAAAAAGCAAATAATTTTGTTGACCATCATCTAAAGAGAGTTACCATTATCGTAAATACAACTTATTATTTGGTACAATGATTATGTTGAGAAAAAAAACTCCACTAATAATCTAAGATATCCTAAAAAATAAAACAAAATTGTTAATTTAAACAAATAGCATCCATCAATGAAATGTAAAAGTTATAATGACCCTCTTCCGACACATTTGATTGATCGAGGTTTAGTTGAACATTTTTTGTTACATATGGAAGATTTTCGGTAAAATTGTTAAAACTAGAGAGGTCAATGGCAGTTTTCTGTGATTTGCGTCCTCTTTGTCAATATATCAACATCTTTCCAAGTGGTTGAAATATTGTGTTTACATAGGAGAGCAACCACTTCCCCCAGGACCCCCACCCCCAACCTCTTCCGTCCAACCATCGCCCCCACAAGAAAAAAATTAATTGTCTCGCCAAGAGTACTGCATACAGTGATAGTGCTGACCGCCATTTAGCCACAGATGAATCAAAACATACAACTATAGTGCATACATTAATTTACAAGTTTAGGTGAACCACAAAAATGCCAAAATTATCTTTTTGTTCAATGACAAGTACATTCCTCTTACAAGTATAGAGATTTGAAACCGAAAAGACATGAGTTTTAGAATAAATAAAAATATATACATACATGCATTTTCCCTATACTTCCCAAGATCAAAAATAAACCATTTTGAACTTCCCGTTACCTTTTAAGAGCCAAAATGGACCATCTTTTTCTTGTATTAAAACTCAAAAAAATCTTTCTTCCTCACTCCAACTCTTGAATTACTTGCTCCAATCTCTTCACAACTTCGCTCATTTTCGGCCGATCCTTCGGGTTCTTGTTCAAACAAGTATCCGCCAACACGGCAATTTTTCGAGCCGAGCTGAGAGAGTACTGGTTCTTGATCCGAGGGTCAATTATCATATAAAACATATTGCCATTATGCGGGAACTGTTTCACCCAATCTAGAAGCTTCTGCTCTGACCTGGGGCGGTTATTTTCCAATACCCGCCTGCCGGTGAGGATCTCGTAGACCACGATGCCAAAACTCCAAATATCACTCTCTACTTTGAGATGGCCAGTTTCAATGTATTCCGGGGCGGCGTATCCATATGTCCCAATAGGCTGACCAAAGATTAAATAAATATGTGACCATATATATATATATTAAGTCCTCCTAAGAATAACATATATATATACAGATATGCTTAGAAAGGGTGATATTGTCCAACGGAATTTGGATTCTACCAAAATGATGTACAAATTCTGATAAATTCGGTACAATTATGCAATGTAAAATTTGCTCAGGTACTGGCAGAAACCAAAACTGCTTTGGCAAGGCTGACCAAAAATTAAATAAGTGATTGTCTTGAGTTCTCACGAGAAATAACCAAAATATACAAGTTACGCATAGAAAGGGTGATGATATTGTCAAAGCGAATTTGGTTTCTACCAAAACAATGTACTATTTCTAAAGCAACAACATAAATCTATGCGATGCATCATTTGCTCAAGCAGAAGCCAAAACTTATTGGGCAATAGCATTACCCTTAAAAATATGATCAAACGAAACAGATGGTTCCCACTCAAAATACTTAACTACCACAAACAATAGGGGATCTAGAAAATTCAAATTTGTAAGTTTCTAGGGCCAAACCATACTGCATGTCTATATAATACAGAGAAAGAGGACTATCCCCAAAGATTGAAGTTTTAATCATGATGTGCTTAAAAGTGGCAAATGTTTAAAAGGAAAAAGAAAAAAAAAATGCAAATGATCACTAAATGTGAACAAGCAAACACTCGCAAGATCCTAATAAACATAAAAGTCATTCAAGAACTTGATGCATTATTTACTTACTGCAGTAGATACATGGGAACGACCCCCAACAGGCCCTTCCCTAGCAAGCCCAAAATCTGAAAGCTTTGGGTTGAAGTCCGCGTCCAAGAGCACATTTGAAGCTTTGAAGTCTCGATATATCACCTTACCAATTCATCCAAAAAATAAACACCAATTAATTAACAATATTAACAAAAAGTATCAGTCCCCAACATAATTGAAATTTTCAAAGGCATAGGGATCAAGGAAATAAATGATACATTTCCATTGGTTTAAACGCTTCTTTAATTTCGATTATTCTCTATGTATCTTAATTAGAAAACCTTTTTAATTTGGATTCCTGTTAAGTGTTAACTCAAAGCTCGTGACACTAATGAGCACAAAAACTACTACTACTGTCCCAAATTAAGAGTCGTTAATTGACTTTCCACGTGTCCTAAGAAAAAAATAATTTCAACGTAGTCAACGGTAAAGAATAAAACTTACTATAGTGAGATCTGGCACATTGATTATGTGATGTATGTCCCAAAATGGGGAACTCTTAATATACATTCAGAGTGAGTAAGGAAAAACAAGCGAGGTAACAAGAAAGTCAAACAAATATCCGCTGCATTGTTTTTGCTTTAACTGTTTGGTACACACTTGAAATTACCCTTATTGACAGGATTTGAATTCTCATGATACTTTAAATGCTCGTATGACATACGGTTCGTGTTTTTGTTCATTCTTGGAACCTTAAATTGGTAAATTCACAAGTTGATGAAGCTCAAACTTTCCATGCGAAATTAACATTTTGGGTTCTTGGATTGAATAGAAACTCGAACCCAACAAGCACTTACGTGCAACTTATCACTTGATCAAACACTATCACATTACTTCAAGATGTTTTAAAAACAAATTAAATATCAAGAATTATCAAGTAAAATATTGCACACGCATCGAGTGTGCCACATGTTCTAATACATATGTACCTGGACTTCTAATCCCTCATGCAGATAAGCCAATCCTTGAGCAGCGCCAAGGATAATCTTTAATCTATTTATCCAAGAAAGAGTTGGAAAAGCCCAGCCAAAGAGATGATCTTCCAAGCTCTTATTGGACATGTATTCGTACACTAACAGCCGCTGGATCCCTCTTTCACCATCTACGGAGCAGTATCCTAAAAGCTTCACAAGGTTAGGGTGATCAACAATCCCAAGAAATTGAACTTCTGCCAGCCATTGTTTATGACCCTATACACGAAAAGAAAAACTACCATAAGAAAACATTTTACTAATTTGCGCGGCAAATGCAAAATTCATAGTTAGTAACGATTGTCAAACAAAACGTAGAAAGATAGTAACAAATTAAATCGAGGACTAAAGTTCTTTTGAAAGATAAAATTCAACCTGATTACATTAGAATGTGATTAACATACTCTTGGTAGTTAAATCAACTCAGTTTTTTAGGTGGCAGTTTA
This sequence comes from Lonicera japonica, assembly GCA_021464415.1. Lineage (NCBI taxonomy): Eukaryota > Viridiplantae > Streptophyta > Magnoliopsida > Dipsacales > Caprifoliaceae > Lonicera > Lonicera japonica. The sequence goes on along the minus strand of CM038470.1, from coordinate 27,344,423 downwards.
ACCGACAATGAGCTATTGCATGGTTAGTTATTTAATGCCACAGTGAGGACCCCACTTGCTGAGTAATACACGCTGTCAGTCAAATTGTGTCCCAAACCAAAGCCAATGTAGAATGGATTCGGCACTCTTTTAGTACCTTGCTCCCTATTGCTCCCAATTTCTCTAAACGTGACTTAGATGAATGATATTTGGGACCCAAATCGAACTTTACCCTCTATTCTACAAGTCATTCATTTTGAAGTGCAATGAAAATGTGGGTGTAAATATAACAATAAGGACCCAAATCGGCTTGTTCCTCCATGGGCTATCCAAACTCATAATTAAATTTTATCTTGTAAATTCTTGTCAGATTCTTGGAGAATGGTAATAGAATATATCCAAACTTTAAATAAATTTTATTTTAAAAATTCTTGTCAAATTCTTCAAGAATCCCAAAATTAGCTATATGAATGGTAATTTTTATCAAAGTCTTCATGCATAAGTCAAGGGAAAACTACAATAAAAAATATTGTAGTTTGTTTGGATGTTTGAGAGGAAAAGAGTGACCCACATATTTCTCATAATAAAGAGAAACAAAATTTTACACAATCAAACGCTAAATAAGCTAATACCATTTAAGTGTGTTTGGTGTGTCTTTGGTTCATTAAAAACTCAATGGTGAAAACTGTTTCCAGTGTAATGGTTTTTCATTCAAATGAAATGTTTGTGCTTATGTGAAAGTCACACATTTTTTTGTCAGCATAGCATTATTCATCAAACACAGCCTATGTGAAGCAGAATATTCTAAAAATAACAAGAACAAAAGGAAGTATATATTTGTAACTAATTAGTACCTGCAATCCATGCTTGTTAAGCTTTTTAATGGCAACCACAAGAGAAGAATCAACACCACCACCTTGCCCATTTTCAATCTTAATAGAACCTTTATAAACCCTCCCAAAACCACCTTCCCCAATCTTCAACAACTTGTTGAAATCATGGGTTGCATTTCTCAGCTCTGAGAAAGTGAAAACTCTCAAATTCTTCTCTCTCTGTTTATACATTTCCATAACAGTTCTTGGTGATTGAACCAAATCTTTAGAATTTGTAGCCAACCGGGTGCTTTGATTCTTGGGTTTTCGTGGTGATTTTTCTTGATTTGGCTTGGATTTGTCCTTGAAGATGTAAAAGCACTTCATGTTTGAGGGTGGTGATTTGGCTATGTGATTAGCTTTGAGTTGGTTTACCTTTCGGAGAGAGGGGTTTTGAAGGGAAAATAAAGTGGGTGATTGGGAGGAAACTGAAGAGGATTTGACTGGGCGTGTAGAAAACGGGAAGGGGCAAAGACTGTATATTTGATTTGAAAGAAATGTGAATAGATGAGAGTAAAAGAAAGCGTGGAATTGAAATGGACGGAAATGAAAGGAAGAGGAAAAGAGAATCCCACGTGAGAAGATAAAAAAATATATATAAAATGAAAGAACAGACACGTGTGAACATATATTTTCCCTTTTGCCTTTCCGGTATCTCATATCTTTAAGCAAGCCGTTAGCTGTAGTGGTTTATACGTATCATCGCAACTGCACGTTATACGTGTACACATTTGATTTTAATGCATTCACATATTTAATTTAGAAAATAAAATTTATTACCGAATTAAAAGTTTTTTCCAAGTTCTAATACATATATATATAGATATTTGTTTACTATAACAAATTTTAATTATATATTTTTTTTAATGTAAAAAGAAAATTATATAGACTAAACATAGGGGTTTACAAGACTAAATTAAATTTGCTACTTGACGAACTATTTGTTTAATTATATATATTTGTATGCATAAAGTTAGAAGAAAGTTTACCTGCTTTAGAGACTAGATTGGGTATGTTTGTTTTGATTTTCAAAAAAATTAGTTGCTACTAGTTTCGAAAAGAGCAACACACGTTTGCATGTATCTTTATAAGTAAATTTGCGATCTCTTTTAAATTTACATCATATTTTCGTGTACGTATATATATATATATATCTTTATAAGTCATGTTGTTGTCATAAAAATATATGTTCTTATGGTAATACATGGTTTTAAAATTGAAAAAAAACACTTACAAATCTTACGTTTTCAAGTTGTGTGAAATATTAAAAAAAAATATTTACATTATAAAAATAAAAATAAATATTTAACCAACTACTTAAATTTATTTCATGTAATTCTTATATTTTTCTCCCTAAATCAAGTTGCCTTGAATTCCTTGTCACGTCATTTTTAAGCAAATGGCTAACGCGTTTAATCGCTCTTAAGTCTCAACAGTCAATTTCACTTCAATAAAATAAAAACTATGAAAAGAGAAAATAAAAAAATCTCCAAAATCTCAACTGTCAATTAAATTTTGCAGGTCCCATTTGACTCCATCCCTAATATTAAATAATGACGTGGCGCACTCTTTTCTAGCCATATTCGAGAAATAAATAATCAAATTGGATGGGAATTGAACAGGATTATTAAATTGACCCACTTCCTCATTTAAAGAGGCTGGCTAAATTCAAGTATGTTAGACCTTCTGCAATCGATAATGTAAAATGGTAGGGGTATTTGGCCATTTAGCAAGTGGGTGTCTGCAGCGCATAAAAAAAAAAAAAAAAAAAAAATGCCTCACGATGAACACTACATCGCCCAGCCACATCATCCTCCTCTCACGACATTCTGAATGTCGTGAGGTATCCCAACTCAAACGGCTCCCTCCAACGGCTATCTATCGAGTTAACGGTCAAATAATTTTCCTATTTAAACATTTGCCCCACATTCTCTACCATATCACTCTTTCTAATTTTCTCTCCATACACTTCATCAAAATAATTTCAATTTTAAACCAATTTCGAGCATCCTCGTCAAAGTTATTTTGCAGAAATTTAAGGTACAATTATCTTATTCTTTTTATTAAATTAATTATTTGTTTAATATTATTGTTTATTTGTTTAAATATTTTTGTCCATCATTAAGTTGTTTTATGTGAGTTAAGCATTTTATATATAATATGAAAAGTTCCTTAACACGTATAATGAAAAAAATGAAGTAAAAAAATTATTTTTAACATTTAATTTTTTTTTTATTTGAATTTATTTTTCTTTTACAAAAAAAGTAATTTTACAAGTTTTAAATGTTAAATAATAAAAAAAAATTTAGGCACCGGATAAAAAAAAGTTTACATTATAAGTAAAATTAATTTGTTGACCCTTGATATTAGTTTGGCCTTAAATTTTTGTCAATAGCTGTAATAGCATTTGCTATCAATAATCAATAATTCTCTTCAAAAATTACCTTAAAATAATATAAATTCTATTATTTATTCTCAGCATAATGAAAAAAATCCAAAGATTTTTCGGGAGAGCTAGTATATCGAGTCCTCCCGATGAAGGTGGGTCTGGTACATCTGATGCAACGCCTACTGCATCTGCTGCTAGGCCTAGTTCTGCACGACGGAGATCAACCGAACGTCGTGCTCAGCCTGAAAATTGTGCTACTCCTACTACCCAGCCATCAAGTTCATCGTCCCCCTTTGCTAATTATAGAAGGGTTGTTGATAATGAAAAACATATTTCGAGAATGAAGAGAACAGCTGAAGGTAGTTTATTCTACATAAGGTCAACCTGGCACCAAGCAAGTGGAATATATAAAAGGCTATCACGAGATCCAGATGTAGAAATATTGCTTGATAATTCTGGATTGTGTAATTTATTTAAACGACAAATGCCAAATTCTGATCGTACTGTTGTTGAAGCGTGCTGTCGACGTTGGTGGGACACCACCCATACATTTCACCTGCCTACATGCGAGTTAGGTTTCACACCACTTGATTTCACCATGTTAACAGGTACACATATAAACTTTGTATACATACATATAACACAAATTTTATATGTAGAAAAATAAATATAATTTTATTTTATTTTTTAATTTAATAAATTTAATTTAATATTTTGTAATTTATATTTTTAATAGGAATTTCCATTGGGGGTGACAAATTACCACTTCCTCAAGTGCATGAGGATTCGACATTAACGGGTGAAAATGGGATACTAGCTACTTATTTTCCATATTTTTTAGATGAAATAGATTCCGGAGCAGTAAAAGGTTCTTTTATCGCCGCATATCTTGGAAGTGACGATATAATTGAAGCTATTGGGGCAGATGGTGTAGCTAGATTATTCATATTCTATATTTTAGGGTATGTATTTTTTCCCAACGGTAATAGTTGTTGCCCAATATTTTGGGCAAACTATGTCATCGATATCGAAAATATTAGCCGCTACGACTGGGGATCAGCTATTTTGGCGAGAATGTATTCAGGCCTTGATGTTGCATCTCGAAGGTTAATTAAAAGTTTAAATTTCTTTTGGCAGCCAATTGAGGTACATATTTGGTTTTAAATATGATTTATGTCCATTAATTTTTTTATTATTATAATTCTATTTGCATTAAGTAATTTTAATAATTTTTTTTAATAAAATGCAGTTCTTTTTTTATGAGTACATGGCAACTCAATGTCCGCGTTTTATAACCGGAGCACCTCTACTTTGGCCTAGAATTCATCGATGGAGTTTGGAAAATGTTGAGACTGCCAAAAATTCAGTCAGGTTTAATCTCGATATTGCGGACCAACAACTGGAGATGCGTTCAATGCAATCAATTATTTGGCAACCCTACACAAATGATTTGGCAATGCAATTTCTGATACAACAAAATTCATTACACCTTTCACGATGCAGGTATTTGTTACTGGATCCCCAACTCGGAGGACAATGGTATTTGGGCGAACGGTGCTACCGACAAATTTTTGGAGGAATTGCGATTCCTAACGATCCTCCGGTTAAAATGACAAAGATCCCTCGAGAGGTTTTTAATCATTATGCCCAATATGGTTGGGATCCATGTAATATGTTCATTTCTGAAGCGACGAAAGAACTTTATGAAGAATATTGGACATATGTTTCTGGCGGACCATCATTACCACCAATCGGTAGAGGGGTTAATGTTGACATTGTTGGATATGCGGCATTGGTTGGGCGTGATGTTGAAATGCCATGTACGCCACAAGAGGTGGTAGGGGGGGTTTATAACAGTCAAGGTGGTTCTTCCTCATCACAATCGTTTACTTCGCAACCAGTTGCTCCTCATTGGAGTTATAGCATTTGTACTTCAAATTGTGAAACAATTGAACTATCTTTGGCACGAGATAAACCTTCAATAGAGGCCCCTCCAGCTATGACGCAGTCGCGTGCTACATGGCGAAATCTTTACATAGATGCAATGAATTGTACAAACCAATTAAAACATCAATTACTCATGCATTCAAGTGAAATGGCACAACAATTGAAGGATAAAGATCGTCAAATAAGGGAAAAAGACGCCGAGATAGAACGGTTGCGTGACGAGCACTTCCAATCATATTCACAATGGCCTGGCCTTGAAGATAATTAGTTATATTATGTAATTTAATTACGTCATTGTATTGTTTGCTTCTGAAATTTAGTGTTATGATTTGTTGGTTATTTGTTCGAACCAGTTATCTTTTATGTCAAATATTACAAGTTAATTATGTTTTAAGATAATTAGTTATATTTAATAATTTAAGTATGTCATTGTATTATTTGCTTATAAAATTTACCACAAACTGATTTGTTAATTAATTGTTCGGACCATTTCTCTTTTATGTCAAATATTGCAGTTTAATAAGTTAATAGATAATATATATATATATATATATCTATATATATATATATATTTAGAAATATATTTAGATATAAAAAAATTGTTTAAACAAAGGAGGGTGTAAAACAAAAAATATTAAAAAATAACAGGTGCAAAAATTTATTATATGTAGAGAAATGGTATTGGGGCAAAAGTATAAACTATTAAAGATTCTAGGGTCCAAAATAAAGAAATAAACAAAGCATGATGAAAAACTCCAAGATAAAGAAACAAAGGTGTCAGTCTTGCAAAATATTGTCAGGCAGGCAATATATTTGACGTAAAGATAAATATACGAATATTGTCAGGCTGCTCTTTTATCTTTTGCGTAAAGATAAAGAAACGAATATTGTCAGGCTGCCAAATTTTTTTTATTGATTCGTTTTGTCCACTCCACCTACAATGAATTCTATAGACAATCTTCTATAAATCATACAATTTATTCAAATGACATTCTTCAATCCAGTATCTCCGTTTATCTTTTCAAATAGCACTATTTTCTTATAAAATATTATTAAAAATATATTATGTCTACTTCTAGTTCAAGAGGTTTTTATGGGAAAAATACAGTAGATGAAGAAATAATTTTGTTATCTCAACAAATGGCAAAATTAAATGAAGATGATGATGATGATGAAGCTGTTGCATATAATGAAATGAGGAGGCAAAATGCTATATCTAATATTAAAAATTTGGAAACAACTGAAGTATCTATAAAAAGATATAAATTCCGAGAAAGACAGGCTGCTCATTCAAGGCTTTGGAGAGAGTATTTTGCTGAAAATCCAGTTTATCCTGATACAGATTTTCGGCGCAGATTTCGAATGCGACGGCCACTATTCAACCGCATTCTTGAAGCCGTGTCGAATTATGATGATTATTTTGTTCAAAAACCTGACGGTTTAGGCCGTCTCGGTTTATCCCCTCACCAAAAAATAATTTCAGCACTTCGACATATGTGTTATGGGGCATGCGCCGATATATGGGGAGAATACCTTGCAATAGGTGAGTCCACTTCGATTGCATCATTAAAACGTTTTTGTAATGCTATTATTAATGTATTTGGCAGTGAGTACCTGAGAGCGCCTACAACAACAGATGTGCAGCGTCTTTCAACTGAAAATTCAGCTCGTGGATTTCCTGGAATGCTTGGAAGTATTGATTGCATGCATTGGACGTGGAAGAATTGCCCAGTTGCGTGGCAAGGATCATATCGTGGTCATAAGCACACGCCAACAATAATATTAGAAGCTGTTGCCTCATACGACACTTGGATATGGAATTCATTTTTCGGTATGCCAGGTGCGAATAACGATCTTAACGTTTTGGCGAGATCAAATGTTTTCGAAGATCTATTACATGGTAGATCTCCACCCGTCAACTATGAAATAAACGGCAATGTATATAGTATGGGATATTATTTGGCTGACGGTATATACCCGAGCTACGCTACTATTGTCAAAAGTATGAAAAGGCCTAATTCTGAGAAAGAGAAAGTTTTTTCAGCCACACAAGAGAGTGTTAGAAAGGACGTAGAACGAGCATTCGGAATTTTACAAGCCCGATTCGCTATAATAAGGCAACCCGGTAGATTATGGAACGAAGCAGCGCTAAGCAGCATAATGCAAGCGTGTATAATATTGCACAACATGATTATAGATGATGAACGGAGAATAGATTGGGAATGTGAGTACGATCAAATTGAAGAACTTCCACCCTTACAGCGAGATCCTACGGTGGTCTTTAATAATTACATGCATCGTCGTAATGAGATGACTAATTCTAGCACGCACAATCGTTTACGTGCAGATTTAGTAGAACACATATGGGCAATTCATTCTGAATCATAGTTTTGTGTGTTTCTTAGATCTAGTGTGTTTTTACAACTTCTTTTAGAATATTCCACTGTATTTTATATTTCAAAAATGTATTTTCTATCGTATTTGAATGTTTTCTCTTTGTTATTATGTGAGTTAATCATATTTTAATGTATTGTATTTCTGATAATGTGAGTTAATAATATTTTAATGTACTGTTTTTCGTTTCAAATGTGAGTTAATCATATAAAAATGTTTAAAAAATTATTTTAAATGGTTAATGCTTTTAATGAATTTTTATTGATGATATGTAAAAAAAATAGTATTGTAAATTATTATAATTGTACCAGCTTTAATATACTCCTAGATTTTATAAAAAATACTTTTTATCTTCTTTGATATTTGTCAGAGATTTTCTTGTCCTTTTGAATCTTTTAAACACATCGGGAGATGTTCAATAATTCTCTTTACAGATATTTTCTAGATTTTCTGATCCCATTAGATTTCTTATCCTCTTATATTTGCTAGGATATTTCATTCTATAAATAAAGAGGACATTCACTGACTTATTCACACAATTGTCCATCTTGTTAGTTGAAAAATAAATAATTAGTATGGATGAGGAAATAGAAGAAAAATGGAGAGAAATAATAGCAACTTATGAAGATGGTGGTAGAATAAGCCCACATGTATTTGCAACAAAAACCCTTTGGAAGACACATCTATCTCGCTGGGTTAAAAAAAAACTAAAACTGTATGGAGGAGGAGAGTGGCGAGACAAGCATTTCTGGCAGTATGTCCCAACAGAGTTATTCTCAACTTTGTTGGAAAATCCAGAATTCGATCCTAGGTATCGATTATTACCTTCTTTAGCCGCTCGGACATCAATTTTTGTACTTTTACAACAACGAGCCGAAGAATGTAGAAGGGTCGCAGAACACCAGGCTCAACTGAGGCGTATAAATCCAGGTTTAGTATTTAATGAGGATATTCACCCTCGAGATTGGGAAGACCACGCGTTTGAAGAATATGAAATTGAGGAGTCTAAAACATATCCAGATGATGTTTCATCATCCGACGAAGATAACTCATAATTATTTATAATGTTATATAATGTTGGGAGCAATATAATTATGTTTTAAGAATAATGTATTATGTATGGTGTTTTGTTCTATATGAAATGAAACTCGTTATCTTTTAAAACAACAGTGCAAACCAAATGTTAAATAAATAAACATTGCATATAACAAGTAGATTACCTTAAAATAAAAGTTCATTAAATTAAAATCACATTGGAAAATTAAGAAATATTAAGATAACATCCATAAAACCATAAAATTAATTAATTAAAAACACAACTCAGAAGTATTGATTGCCCGGATAGTTTTGCTCTGATTGTTGGCGTCTTCGATTTAGAAATTCTTGAAGACGGTAATTGTACAACTCACGTTGTTGGTCACTCATACGCGTTAAATCCATTGACATTAATGCATTTTCTTCAGCTATTTCTACTTCCCTGTTTCGTCTTGCCTCCTCACGGATATTTCTTTGTCTTTCTTCTTCTCGAAAATTTTCTAAGCGAGACATATGAAGACGCATTTCTTCATTAGCTTTTGCATTCATTGCAATCTTTTCTTCGTACATTTTATTAAATGCTTCTGATCTCTCTAATTCAGCCCTTTCAGAAGCTAATAATTTAGCTTTTCCCTTTCTTTTTTTGTCTAACTTTGCTGCATTTCTTCCTATTGGTCGGTTTGCGTCAGGGCCTTCAATAGTAATCGGGGAAGAATCGTCTCCTATGTTAATCGAAGAACCAATGCTATCTTCAGATGGACCATAGCGGGAGTGTTGACTGTTTGAAGATGTTGTTTTCAAACTAAATTTTTGGTGCTCTTTCAAAATTTGATAACAATGATCGAAATTAAAAGCTTTACCATTTTCTAAATGGTATGCTCTTTGAGCTTCCCGAACCTGTATTAAATAAATTCAAAATTAAATAATAACTACAACGATAGAAAAATAAAAAAAAACATATATTTTGAAGATAAATTATAAATATCAATTAAAATATAAAACATAAAATAGAAAATTACCCAATCCATTTCGTTTGTTCCGCTGCCAGCATTATTCATTGCGTGCGATAATTTTGAAATATATATTCCAATAGCTTTAGTAATAACGGAAAATCGCGATTGAAGAGAGGATTGTGTCCTTCGATGTAAAACTTCAGGTTCTTCATGGTATTTGACAGTAATAACTTGCCACAAGCTATCCAAAGATTGATTAGTACCTTGAATTGGATCAACACTTACACTAAGATAAGCACGACATAAAGCTTCATCTTCAAAAACTTGAATATTTGTTCCTCGATTTTTATACATAATTAAAAAAATTAAAACTTGTAAACTGTTTAAAAAAAAATGTTAAAAAGTTTAGTTTAATAGGAACAGAAGAGTAAATACAAACAAAGAATTTTTTTAAATATATGAAAGAGATGAATATGTGAAAGTTTAAAAAATCTAGGGGTTATTTATAGTTTGCAAAAAGTTAAAACATCCGTTATAGCTAACGGCTGGATTTTTTGAAATTTGAAATTGGCCCCAGCATCACACGATGGACTGTACATCGTGTGATGCTGACTGTGCATCACACGATGTACAGAACATCGCGCGTGGTGTTGTCAGTTTCTCGCGACAATCATTCCGTCGTGGGTCAGAAATGTTTGTCTCCTCCCATTTTTACCATTTCTATACCATTTTACCGTCCCTTTTTAACAAATACCTTACGCGCTGCGCATCAAAAATTGCTAAATCTGCAATTTTACCACACGCACTGCAGAAGGTCTTAGGCAATTTCTCTTTAATCTCTCTCTTTATCACACACGAAAATAATATATAGTACTATATATATATATATTTATTCTTTATTGTTAATTAGCACACGACTTGAATGCTTAAACTTTTATGATTTTGTTTTTATAGCGAGAAACATGTGAAGTAATATTTGAATATTTATGTAACTAAAAAAAATAAAATTGAATGTGTTTAGTACGAGTATTCTATACCATCTGCGCATAATATTTTTTCTATAAGTCTACTCAATATATGTAAAAAATAAAATTTATATACGTGTATATATATTGAGTGTTGGGCCACTTTGCTAGAAAAGAAAAACAGAGGTGCTAAAAATTTTATTTTTCAAAATAATAAGGTCAAAGTGTAATAAGTTCAAAGTTTGCCTATCTTTAAAAAAAAAGAAATATATTGTTGCCCAGCTTACTTAATATTTGCTAGGTTCTTTATGAAAAAGTTTTGTATAAAGTTCAGAAAAATGTTAGTATAACATTTTTGTTTATACATTGTGTATAATGATTTGTCCCTCTCTATATGTAACTAAATATCTTAAAATATAAAATATTCACCCACTTTATAGATTTTTTGTGATTCCGCCGCAAAGCTTGTATTTGGGAAGTCTTATTACACATAGAGTTGAGAATCCAAGAAAGGTTTAAGTGCTTCCTTGGTACAACTACAAGTGATAGAAGGTAGAGGAGGGGATGAGAGCCAAACCTCGCAAATGGGATGCGAGCCAACGCCACTTGTGCTAAAACTCTAGGTAATGCCTCCTTATTATTTTGTGTTGTATTTAAAGTTTTTGTTTAGGTGTTTTCATTGCCCTTGTCAAACTTCATCCTCAAAAATTAAGAGTCATATTTGACTTTTGTATAGTTTATGAAGGATAAACTAATTTCAACGTAATAAATAATCAAACATAAAATTTGTTTACTACTATTAGATTAGTTTACATTGTTTATATTTTGAAAAAAAAATAATTGAACTCTTAATTGAAGATAAAAGAAATATATATGTGGTCAAATTAGATACACGTGGTGAAAAACATAATGTATATGCTCGATTCCTCGTTGCTATACGTGTATTTACAAAAAATTATATTTTTTATTTTACTTTTAACTTGATGAGGATAATTGTCCAAATCACATGTAGTCAATAAAAAAAAGTAAGTTAAATTTTGACCCACTTCAAACTTAAATCTTGGTTTCATCCTCGACTATAACAACTCACTTTTTTCTAATTTATAATTTTCCCTAAAATTATTTCCAAGACTGCTAAAATATACGATAAATAGCCCAGTACTCTTTTCCCTTTCATAAAAACTAGACTGTCATCAACAAAACATGAATTACTCACTTCCATAATAAGTGTTTATAATTTTATATTACAATTTTTTTTATTTAAAAAGATTTGTAACAAATTAAACGAAAGAAAATGAATCTTAGGCCTCGTTTGGTTCACGGAAAGGAAATCGATTCCCTTATTTTTCCCATGGAGGTGGGAAAGTAAATTTCCTGTCAAATTTCCTTTCTTGTGTTTGGTAAACCATGGAAAGCATTTAGGAAAGAGTATCATTGTCCAAAATTTGTGTAATAAATGCTTGGAAAATCACATGGGAAAATCAATCCCATGTGTTTTGGGAGGAATGGTTTTACCCCCTACTTTCCCCTCTCTCGGGAAAGTGTTTCCGGAATTTGTGCTTACCAAACAAAGGAAAGGAACGACTTTCCTTTCCCGAGTACTAAAATCCGTGAACCAAACGAGGCCTTATAGTAAACCATCAACTTGTGTTTGAAAACAAGTCAATTATTACTTTTAGTGAAATAATTGTACTTTAAATTACATCACATAGCTACCTTAAAACTTAAGTGGGGCTTAGCCTTTTGACAATTGACATATTTTTGATTCAAGTCATATTTTCACACTTCCAAAGTTGTGTTCAATAGACTTTGAAACTTAGAACAGTCAAATCAACTCTCATACGGGCTCTCTCGATAGTTCATTCATTTGATCCTAAACTAGAGCTACTTTTGATTTTGTAATTTTTTGCCCATTAATCACTTCAGATTTCTTTGTAAAGATGATTTTGTTCACATTTAATTATTAAAGTCAGTACTAAACTTTTATTAAATTGATTTAGGCCAATTTATTAGTTACAAGAATTTGTATTCTCAAATGATATCGAGAGATTTGCAGTCAGAAATTTCATTTTCTCAGTCGTTAGACATTTTTTGAGGTGCACTTCGGCAAATTAAGATATTAGGAGACAATTCTGACTAATCAATAAAAATAGATTTCAATGCTATTTTTTTTTTCTTAGTTTAGCCAATTTATCATAACACATAAAAGGGGTTAAAAAACCAAGTGTTGATTGTCCTCTAAATGTAAATTTTCTCTTCATCTTCTTCTTCTTCTTCTTCTTCTTCTTCTTCTGTATGTAAAAAATAAATAAATAAATCAATTCCTTCTTTAGAAATGCACCTTCACCTACCCTGTAAGTTTGTATTTATATTTCCTATTCCCCTGCCTTATTGGATTGAGAAGCCTTGTATGCAGTTATTTTATTTATTTATTTTTATCATTTTTCTTATTAGTATCAAACGAAACCTTAGTACTTTTTTTTTTTGATTAATCATTCATATCAAATATCATTACATAGAGTCAGACATAGAATTTGTCGCTTTAGTTATACTACGAACTACATAATTCGCTAACCAAAGAGATAAATAGCAAGCACGAAACCTTAGTACTTATTTGGTTGAAATTTTAAAACATATTTATTAGATAAATTTTTGAGAAGTACAAAAGTAGGTGGAAAAGTGAATTTAATTTTTGTTGTAGTTTTTTTCAACCAATTCAAAAAAAATTCATGAAAAAAATTCAAAAATAGTCACAATTGATCTTATTTTATAGATCTCGATGAGTAGGTTTAAAATATATTTTTTTTATCTAATTTCGATTTTTTAATTTAAAGTTATGGTATTTTAAAAAATTTATGAGAGAAAAAGTAAAATAAAGTAAATTTTGGAAAGTGTGAAATAAAGTTGATTTTTCGGTAGAAATTTTAAAAATTTGATTTTAAAATTTCAACCAAACACCACCTTAAGAGATCAAGAATTGTCGCTATTTATTAGATTAATGAATCCAATTCAATTTAATAATGTCTTTCATTCACATTTTTTTCTACCAATGACGTTTTATAAAAATTTTTGACCTCTAAATTTAGAGTATTCTACTTTCATATAATTCACATAGTTCAACAAGCATTTAACATTTCAAGATCAAAAGTATAATATTTTTTGAAGTAGCGATCCTTCTATATCATATTAAGAGTTGAAATATAAAAATCTCTATTTAATAAGACAATTTTTTATACTTAACGATGATGGATTATTATTTTATTTATTTTCAGTGGGAGAAAGAGAAAGACTTCAGTTGACTATACAGTCTTTTAAATTTTGTGGTCAAATCTTACTTTTGAATACATACCATGGAGAATATTTTATCAGAATTGGGTCAAATTTTTTTATCAAATGACGTTAACACTTCACACCAATGTACAGTATAAAATATTGTTAGAATAATGGGATTATAATATTAAATTTTCTTAATGTCATTGTGTTTTGCCATGAATAATTTTTCAAAAGTCAAGAGCACAACTGACCTTTTAGTTACTATCAATGTTGTATCTATTAGGATTATAATCTTAAAATTTAGGATTAATTGCATTTTATCGCTTTTAATTATTAAAGTATTAGCACTATATCATATATACCCTTCCAAGTTAGTAATTAATACCACAAACTATTTAATTTATTGCACTTGATTCGTTTTGATTGAGGGAGTAAAAAATTTTAAACAGTTTAAAGTCCAAATATAATTTTAGATAAATTAGGCCAATAAATGCAATTTTTAATTTTTGTTACAATTTTTGAGTATCATCTCCATCTACCTTTTCTTTAACCTTAAACCCTTATTACCATTTCCGGTTATTTTCTCCGATCATCATCTCTGACCACCACCATCTCTAGTGATCATTTCCGACTACCACCTTCTCCACCCCTTTCTCTCTCATCTTCACCAATGTCAAACCCCCTCAATCTTCCCTCAACCTTTCTAGTTAATTTTAATTTTCACCTCTTTGATATTGGGCTAGTATTTTCAACGTAGAAAGACATTTTCCCCTCAAAAAAGAAAATTTTGTTTAATTTAATTAAGAATAATATTATATATGTAGATAGGGCCAGCCAGGGAGACAAATGAAATGGTGGGAAATTGAAATCACTTTCTTGGATCCTGGAACACAGATATGGCACCACAATTGCCCAAATTTATCGAAATGCATGTATGCCGGCCAAGATTAAAGGAAGCAAGGAATGATGAAAAGAATAATATAAAAGAAAAAGAAAGAGAAGAAAACAAAAGCATAATAATGCAAGGGAAAAACAAACTAAAATACCGAGGAAAGAGAAAAGCTAGAGAAGTATAGAAACGGACCCATCATCAATTTCTTAAGAATGAAAGTGTTGTAGAAGAAGTAATGGCAGTAAGTAATTTCTTTGTCTCTCTCTCTTTCCTCATCCTCTCACACCAAACAAACAAAACCCGGCCACTTATGAAAACTAAGCCATAATCATGAATCACCAAAGAGGTGAAAATTAAAATTAACTTGAAAGGTTAAGGGAAGAGAGAAGGGGGTTTGACATTGATGGAGATGAGAGACGGGAAGAGATGGTGGTAGTCGGAAATGATCACCGGAGATGGTGGTGGTTGGAGATGATGACCGGAGAGAGTAACCGGAAATTGTGATAAAGGTTTAAAGTTGAAGAAGTAGATTGAAATGGTGCTCAAGAATGGGGATAAAAATTAAAATTACATTTATTATCTTAATTTATTTACAATTCTATTTGGGTTCCAAACTATTTAAAAATTTTAACCCCATTAGTCAAAATGGGTCAAGTTTAACAAATTAAATAGTTTATGGCATTAATTGCTAACTTTAATAGTCATATAGTAAAGTGTTAATACCTTAATAATTGAGATGGACAAAGTGCAATTAATTCTAAAATTTAATTATGTTTTATTGGGTGGCAAAAGGTATATTTTTTCAGCCTCTTTGTTCAAAATATGGGTTTGGCCTAGTAATTAAGAGTGAATTATTATACAAGCCATCACAATTTGAACCTCTTTTTCTCCTCTCTCCTTTGAAGAACTACCAGATCTCATCGTAACTTGATTTAAAAAAAAAAAAAAAAACACAAACAAACAGAGACTCAAGAGGACCTGAGCGTATTATTTGTTTTTGTTTTTTTTTATCAAATCATGTCTTATATTTTTACTAAATGTTGTATCAAAAAAAAGGTTTTCTTGTTTCTAGGATGATTGCTTGATATTGCGGCTAGTGATACTCTGTTGTAGGGCTCGGCCCTATAAAAAAAATGTCTCGTTCACATATATATATATTTTTAAAGCTAGATAGAGATTGTTTTAAATTAAAAGTTCAGTTCAAATTTTACATTTTTCTTAGAATACACAAATTTACATCATCAATTGTTAATTTCTAGATTTTTAATTAAGTTAATATTCGAGTAAGTGAGCTAGTCTGGGTAGTAAGTAAACTAAAACGTTTCACTCGAGTTTGAAAAAATCTTGGTCCTAGTATCCTTCTTTTTTTTTTTTTTAATATTGTAATAAAAGGAAGGGACTAGACTTCTGTTTTTTTTTAAAATAAATAAATCAAGTTAGCATTTTCCTACTTTAGCATTCTTATATCTTGTTTGCATTCTCTTCGTCCTCATAATGAGAAGATCATGGATTTGATTGCGATCCACATGAACAAAAGTTATCGAATCCGTTATATTATCCACCATTTGTCATAGTAGTTGTGAATGTATAACAAAATATATATCAAAAAAAAGTTTGGCCGGTGAAAATCATCGCTTTGTTCTTGCTTTATGAGACGGTCATACGAAGCGTTTTCTTTGGGTAAGTGGAAAATCAACCTTTTCTCAGTCATGAACTTTATGTGCATTTTTTTTAGTGCTAAAAGTGGAAGAATAGAATAAGAAAGGAGAGACGAAAAATGGAAATTTTCCTTTGTTAGTATGAAAAGGAAATAAAAACTTAAGCTAAAGTCAAAAAAAAGAAAGGAAGCAAAATGTGGCAATAGTTGAACGGGACAAATGCAAAGCAAAGATGCGTCATCGGAGTGTCCTAAATAAAAAGTGTAATCTTTTGGGGATACAATTAGGCCTCATTTGATTCAGGTATTAGGGTAAGTGTGATTAATAATATCAGTATTAATAGTACTGAATTATTAATCCTGGTATTAATTTAATACTAATACCATGTTTGATTCATGCAGTATTAATACTGAGATATCTCATACTGATGTTAATATCATGTTTAATTATGTAACTCGTATACGGGATTATATTTTGGACTAACAAAAAAAAATTTAAAAAGAAAAAAAATTTAAAATTTAAAAAAAAAATTAAAAAAAATTAAAATAATAATAATGTAGTAGTAGTAGTGGCATTTTTGAAAATATATGGTTCGTTTTTCTTAATCCTTGATAAACAATACCACCTCCCCCTGGTATTAAATTATACCTCAAAGAGTGGTATTAAATTAGTACCAATATTAGTAATCCCAACACATTTGTGCGAATGAAACAAGACATTATAAAAAAAGTGGTATTAACAATCCCATCCCACTTTTTAATACCCGAATCAAACGAGGCCTTAATGTACTAAACTGACACATATTATGTATTTTATAAATGAAAAAAATTAGATTTTACATAAGAATTTTTTTCATCAATGATTGTTGTATAAGTGGTTTATACATATATTTAAGTACTTATCATATGTTTCTTAAGGTAGACAGTCTTAACGAATTCGTATAAATTTTACCACCATCTGAACGCGTTCCGATAATCTATCTAGGGAAACTTTCCATATTTGTATACGACTCAATTTACTATCATGTGACAAAACCCATTAGTACTCATTGGAGAGATAATTTTTAAAAAATATATATATAAAAAATATTTTTTTTTTCACTAGAATAAAATGAGTGAATAACTAAAATTACTAAGAATTACTAAATTAGAGATAAACATCTATAGATACTAAAATAGGTATAAACCATTTCTTAAACATTAATTTTATTAAAAAAAATAACGGATTTAACAAGTGGCCCGAATTCATTAAGGGTTCACCCATTAACTTATAACTTCGTGTCAATTTACTGTATAATGTGGAATTCTAACGGCTTTACCTTCAGGCACATGTTAACATTGCACCATTTAACATATCAAACAAGTTCGGTACCCAACCAAATGATTAGATTGAAATTGGTGCAATCTCAAAAAAAATGTAAAACTCAAAGTAAACTCTTAATTTATGACAGGAGTAGTAATTAGCAATTAATCCTATCAAGTTGAAGTAGTGAGAGCAACTTCAGTCTTCCCCAAATCTCTCCTCAAATTTAAATTTGGAAAAAAAAAACACTTAAATCTTACTCCAATCCTCCCCTTATCATCTTTATATTTGAGGAGAAGAATAGGGGAGGAAAATATAGGGAGAGGATTGGAATTGCTCTTAGTGATTTCCACCAAATACTAATTTAAAATAGATGTCTTCGATTTATTAAACTTCTGGCAAGAACTCATTTAAATAGAAAGTTAGAAATTAATTGTCAAAATCTATGTCATCCACCTTTAAACAAATGTTCTAGATATATTCGACTCTTCTCTAGGAGATACCCTTAAGCAACCAAAAATGCAAAATTGAAAGTAAAAGGAGGGGGAGGGGAAGGGGAAGGGGAAATTGGATATAGATAAACAAAACCAATCAAGAAAGAATTATCATACTTTCGTCTCTTCATGTAACATGTTTAATCTAGCAACAAATTACAATATTTCAGTAGACAATATTTAGAACTAATTTTTTTTATGATACAAAATAACAGTATTGGGGAAAAATGGTATGACAAGGTCTGTGTATGAATGAACAAATATCAAAAGTGTACACACATAATGAAAAATCTCCTCACTCAAATGGGGATGATTTAATTTCAACCATAACTAGGACTTTCTTTTCCGAAGGAAAAACTTAAAACAACACAAATATTTTCCTATTGAAAATACTCAATATGTCACAAAAAGAAATTCAGGAGACTTACAGAAGTAAGCAGATCAGACAGGAGTCAGCAAATCACTGTGTTGATCGGATCCGCAGGGATTTTTTGAAGTGGGTGCTATCCCAATGGCATCAGAAGCTATGGTAAATACTATAATTCACCCAAGAAAATCGTATTTGTGGGTTTCGAAGACTCTTAATTGGGAATATTCCAAAGCAGTTTTCGAGTAGGCGCAGGAGGAGCCAGTCCAGGGATGTCCGGAATGTCCTTGTTATTTGGGTGCACCAGCTGAAAAGTCAAAGAAGATTCATAATGGATCAGCAAACATAGATGTATTAGAACCAACCAAATGAGATATGAGATGCGGGCAACGGTTTCACAGTAACCGGTGATCTAAAAGGAGGCTGGGGCGCCAAGTGTAACAACCCTAGTGTTGTGCACGAATTGTTGTATGTGCCCCAATGTGGCTCGAGTTGGTGCTCGCAGGTTAGACACTATGGATATTCATCCCACATCAACTAGTTGAGGTGAACTAATGTTCTATGTCTCTTTGGTAACTAGTCCTATTTTGGGATAAAAGCCAAACCGTGCAGGCTCGGGCCCAAAGCTAAAAATGTCTTGCTAGACTGGACAAGAACATGACATAATGGTATTAGAGGAAAACCCAGCCAAATGGTACTACGGCTTGTTAAAATTGGTAGATTAACACTGTGATGATTCATCAAATTTTACTATATAAAATACTTCCCGTCACATATCATCTAGAATGTGCAAATACTAAAAGGAACAAATCGCATATGCTTCTTACTGGATCAAGTAATAAACAAAAAATGAAAAGGAAGTTGGCGTCTAACCTTTACAATAATAATGGCTATGACACCGACCACGATGAGGAAGAGCAAAGCCATTATGCACCGATCAGTTGCAACCTATTTATGAATCGAAGTAAGCAACAATGAGAAAAAAAAATTGACAATCAATAAAAGTAAATGGGAGAGAGAGACAGAGAGAGAGATGTATAAATTCAGAGATTGACCTGCCTACCAATTTCCTTGACCAGCTGAGAAGCCTTCTTGATTGAGAAATGAATAGAGTCCAGGTCGTTAACAATCCGACTCATTTGTTCAGTCTGAACAAAAATTTAAAATTTAGTGACAATGCTTTATCTCCCGCGTCTTCAAAATGCTCAATATTACCAATGAAATATAATATCTTAGAATGCACTCAAAATAACATACCTGTGCCTTTAGAGCTGCTGCAGTCTCCGTTCCAACATTTACAGTATCTTGGACGGTCTATAAACAGACAATGCAAAAATCATGCTATTTGAACATTTGAGTAATGGACTTCCAAACTAACATAATTGCATGAATTATTCTTCGTTTGCACACGCGAATCCAGTTTTTTATTTTCACTCTGCTTTCCTCATGGAGTGAAAGGAGGAAACTGCGGCCTGTGGCTTAATAATGGGGAATTATGATAACTGGGTCTTATGTAAAGAGTGAGGGATCAATGGGAATCTTTTAAGGCAGTGCACTTGTTGTTTTGGATCCTCTTCATAGAGTATCGTGTTCTCTACTTGTGTGTTTCTTCTATAATATTTACATTTCACCAAAAGCAAAGATTTTGCCAAAATTAAAATACCGGATCAAAACAAGTATTTCTGTGCAGAGTAGCATGAGAAAAAAAAAAGCATATGGTTTTAAGTTTTGTGGGCAGCTATCAGAAGCAGTGACAGATTCTACTTGGAATCAAGAATATTGTTCGTTTTTGTGAATTGTACTAACCTTTTTCGACCTCTCAATGGCTTGATCAGTCTCATCCATCATATGAGTTCCCTGGTCTACCAGCTGTTGATTCGTCATAGCTGCAACAAATACATACCAGCAATCAGGAATTTGACACCAAAGAGGGAAAATAAAAAATGAAGTTGACACTGTAAAACAAAATTTGTTGCAAAATTGTCAATTTGCACCATAACTCTCTCCACTATGTCCCCAAGCCCTCTGTGAGGCACCAAACCCTCTCCACGAGATCCCTTCTACTAGTGCTCAGTAGGGTAACCTGGCACACAAGAGAGAGAGATGCTGGTTCTTGGGTTGAGGCGTTACACACAGTAATGATGAACACTAAAGGGACGAAGGTTGAGGGAGGAAGCGCAAGGCGTAGTCCCAAGGAAAGCGATAGAGGGCAGAGAGAAGTGGTTGTGATTAAGTTAATCAATGTCTAGAGTGAATACCATGCATTATATTTATAGTTGCTCCATTCCTTGTCCACAATGATCGTATCCTTACTAGTTGTTTGTTTGTGGGGGGGGGGACATAAAAATACCTGAGGACTTGTGATAAGTCTGTCCCGCTACCTGGAAAGTTTATCCAGGTGGAAGGGGAAGAGACGTCGTCCATTGTAGTAAAAAACGCGCATAGGCTCGCACTCAGGCCCAAGGCTCACTGAGGCTCAGTAAGGCATAGTGAATTTGCCTTGCGTGGATGTAGGCAAGGTGACTTCAAGAAGGCACGTGCCTTAAGCGCCTAGGCACAAGGCTCCAGACTCCTGCCTTTTGCACCTTGATGAAGTCCTTTAATGGCTATCAAATTTGTTGACTTTTTATGTTGACTTGATTAAGTGGGACCAGATATCCTGACCTAACTTAGTTCATTTAAAATTCTTAAGGAGCAGCAAAACCTTCACTCAAAACCCTAAGAAGCAAAGGCACAACTTCGATTTTCTTTCTTTCTCCTTTCCTTCCTTCGTTTACATCTAAATGGCATCAATTCAAGCACTGTTCCTTGTGTTCTCACTTAAGTTTTTTTTTTTAAATTTCTTCTTCTTACTGTTTACCCTTTTTCTTCTGAAGACCGTCATTAATTTCAAGCTCTGTTTGTTCCCTTTGCCCTTCCCCTGTTCTTTTTTTCTTCATTTCTCGGGAATTTAAATATTAGATATGAAGAAATTGCTACCAATTGTTATTGATCCAACCTGCAAAACACCTAGAATTACTCCATTTTATGATAATCATAAATTCGTAACACTCCAGTAAGTACCTTTCAATGGAGTTTCTTGTTCTTAGATTGCTGTAAATTGTTATTTAATTGACACAAACTCTGATTAGGAATATATTTTCACGCTTTTGATGAGCGTTACTTCGATGAGGCGCGCCTTGCTTTGCGACTAGGAAAGGCCAACAGAACCATCCAGTGGCGGCAGTACCAATGTTCTAAAAATCGCTAGGCGTTCCTAGGTCGGCGAGGGGGGGCCTAGCGCCTAGGGGATTAGTCGGGGATTAATCGGTCAAACGATTTTTTATTAAAAATATTATTTTAAATAACATAATACTAACAAAACATAATATACCTTTGAAATTAACATTAATATTCCAATAAAACATGCATTCCAAAAACAAAATAAACATGATCAAACAATCAAACCCAAGTGAACATCCCAAAATACAGCCGGAGGGGAGAGGAGAGGAGGAGATGGAGATCGGAGACTGAGAGGAGGATGAGGAGAACGGAATTAGGTTGATTGAAAGAAGGCTAGCTAATAAACGTGGTTTTTTTTTGTTTTTACATGAAACTACATTGTTTTGAAGGAAAATATAAGGAGGGAAAAATCCGGCCTAGCCGCCTAATTGGCGCCTAATCACCCCGGCGCATAAACACAAAGGACTAGGCCTAGGCCGGGCGGGGAGGCAACGATTTCCGCCTAGGAGCCGCCTAGGCCCGATTTTTAGAACACTGGGCAATCCCTTGGCGAGGCCACTTGGCTTCAGTCGCCAAACCAAGTAGCCTTAAGGGTCACAGGAGGCGCATGGTAGCATGTGGCACGAAGCTCGTGAAGCTCCATGGCCTGCCCAGACTCAGGCCGGTATAGGGTACCAGGACGTATAAGTGCAGGACGTGGTCCATTAGGATGTAAGCTTGCCCCCTAGTGGGGAGTGGTGCTTCATTCCCATGTAGGCCGTGGGCTTATAAGTCCAATGGCTTGGCACCCTTGGGCATCAGTTGACTAGAAGGCTGCTAGTCCTATGGGCTAAAAGGAACAGCACCCTTGGGCGTAGGTGTTCCAAGGGGGTAGCATCCTTAATATATGGAAAGCGTCGTGTAAATGCTGAACTAGTGTGACAGTTGGTGACCGTGTGGGCGCTGGCCCATAGTACCATGCTATAGTTGGATTTCTCAAACTTGGGAAGGCATCTATGAGGTCATAATCACTATATCATATTCCGTTATGTTCATTTCAATTGATTTAAGTACCTAATATTTCCAAAATTACCAGTATTGCATGCACATTGAGAGTCCAATGATGGCAAATGAGGAAGAATTAGAGAGGGTTGGGTTTTCAACTCTTTCCCCCAAATTTGCCTTTAGCGAGGAAACGTTTACATCTATATTCTATGGAACTTTTCTCCAGTCTCAGGTTGGATCTCCCTCTAATCTCTCCTCTTTGTCTCAATTCTTTCTCACGTCCATTCATACTCAACTACATGCCTAAATCAAAAGTGGTGATAACAAAGCAACAGTAACATAATTTTCCGAGTTTCATTATAAAATAAGATAATTTTGAGAAACCAAAATGCTACTAGATTTTTCTCCACACACGATGCATGTGCGATTCAGTTAGGTTTAATTTTAAAAGAAAATGTATTAAAATCATAGTGAATGGCAAAACAGTCAAGAGTCTTATTGCCCTAGCGAGGGGTTCAAGTCTTGTTGCTTAGGCTATAGTGGAAATTTTTTTTTGTGAAATAAAATCCCGCAAGGGCAAAATTGGAAAACCGAAAACCTAATGGCTAGCACGGCTTCAATAACTGTCGGAATGCCTTCCAACTTTATATAATAGTAAATGTATAGTAAACACTAGGCGGCTAGTGTTTGTTCTTGTTCAGGTTGTTAGAGCTTTCAGTGGATGTCTTATTCTTTGTCCTCTAACTATCCCGTTGATGTAGCTGTATTTTCCTTTCGGTTTTTTAATAAAGTTTCTGTTTCCTATAAAAAAAAAATCTATGGTTCAAAACATGAAATGAGAACGAAGTCATCCATACATGTGCCCATAGTAGTTTCAATGCCACAATATAACCCTTGAAAGTTGAAAGGCATCACATGAACATACACAAATCTATACAGAATCTCCCATTATCAGCATATGAAATCAATGAGAAATGGCATCTTACATGAAGCTAACAATACATTGTCTTCCCCAAACCCTTCGCCACCAGGCCCCTCAAAGAGATCAACCCGCTTGTTGTCAAGAGTGCTTGCATGTCTAGATCAACATGCACAAAGATTAACAGCATTGTCAAATAAGAAACTGGAATGATAAGGAACTTGGGACGAATTACATATGTAAAACATAATTAAAAAAACCAAAGCAAAAATTATGCTCTATCACATTTACTACAGAAAAGGAAAAAAAAGAAATGTTTGTATAAAACAATTTACAAATGAAACTAGCACTGCGGGATATGCCACAAGAAAGATGAAAATAAATGGATATCCAATCCTCGATGAAATCATGTCCTAGAAGAATAGATAAACACACTGCAATGCAATTATCTTCTATAGTTCCCACTGTTGTTTAATTGTTTTGAATCAGATAGAACCAAATACACAAATACATGTAGATTTTCAAAAGAAACTTTCTGTTCAGTAAGATAAAAATGAATCTCAGAGAAACAGAGTACACAAATACATTTAGACAGGATGGTGAGTGATTATCAGATTATCACTTGATTAAAAATATTCAAGCCAGCAGTTCATCAAGTATTTGAATCAAGGATTGAGACACAAAAATAAATAACCACATATATGTGTGTATTATTGTAATATAAATTGCTTAAACCATGGAGGAACTTTCAGCAAGTTAAATTCAATGTTATAAACCTAGAATAAAATAAAGCATAAATAAGCTAATTTAACAGAATATAAAGATTTTTGAAAAATTAATTAAATGAACTTTTGAGATGCTTCATAATTTAGGGAATCGAAACTATAACAGTGCTTACTGCTTTTTCAGTGCAACATATGAATTTAACTCTTTGACCTGCACAGAAGTAACATAACATTTGTTACGGCAATAGTGGCACAAAAAACGAATTAGAATCTAAACCCAACCAGAATTTCATAAACAAATGAGCACCATCGACTGTTTTTTCTCATTCAGTATCTTCTTGGTGTCCGGGTCATTATTATAATCCAAATCCTTCACTTCCCGGTCAAACTCTTTAATAAGCCTGAAACCAATGAACAAACAACCATTGCATTTGAGTTGTTTAATAGAGAGAAAGTAGAAGAGGAATATCTACTAAGACAGCATCATACAAAACTACTTTATGATGGTCCACCACTTTTGTAACTATGTAAGTATCGATAACTGGCACTGCATTGGATAATTTGCTTTTTCTCATTCATTATTGACAATTGGTTCAGATTGCGTCGAACTTGCACCTTTGTTTGAGGTAAAAGAAAATGCACAAACAAACTTTACTGGATTTTCTATACAAGTAAAGTATATTAAGAATAAACTCAAAATGGATTTCCTAAAGCCCTACATAATAATCCTAATAAGATATAATTAACTACAATATTAACAACTGACGTGTTTTGATCGTTTGAGATGTAAGTTCCTAATATTTCTTAATATCTTTGTCTTTCAAACAGGGACTCATAATTTGAAATGGACAGCGTAGTGTTTAAGACAGAATATTGAATTCCAGAATATCAACTTCCCACAATAAGATGTCAAAACATATGTTGCATGGATAGAGATACAAGTAACCTGACATCAGATACTATACAGGAATAAATCCAGTTGAAAATATAGAGATTGGGTAAAGAGAGAGATATTGAGTTGGTGGTGCTGTGGTGGCCAGAGATGATGGTGATGAGAAAGAGATTGGGTAAAATTTGGGTTTAGCTTAATTGACTGTTTTGCCCTTTATTTGAGGTGCATTTTTCTGACTTTAACAGCAGAAATTAGACGGAATTGTCACGTTGAAACGCGACCTAAAGTTCAAGTGGTAATACGGGGTAAACTTTAATGGCCAATTTGGTTATTCACTCTAATAATCTTTATAAGATGTCCTTAACTACAATATTAACTGCTGACATGTTTTGATCGTTTGAGATGTAAGTTCCTAATATTTCTTAATATGTTTGCCTTTCAAATAGACTCGTAATCTGAGATGGACAGAGTATTGTTTAAGAGAGAATATTGAATTCAGAATATCAAATTCTCAGAATAAAATGTCGAAACATATGTCACATGGCTATCAATATTAGTAACCTGACATCAGATACTATATGGCAATAAAAACAGTTGAAAATATAGAGTTCGGATACGGCAGGATATGTATCATAAATAATACACCACCAGGACTAAAATTAGTCCCTACTTGACTTTCACACTTATTAAGAATAACATAATTTTAACGCGATCAATGGTCAAGAATAAAACTTATTTAGTATCATGGGATTCAGTACATGGTTTATGCTCCAAAAGGAAAACATAACTCCTAATATGGGATGCCCCATAAAGGAAACGCGGACTCTTAATTTGGCACGAGGAAGTATATAGTATTTTATATACGTGTATTTTAGAATAGTATCAGAGTACGATAATACACGAAAGCTTTTAAACACAAACTTGACAAACCGAATGTATGTTCAATCCTTTTGTACCCAATGGTCAAAATAACTGAATAAGTCAACGGATTCTGAATTGAGTGTCAGATATGTATCAGGCCAATTCAAGCCATATCAGTAGTATCCTATAGTGCATTTTCAAACTTTTTGAAGTATCCCTAATACTAAGGTTGAAAGAGATAATGTTGTTATATTATTAAGTAACAAAAAACTGTAATTCCAAATTTTTAACCCATTTAGAAATAATTAGTACAAATGTCGGATTGCCTTGGCCTTCAAGATATCGAATAAGAATACTAATTTAAATATAAGAACTACCTTGGCTCAAATGCCATTTACCTCATAAAGATATATTTCCATGCACTGAAGAATTTCAAAAGAAGATTCTTTTGTTTGAAAGAAAAAGAACATAAGGTACAAGAGGAGAAACAGTAGGATTTGAGATCAATCGTCAGGTTAAGAAAGAAGTAATTCGCTTCAAACAGTTAAGTACATGACTTGGTCAATTTCAGTCCAAACAAGACCACTTAAGGATCAGTCAAACCATTAGTCTTAACCCAATTACTTTATTAAATTTCATCATATAGTTGGCAGAGTCCAATAGCAGAAAAATAAAAGATCAAGGGAAAACTTAAATAGTCGGGTCGCTAAAAAGGTGCCTGCATCATTCATTTGCCGCCTTCTAGATCTTGGAGCTGATCTTTGCCATTATTCTTACCCACCCTAGTGCAGCTACATATAACTATATATGGATCGACCTAGTAAATGTAGCCAACATAATCATTCTAACACAGAACCTAAAAGGTTGACTAGCATTTACTTCTCTCTCCAGAATTCTTATGAAAACTAACAGCCCACTGCCCAAACTTTTGTGTTTCAAAATTGAAGTAAAAATTACTCGAATTTATTGAAAATGCCATTCTTCAACCATAATCAATTAACAACTTTGAATTCCAACAAAAAGACACAGTGACCACCGTTCATTCTAGCTGATACTTCATCACAAATTCTGGTTGTCAATGCATAACAATTGGAATACCAAGGAAAATATCAAATGACCAATTTACCTCTTACATTCCCGCATCTTTTCTGTGAGCTCCTCCAACTGCCTACTCTTCCTATTTGAGTCCTTAATCTTTTCCAATTTCTGAAATCCATTCCTGCCAAACAGACAATAAATAGCATCATCCACACCATAAAGCTATATTATACATTTCAAAAGTTTTGCCACCGTTCAAAATTAAACAAAGGAATTTACTTGAAACATCTCAAAACTTTAGATTGCAATAAGCTAAATGTCACCGTGTCACAGAGCCAATGAATCACAACCGATTGAAATATACAAATGCCTAAAGAGTAAAGACAGACAATAAATATAAAGTGTGAAGATCGGAAAGTGATAAAACTGCTTACGATAGAGCTCGGAAAGTATCAGCGATTTTGCCATCGATCTCAGCAAGCTCCTCGCTGATAGAAGATAATGAAGCCATCTCAACTCACAGAGTCAAATCACAACAAGTCTTCTACTATCCACAATATGTTACAAACATCAAACACTCAAATCCGGCAAAATGTCGATCTTCTCAGATCCGATCCGGAAAACGTAGTGTCGAACTTAATCACATATTCAAATAGTACAACACATAAAATTGAATATTATTCGGTGAGTTCTACGATCAGATCCGAGGTTTAAACAGTACAACGCATCAAATTGAAGCTGATTCAGTGAGTTCTCCGATCAGATCCGAACAATGCAGGTCAGAAGTACATGGATCTGATAAAATGAAAGGCTAGGGTTTGACATTTGATCACAGTCGTTCTCTCCTTGTGAGAGGAGAGAGAGAGAGAGAGAGAGCAACTATGCAAACTGTGAGCTGTTCTAATGATTTTCAGATTAATTATTTTTTTTCAAAAAAAAAAATTTGTTTTTTGTTGAGGTTTGAAGGTGTTTTTGGAGGGGGGTGAGAGTGATTTAAAAAATTGTATAAAATGGATGATGTTTCGGCCACGTTTAAACCGACGACTCCGAGTGTCGTTTCCTTTGTTGGCCTTTGTGATTCCCTGCGGCCGTTTCTTTGCTAATTATGCTGCATTGCTCTTCCACTCCTTTCTTTGTTGCACACACATAACAAAATTACTCTACAAATAAGCTTCACACTTTCTTTTATTTTTGTTTTTATCTTTTTTACAAGCAAAGACAGATCTAGAGATTCGATGAGAAGGTGGTGGTGGGGAAAAATAGGAATCGAAACTTAGCACCATGTGTAATATATCACACACTTTATCACTTGAGCTTGCGCTTGTAAACCCGTACTTACTTTATTCACATAAAAACAAAGTGCTTGTAAATTGTAATTTTTATTTATTTTCTCAAGTACTTTGTTTTATCTAAAATTTTTTATAGTTTTATTATATTCCATACTTACAAGTTATTTTGTTATAGAGGTAGGTGTAACAAGTTTTGTAGTTTTGTTATATTCCATACTTGCAAGTTATTTTGTTACAAAGGTAGGTGTAAAGATACTAGGAAAATGACAAAATAAACCTAGAAGATTCAGGTTCATTTCAACTTCTTCCCTATTTTCCAATTTTAGTAAAGGTAAATTTAAGAAATATATTAGATCAAACTCAAAAATACAAAGGCGTCATAGCCCAGAATTACATCAATATCTTCTCACAAATCCCCTAGTTTTCACAAACCTTGTGTCCAACGACATCCAAAAATTAACAGAGAATTGATGTGGCAGCCACAATGGATCATTCTTGGCACAATGCATAAATAAATGGCGCCAAAATTCACCACTTCTCTAGGATTGGCTCATCAATAAGGTCAAAAATACCATTGGGATTATAGTTCAATTCCAGACCCCAGTTGAATTGCATTAGCTCACAATTAAAGTTCTTTTTCAGCAATTGGATCAGAATTTAGTTATTCTTTTTCCCCCTTTTTGCCTCAATATATTAATGTTCAATTAACCGAGAAAAACCATGAAATTGTTCTTCCCCTTTGTTTCTTCAGTGCTCCATTAATGTACATATATACAAGGATCGTATATATATATATACGCATTATTGTATAATCTCTTGTAAACCTCCTATCCCCAGATCCCTCGGTCGATCCAGAGAAAGTGATGAATTTTGATGATTGAAACCCCTAATTTGTTGGTAATGAATGAAAAAGCCCCAACTTTTCTATCTTTATAAGCCAGTGATTTCTCAATTAAATATGTGTCATGTGAGCATTTTGCTACCATTTATTTGTCCATTGTGCAAAGAATTATCCAAGGTGGATTGCCACATCAATTCTCCGTTAATTTTATGAATACCTTTCAAACTAAAACAGTGTTCAACTTTAAGGGCAACATTGCTGAAATTAGAACAGAAGGGTAGAAATTGAAATGAACCCCAAACTTGAGGATTTGTCTTGTCATTTTTCTAAAGATACTAGAGCAGGTATTTTATTTTTTTTATTTTTGAACAACAAAAACGAGGTTCTAGAGCTAACCGGCCAAAGCTACAACAGAAGCAAGACCCGGCAAGAGACGCACAACTTGGCAAAAAGCCTATTCAAAGTTTCAAACAAGCCTAGCTAGCTAACTAAAGGGCTACCCTATTCTTAAAACAAAAACAAAAACAAAAACATCACTTCTCAGCCAAGAATCTGATTGTGACCCACAATGTGGATATTCTACCATTTTTTTTCCACGTTAAAAAAAAATATAGTCAAAAACTAAAGTGAATATTTTATTATAAAATCGTAATGTACTATACAAATGAGGTAACCATTTTCAATTAAATTATTTTTTAAAGGAATTTTAAACTATCTCAATAGGGGTGAGCTTGCATCATGGCCACCCTCGAACTCTTCTTTAAAATTTTGCTCTTGCTTTAATTATGTCACTCTTTTATCATTATGTCACTCTCGAGCTCTTTTTCAAAATTTTACTTTTGCTCTTCATCAAATTTTTTTTTTTGCAAGATTATAAGACACACTTATCTAAAAATAAGGGTTTCCTCTGCAAGCAGCAAAGAGGCAACCACTTTTTTTTTTTTGCTAAAACTATCCTCCAATAGCCGCATCACGTAAGAATTAAGAAAACCAACGAAGAGTGTCCATAATTGAATATTTTCTATTATTTTTTTAATATGTAAATTTTGTTCATGTTAAGGTGTGCATTAATTCGAAATCAACATATTTATTATAATTTACTAATTTAATTCGATTTGTTCTCAAAAATCCAATTCGAATTGGTTTTAAAATCCAATTCAATCTTACATTAGATTGGATTGGTTTAAAACCAATGTTTTTTGTGTAAGAATTATTTAAGTTTTAATAATATCCAAAATAATTCGAAACAATTTCACAAGAATCAATACAATATAAATAAAAAGTTTCATTTTATTGCAAAAATAAAAATATAAATTAAGTCATTCTATATTAAAGTATAATTCATTTGTAAAATAAAAAGAAATATATTATGGTTTACTTATTAGATTATTTTATATATATAGCAATAATAAGGTGTACCGCTATTTATATTAATGATTAGTGTATAATAATAACCAATTACATAAAGACAATAGTCATTTTTAATTGAGGTTGGATTAACATTGGTTTTGCCAATGTGATAACCAACCCAATGTTTAGTCAGTTTTCTAAAACGCAAATCAATTCAATCCACTAATTTTATCGAATCCAATCAAAATTGGATTGGATTAAATCAGTCGGTTTAGGCGGATTGGACCGTGGACATTGCTAGTTCATGCTAATGTAGCAAAATTTATATGTAATTGTATCCTCGAAAGGCCTTTTATTGGCCAAGAATTATTATAAGTATTAGACTATTAAGCTCTGTTTGATTGCAAAGATAGAAAAGAAAAATAAATTTAGTTAGTTTGTGTAAAAAGATAGAAAATAATGAGAGAAATGTTACTCATTTTATGAGTATAAATACCCCATCCTTCAATATTTTTGGTGGAAAATTTTTACTCACTATCAACCAAAGAAAATTTCTTCAGGAAAAAACTTAAAAATCAAGAGGATATCATATTTATCACTAAACTTATTTTCCATCTTTTCACCAAAATTAACTTAATTCATTTTCCTTTTCCACCTTGTAATTAAACGAAGCCTTAAAGAACAATTTTCTACATTTTTGTTTTTGTGTAAAATTTATATAATTCATAAAAAATTTAGTCCCTAACAATCTTTTAAAAGTTTGTTTTGTATAAAATGCACCATCAATTTACACTATCGCGTTAGCTTTATTACTCTTTAATTTTTCTATAAAACTTTAAAATGTAATTACTTTTAATACAATAATAATTTTAATAAAAAATACTTATTTAAAATCTACTCATCAATAGTTATAAAACAAGTTCATTGTGATTATAAATTTTGATGGTGTCAAAATATAGAAATAGATAATTAACCAATCAATAAGCGAATATCGGTGAATAAAAAATAAATGCGGCGCAGTGATAAACACATGACTTTTTTTTTAAGGTAGGTTCCCCCGGTAGCGCTTATGCTATTCCAATGGTACGTCATCCTTTTGTGTGTGCTTGTTTTGTATTAGCTCAAAGGCGATTAATTTGGAAGATAATACAAGCTACCAACTTCTCTCTCTCTATAGTTTCCTTAATTCTATTTATAAGTATAGAATTAGGATTACAAATATTTCAACAGAATAAATAATAAACTGTATAGGAGAGAGAGTGTATAAGGGTTGTTGATATTTTTTGGGGTATGAAAATAGAGAGTATATGACCCTTTTATTTTTATGGGGTATGAAAAGAGAGGGAATAAGACCCTTCTATTTTTTGGGGTATAAAAAGAGAGAGTATATGACTCTTCTATTTCTTCTTAAATTGGCTTGTATTTATATTACCAATGGCTTTATATCTCTTTGATGAGATGAATGGATCTTAGATGAGAAGAATTGTGTGTTGACTTGGCTTATTTTTTGGTGTATGTTTTTTTTTTGTGTTCTCTTTGAATAAATGAGAGGATGTATTTATAGGTAAATGGAGAATGGCAAAAAGGTAAATTTGATAAAAATGAAGGGCAAAAGGCAATTTTTTATGGAGGTATGTGAGATAATTATTTAAAAGAAAGTGTGGAATATAATAGAGTGTGATAATTATTTAAAGGAAAGTGTGGAATATAATGGAGTGGGATATTTATTTTAAAGAAAAGTGTGGAATAAAAAAGAAAGTGGAGAATATTATTTTTGTAGGCCAATGGTAAAATTATTTTTTACTTTTGTAGGCCAATGGTAAATTATTATTTACCCCATCAAATTTGTTTTTAAAAAATTTCAACAAAAAGTTATGAAAAATTACACATATCATATGCTGGCATCTAATAGGTTATAGGTTATTTCAAATTTTACACCAGAGATTATAAATATACTATTAAAGCATATATTTTTTTATGTTACCAATTTTGTATAAATATAAATTGACACATAAAATTTACACTTTAACTTTTATGCATTAGTTAGAAATGCACTTAAGTTAACTTTTAAAATTCAAGTCTCTCGCCCCTCACAGTTTTTACCAAGGATCTATCTTAAAATCAACGGAATATTATATCCCGTAGTTTTTTTATGATATGCAAAATTGTAACACACTTTCTAGGTTATATAATATAAATTGGTCTATATAATTAAGATATGTATATATATATATATATATATACAGAAGCGAAGTCACATGGGGATCATGGCTCCACAAGAACTTTTCACAAATTTTCATCGAATGTGGGGGATTTTGTACAATAGTGTAAATATTAGGGGGAGTTTGTGCAATTCTGTATATTCAGGGGATGAGGGTCGTAAGTGCGATTTGCTATATAAGTACAGGGGCTAGTTTTTGTAATTAAGTGCAAGGCAGGTGTATTGTACGGTGTTAAATATTTGGGGTGGATTTATGTAATAGGAAAATAGGCTAACTATTAATACTGCAATTATTTTTTCTAGGGCTTCCTTATTTTTCTATTTTGGTGCTGTAACTCATCGATTTTATTTTTTCTCTTGGAAATTAATATATGAAGTTATTGATAATAAAGCTATTATTAAGCATTTTCAAAATATGAAGTTCCAAAGGAGAATACTATAACTAAAAATGTGATTTTTGACATATAAGATGTTAAGTATTTTGATTTTAACCTTATTAAAAGTACATACGATTTTTTTTTACAAGTGTATTGATTTGGCTCCTCCTATTTTTAATTTCTGGCTCCGCCACTGTATATGTCTATACAAAATATTATGAATTTCAATCTAATTTGGAGTATTATAATTTCGTAACAAAAAGTATTCCCAAGTTCCAACTCTACTTTAGCTTAATAAAATATATAAACATTGTATATTTAAATATAGTTTAAGAAATTTAGAATTTTCTTTTTAAAATGTAGTGTGCATTTTATTACAGGGACAAAACCAAAAATTAATCTGAAAATATTTTAAGAATATTTTAAATTCAACTCTATTTTTCTTTGAGTGAAAACCGTTTTAATCTCTTTTTTTTTTATGTAAATACAATTTTCATAATTGTGTGGATGGTAACAAAATCAATTTCACTTACATTTTAATGGTGTAGGTGATTGATATAAAGATGTGAAAATAACGTAAAAGCATAATGTAAACTTGTTTAATCTTCCTACGCTAGCCAAGCATGCTATTTTTTCTCTAGCAAGTTATCCGTACCACAAAATCTATGCACAATTAAAGAGAAAGTAAATTAGGGCCGATAATAACCCCCAGTAAAGAGTTCAGTAGTTATACACTATAGTTAGTATTGGATTCGATTGGAAGCTTTCTAAGTATTAGTAATCATTTAGACTAAAATAAAAAAAAAAATTAGAGGTGATAATTAAAAAAAAAAAAAAACCATTATAGGACACCAAAACGAAATGAAATTGGCACAAACTTGATAGGAGAATTTGTGTTCATATAGTTTTTGTATCTATATGTTTCAATACGATATTGTGTCTTGTTCATATCCAAATTTTTGAATGAAATTGACACTACATTAAAATTTTGTCATGATATTTGTGTCATTTATATCTAAACAAGAGAAAAAAAAATTAATCATGTTGGGACAAAATTATTAGAATACAACAATTATAATTATGTGTCGACTCGTCCTATGTTTAAATAAATAGTGTTATTATTAGTTAAAAATAGCATAATTTTGCATTACTTGGCATTCATGATCTTATATTACTTTATCTCATATTAGCAAAACATGAACCATTACTTATAATTTAAGAATGGTATTAAATACACACCACTTTATTTAGTTTTATTACATTGATACATATGAAGCAAATGAAAACACATATTTATTATATATATTGAGTTAAAATAAATTTTTAATACTTAATATTGTCTCGATGCATATATAGTGAGTATGTGCCGTTTTATTAGTTCCATATGTATTGAAACAAAGTAAAGAGACGTGTGTTGCGGCAATATAATTTAAGCAAGATACTTGCTCCAAGTCCCCAATTTCAACAACTTGACCCAAAGTACCGCACCCGATACCCGACCCGATTTGCTAAAGATTTTGTGGGCTATAAAATGGGGAAGTAAGCAATCTTAGGGTTTTCTTTTTCGTATCGTCTCTTCTTAGCAGCCGCTCTTTCTCTCTATCTCTCTGCTTCCGGGAGCTCTCTTGAATTGACCAAGATGGTACCCTCTCTCTATCTCTAATTGTAAATTTAATTGTATTTTGATGTGCCACATTTCTTTGTAATTTCATTAATCTAACGTTCTTTGGGATTTTCTTTAAAATATGTTGGTTTTAATATAGCATGTTTTGGTATTTCTTTGTAACTTCATTTGAGCTTCAATCTGTTATCGCGTTTTCAATTCCTAAGAATGATCAAATGAATGTTGAAAGATTTTACAAGTAGTCGGTTTTTTTTATTTTTTTGCTTTTAGTTGGTGTTAAGGAGCATGAAGGTAATGGCCTAGTGGGTTCATAATATCTCATATTTGGGTTTATTTAATCTCAATTTGCTAGATGTATGTATTCTTCATCCTATAGGCCTTCGTTTTGTAGTAATGAACCTCAATTAACTAATGGTCTGTTATAATAGATTCAACATATTACAATCCTAAGTGTAGATTATATGTCCCGGAATGTTATTAATGGTGCAGTCATTCATTAAGTGAGATTCTGGCAGTTTAAAGCACTATACAAACATCATCCACATTGGCCCATAATTGCCAGTTTTAGACTGTGGGGACCCTGAACTTTTAGTGCTCGTTTGATTCAACCATATTACTAATCACTCGTTTGAATAGAGCCAAACGAGCATTTAAGGAGATATCTTTTAAGGAGATTAAGGGTGACTACTAACCTTTTGAGAGGTTTGCTTGGGTTGAAGGAATTGGAAGGAAATAAGGATTGATTACTAATCACTTGTTTGAATAAAGATGAAATGGAAAGGGGAAGGAAGTAATACGAGGGATTGACAATCCATTTTATTCCATCGTTTTGTTGCCTTTCGAAATTTACAGGAATACAAGGGTTTGCAAATATCGCTGTAGTAAATTAGTTAAGTACTCTCCTTAGTTTAATGAGGACGTGGCATTATTTTCTATCGATCATTTGAGAGATGTTGTGGATTTTACTGGTTTTAATCTAACATTTTCTGCAATTTTCTTTGAATGTTGCCTTGAAATTGAATTTTAAGTTAGTGAATCTGTTTTGATGCAGACCAAGAGGACAAAGAAGGCTGGTATTGTTGGAAAGTATGGTAAGTGCCAAGTGCCATCTACCTTTTGTTGTTATATATATCCTTCACAATTTTGTTTCTTAATCGGTGCATTTGTATATAAGAAAATAGTATTCGATCTGAAAAGTGTTATGTGCCTATTTGATGTGCCTTTAGTACTAATATTATCTCGATAATTGCTGGAGTAATATTCTTAATTGTCTTAGTAAGATGTAAAAATTGCGCCCTAGGCGTAGGCACAAAAGACCACTGCGTTGGGTACCTAGCTTTTGTGAGAGTGTTGATATCCCCAAGTATTTATGGGTGTATATACATATGCAATACCCACTTAAACCAGGCTACACAAAAGTATAATATGTTGACTTATTTCATTATAAAGGGGCCTATCTGTAAACTCTGCAAGATGATTTGCTTTCAAGACCCACTGCCAATTTCAGTTTGGTCAATCATATAACTTTATTCGATTTCTCAAACTCACACTCATGTCCCCCCAAAAATGTAGGTTTTAGCAATTACCACTTATTTATGATTTATTGGGGCCATTTTAGAATATTCAATGTCCTCGAGTGGTTTGTAATATTCCCTCCATCTCAAATTGATAGTCCCATTTCCCTTTGGTACATAAGTCAATGTAGCAAATCTCCTGATAGAAAATGAGTTGTATTCTTGACTATTGATTATGTGGAAATTACTGTTTTCTTATAAAATGAGTCAAAGTTGGACTATCAGTTTGAGGTGGAGGGAGTACCTGCTTCAATTTTTTTATGTACAGTATTATGCAAGAGAGGGGGGGGGGTTTGACCTTGTGAGTAGTGGGGTTCATTGACGCCACTCAATTTAGAAATTGGAGAGATACATATAATATAATAAAATCAAAACGAGGTAAAATGTACTAGTGAGACAATTAAAATTTATAGAAAACAATAACAAGTGGGGTCGTGGGGGTCAATGCTCCATTTTTATCCTCTTGTGTATTTTTTTTACCATAGAAAATTGGTAATATTTACTAAATGACCTCACTGAGAAATTTTTCTGGCTGTGCCACTGGTATTATGTTATATGCTTTCGAGTGCCAGGCTTTGTTTTTTCTTTGTACACTAGTGAAGTTCTAAGTTTTTGACTCACCACTTTATTTCAGGTACCCGTTATGGGGCTAGTCTGCGAAAGCAGATCAAGAAGATGGAGGTTTCACAGCATAGCAAATTCTTTTGTGAATTCTGTGGAAAGGTATGGCTTGCCTTTTGGTCTATGGTTTCTGTTTGTCATCTCTAATTTCCCAAATCACCTTAGTTATTTTCATAATTTCGGATGCTTTCAAAAGCTCTTTGTGTTTTTGTTTTAATCAAATCCATTTCAAACGTGCAGTATGCAGTGAAGAGAAAAGCAGTGGGGATTTGGGGCTGCAAGGATTGTGGCAAAGTCAAAGCAGGCGGTGCTTACACGTTGAAGTATGTCTTCATTGTTTATAATTCTTTCTTATGTTCCTTTACATTTGGTAAATTGTAGTAAACCAAAAATACTTCCGTCTCAAATTGATACTCCTATATCTAATTGATAGTTACATTTCCATTTTGGAACTGAATCAATTGTACCAAGTCTCACAATAGAAAATAGATGTATCTTGACCACTAATTAGGTTGAAATTAGTTGTTCCTTACTTACTTAAAAAGTACCAAAGTCTAAGCGGTACAATTTATTTAAGACGGAGGGAGGACGTCCTCTGTCCCAAAGCAAGGGTCCTCTTTCTTGAATCTGGGATGCAGGGAATAGTTCCTTTTCACTTGATTTTCTAAACTAGGAAAGCCAATGCGAAATTACCTTGAAATTGTTTTAAAACATAAAGATACATTTGTTCAATGCAACTTTGTCAGAAACTTGGTATGGATCATGTTTTCACTTTTCACTTTTCATCATAATTTCAACATATTTGCGTAAAAGAATCATTTTATTAAGTGAAATCATTCAATGAACAAATTTGTTGAATTCTTTATTGATTTCTCTACAAGTTTTGGTCAAGGGTGGTTATAATGTCAACCCAAATATGGCTATTGCCAGAGCAATGTACAATTGTGAAAACGAACCAGTACTTTGCTCTTGCAAAGCAATAATGACTTTGGCAATTGGGTGCCCTAACTGAAAATTCTAGTTGGGTTGGGTTATGTCAAGTGAAAAATGGAACTGTAGTCTAGTCTTGGAGAGTTTTCTATAATAAATCTTGTTCTTTCACTTTAATTGCAAACTAATGATGCCTTTTTTTTTTCTTTTAACGCAAATAGCACTGCTAGTGCTGTGACAGTGAGGAGCACCATTCGGAGGCTGAGGGAGCAAACTGAGAGTTAGAGCTTTTAGTAAGCATGGGCTCGAGTTTATTATATGGTTCTTTTAAAGTCTTTAAGCTATGCCGACTTTGGTTATTTTCAATATATCATTTGGGATTTTGTAGAAGGAATGATGAGTTTATGGTTGGTATGCTATTTTGTGATGTTAAACTATGTTGTACTCAGCGTAGGCAATTAAATGTTTCTATTCCCGCGTAATAAGTAGTTTACCTTAAATATGGTTTGTTTGCATCGAAATCAATTAAAAGAATAGGGGTGAGAAATTCTGGACCATTATTTTCACCCTTGAGCAATGACTCGTTCAACAAACTACTGGTCAGCATTTGCCAATTTCACTCGCAATGTTACCCCGAACCCAATCGATTAAAGGAAATGTCTTTTGCCCGCTGAAACCCACCCACATTTTTTGGCTTTAACATTTTAATTAGAAGTTTTTCATCATTTAAAAAAATACTTTACCTATGGAGTTGACTGAAAAGTCACGGATAAATTTGAAACAGATTTTTCATACAAAAAATTTGTAATGAAAGATTGGACAGGGAATATAAAATATTTGTTGCAACCTTGTAGTTAAAAATGAAAATTTCTCAAAAGTTTCCAAATCTATAAAATATTTACTGCGGTTTTGCAATAAAATTGGAAAATTTTCATAAAAACCTTGTATTGCAGTGAAAATTATAAATTCCCAAAAGGTTGCCAAATATATAAAATAATCACATTTTGCAATAAAAATTGCAGCAAAAATTTTCACTGAAAAGTCAATACAAGTCTTTGTAGTGAAAGCTAGAAATTTCTCAAAAAAATATAAAAAATATTCACTATAATTTTGCAATAAAAATTGGAAAAACTTGCAGAGTAAGTTTACACTCCAAAATCACTACAAGACTTTACAGTGAAAATTAAAAATCCTCTAAATTTTTTATATATATAATAAAAGTTCATTGTAACTTTGCAAAATTAAAATTTCTCTACAAATTTACACGAATTATCATCTACTCCAAATATATATATAAAAGATAAAAATGTAAAAGAATTAACTATATGATACATACATATTTTTTGGATGCTTAAAAAAATCTTCTAACATCAACAAGTAATCTTCGAACTGTCTTGCTAAACTTAAAGTACTAAGGGTTTGAAAAAGTAACGAATAGAAAGGTGCATCACATCTCCAATTAAGCTTTGCACATCAAGATCGTAAGATTCCTCCCTCTTGATTTGCTCTTTATTGTATCAGAATCTTCTTTTCCAAGATCAGAAAGTTCCATATGCTTCCGTTTGGATTAATGTAAAAAGACGTTTGAAGAATACCATTGCAATGTCTTCTTCAATAAATAATATAGATAAATTTGCTTTGTTGGCAATTAGCAATTATAATCTATGGTGAAGAGAAAAAAGGAAAGTGTTTTTGGTGTAGGAATCTTGTTTATTAATTGTGTTTTAAAATGAGAATTTTGATCAAAATGTGTTTTATGCAAACTTAACTTTGACAAAATTGTATTTGTGCAAACTTAATTTTGCATTGTAAAAAAATTAATGCAAATTTGTTTTGCATTATGTGTTTTTAATTTTTAACAAGTATATTTTTGTGTGTTACCGGTATGATTATAAAGCAAGGTCAACTAAACCCTAATACATAATAATGTATTAAAAAATAAGGACCGCAAACTTAACTTTGCATAACTCAAAATAATTGTCATGTGTGTTTTTACTAATAAATATGTTTAAACTCGTAATATGTTGAAATAAATCAAAAGCAATATTATCGATTAAATACTTAGACATAGTAATCTGCTAAAAATATGCAGTGCAAACTTAATTTTGCACAATACTATAAAAATTACAATTCAAAAATATATTATAAAGTTAATGTTGCACTCCTTTTGAAATTTGATCAAATATAGGCTCTTAATTTATAAAAAATATTATTTCTTATCTTTTGTAGAAAACTTTTTCAAACAAACCCCATCTTTTAATATTCCATTTTGTAAATTAGTGGTAGATGAGTTTGAGATTAGAATTAACAGTGTGATAAAGGCAAATTAGATGCAACATCATTGTAGAAGTACTTCCACAAAAGAGTATATTGTAGTTTTCCTTTTCTTTTTTTTTTGGACAGAAAACGAAATTAATATTATTGTCAAAGTACTGGAATAGAAGAACAAAAAAGCTATTAATGTAGTGTTTACAATCATTTTCAAGAAAATTTATCAAATGCACTTTAAGTGTCGATTGACAGAGTCTATTTTAAGAATTATAACTAGTTTTTAACCCGTGCGATCTACGTACACTTGAAAATCTTATTTTAAATATGAAAGTGAAATCAACATATTTTAAAGAAAATTTACTCTATTAGGACTTTAGTAGGAATCAAAATTCACATATAAGAAAGGGAATAACATATGCACGATGCTTCAATATGTAAAATTCTTTTAATTTTGTTTGATATCTTTAGGAAACTGAGAGCCAATAGGAATATAGTATTTGTATACACAACTTAACAATTCACTGGAATTGACAACTCACAGAAAACAAAAAAAATAAAATAAAATTAGAGAGAAGGAATTTACACCAAGACTAACTACATTATGGTATAGATAACAAATTACTAACAAATCAACATCTTATTAAATATTACTTTAACTATATTAAGTTGGACATAATTAATGTATCAAAACATATAATAATGATGTTAAAATTAGTATTTCTTAAAAGATAGTAAGCTATTACAATCGTGTATCAATTTGAAATTAATGGAGTATAAACGAAAAAGTACACTAACAAAAAATATAAAATACCAATTAATACCCCATAGTCATGTCATATGTCAAATATTGCCATTGCAATTCTCAGTTTCTTTTATTTTTTGCCCTTGGGTGCAAAACACTAATTGTGGTTTTGAAAACCCTCTTAACCAAAAGATTCCAGATATCCTAATAGAATTAGTTTATAATTTTATTTTGAGCCCATTACATTATCAAATAACTAACTGAACAATACGTACTTGAATAGGATTTGGAAGGGACCAAAATTTTTGTACAATAAAAGGAATCAAACACTGTAAAGGGTTAGTGAAAGAAAAAGAATGGTACGTGCGTCATGACACCACTTGAGTACACTTCATTATGTTCCCCTCCTATGAACTCGAACCCTTAGTCTTCGTCCTCTGAAAATGAAAAAATAATGGGTTCAAGGTCAATGAATCATAAAACAATGGTTTAGAGTATTTAAGAGTATTCCAGCATGATATTTTTTTTTTCTAAGAAGCAGAAAAGCTTAACCATATAACAACCTACACACACAATTACAGTGCTAGCAAAAGCTTCACTGTGGCATTAGTTATATCCATTACATAAATTTCAAAATATGAGTTTAAATGGAGTTAAAAGCAAGTTAAAAATATATGTGAACAACTATCGAAACGAAAATACATACACCTCAAGACTTACAATTGAAAAACTTAGGACTCACACTTAAGGACAGAAAACAGAGAAAAATCATTAAATATGTGTGACTATCATAATCTCTGAACTAAAAAACTACATCAAGAATGTCAATAGATAAATTAAAGCATTTCAAGAGTGGCTTTTTACTATCTTCAAACATAAAGTCAATAGTCTCGTGGAAAAGATTCAAGTTTTGTGAGTAATTGGGCCTCAACTCTTACACAAAGTCCCATTCAAATGATTCTTGTAATCCACACAAAATCCATAAGCAAATTAGTTAGAAAGATATTTCAACCTCTGAACTAAAAAACTACATCAAGAATGTCAATAGATCAATTAAAGCATTTCAAGAGTGGCTTTCTACTATATTCAATCATAAAATCAAAGTCTCGTGGAACAGATTCAAGTTTTGTGAGTAATTGGGCCTCTACTCCTACACAAAGTCCCATTCAAATCATTATTGTAATCCACATAAAATCCATAAGCAAATTAGTTAGAAAGATATTTCAATTACCCTTTCATTTATGAGATGTTTTGCAGGGTATCATAAGCTTTCAAATACTCAAAATGAATGACTACCTTCCTAATAGAATATTGTCTTTTACTAAAGCATAATTAAATAACTACTTTATATTACTTAGAGTCTATATATGTGTTGTAACATTGCAAGATAACCTAGTCTATTCCCTTTTCATTTGTATAATTCTACATCTACCTTTGTGCCATCAAAATGCAACAAATTACATTAATGAAACAATAAACTTGGGAGAACCCGAAATCCAAGATTTTAGGATCCGAGATTAAGACCTTTTTTTTAGCCATGAAGAGGGAAATGAAAACTGGGAAAAAAGAAGAGAACTTCAAGCAGTATAACAATAGTAAATTTGTAAAATAACAAACCTCTTATGGTAGTACTTTGGTGCTTGACATAAAACTATTGAAAACTATTCATTGATGCATTTCATCG
Organism: Lonicera japonica; assembly: GCA_021464415.1. Taxonomy (NCBI): domain Eukaryota; kingdom Viridiplantae; phylum Streptophyta; class Magnoliopsida; order Dipsacales; family Caprifoliaceae; genus Lonicera; species Lonicera japonica. Next base: position 27,301,738 of record CM038470.1, on the reverse strand, counting down.
GGCAAGTGGTGCGCATACTTGGGAAATGACTTTGATTCACAAAAAGTAAGGCGTAACTACATCTGGATGTGTGCATTGTGTTAATTGTGTAATTCCGAAATGAAAATTCAAAATCTTCAACATAAAATTAATGTGCTACAGAGACAATTTCCAAGAAGCTATTAAACCAAGAAGAGGGGAATGAAAACGAGGAAAAAAGAAGAGAACTTCAAGCAGTAACAATAGTAAATTTGTAAAATAATAAACCTTTTCTGGTAAATTTCATAAATGATTGAAAGAGACGAACCTGAAATTGAGATGGCCGGTGGGGTTGTGAAGAACAAAAGTTGAATTGTAGGAGAAGGGAATATAAGAAGAAGGAACTTGGGATAGAAGGAAATTGTAATTGTACAGTGGGAATGGAAGTGCATGAGGAAGGAATTGTAGTGCGCAATGGGAAGCGATTACCGGCAATTAACGAAAACGGACCGGACGGAAGTTTTTGGAAGAGTCGTATAATTTGTTAATTTTTTTGGAAGTTTTAAAAGAAGGAAAAAAAGGGTAGGGAATGCCACGTGGCAGAATATGGCTATTGAAGGGGCCATTATCTATATTATAAAACACCATTTTTGATCAAATTTTTTTCCAAAAAGTATAAGAATCTAATAGTTAAAAATACACATGTTATGGTGTGCATTAGTTCTACACCATTGGATGAGTTTTATACACACATCAAGATGTCACATCAAAGTTAAAACACTCACACCAATAATATACACACAATAAACTCTTACATACTAATAATTTTGTCTACATTAAAAATGCCATAACTTAAAATAAAAAATTCAAAATTTAATAAAAATTTAATATTTAAAATCTACTAATCAAGATCAATTAAACAAGATCCATCATAACTATATAATTATGCAAAAAAAAATCGAGAAAAATTATTGTATAACATTTAAGGACATACATTATCTATATTATAAAACATGAAGTTTGACTAAATTTATTCTCAAAAAGTATAAAATCTAATGGTTACAAATATACATATTATGGTGTGTATTAACTCTACTCCATTGGATAAATTTTATACACACATCAAGATGTCACATCAAAGTTAAAACATTCACACAAATAATATACACACAATAATTTCTCACACACCAATAATTTTTTCTATCTATATAAAACACCATCTTTGACAAAAAAAAATTCCAAAAAATATAAGAATCTAAGTTAAAACACTCACACCAATAATATATACACAAAACTTAAAATAAAAAATTCAAAATTTAATATTTAAAATCTACTAATCAAAATCAATTAAAAAAGATCCATTATGACTATATAATTATGCGAAAAAAAATCAAAAAAAATTATTGTATAATATTGAAGGACTACATTATCTATATTAAAAAAAATATCAAGTTTGACTAAATTTATTCTCAAAAAGTATAAAAATCTAATGGTTGAAAATATACATATTATGGTGTACATTAACTCTACTACATTGAATGAATTTTATACACACTTCAAGATGTCACATCAAAGTTAAAACACTCACACCAATAATTTTTTCTATATTAAAAATGTCATAACTTAATAAAAATTTAATATCTAAAATCTACTAATCAAGATCAATTAAATAAGATCCATCATGACAATAAAATTATGTAAAAAAATAAGAATTATTAAGTAATATTTAACACCAATAATATACACAAAGTAAACTTTCACACACCAATAAAAAAAAAATTTACATTAAAAATGTCATAACTTAAAATAATTTTTTTTTTAATATTTAAACTCTACTAATGAAGAAAATTTATAAAAAAATTAATATTTAAATATACTAATCAAGATCAATTAAACAAGATTAATCTTAAAATAAAAAAATTAATATTTAATATTTAAAATATAATAATCAATAAATTTAATAAAAAATTAATATTTAAATCTACTAATCAAGATCAATTAAACAAGATCCATCATGGCTATAGAATTATATAAAAATAAATAAATTATTGAGTAACATTTAACACCAATAATATGCACACAATAAATTTTCACACACCGATCATTTTTTCTACATTAAAAGTGTCATAACTTAAAATAAAAAATTCAAAATTTAATATTTAAAATCTACTAATCAAAATCAATTAAACGAGATCTATTATGACTATAGAATTATGTAAAAAAAATAATAAAAATTATTGAATAATATTTAAGAACATACTTTACGTGATCATACATTATTGGTCATCTCAGTATGTCTATTTTAGGAATAATCACAATATATCAGTCAAATTTTTAAACTATTTTCAAATCATACCAACAGATGTAATTGAATTATTTTCACATATAACCTTGAGTTTAATTTATTAAAAACTTATTTTGCTAAGATCAAAAAAAGATAAAAAAAGATAATTAAAAAATTCTCTAATTATTAAAAAAGATAAATCATACCAGTCCAGTCTACTTTTAGTTTTTCTAGCATGAAGATATATTGAACCTAAGTTTGTCGATTTAGATTCATTACACGTTACTTCTTTTTATCTTATTATTAGTTATTATTTAATTTACCGCGCCAGATGGTACGGGTATACCTTAGTAGATAAATAGTATAGATTTGGAGGAGAGATTTACGGATTTTGATGGCCCTACTTCTATGCATCTAGGAACTGTTGAGTTCAAAAAAGATGAGTTGTTTTTAACAGTTTGATAAACGTATATTTGACTTCTCTTTATTACCCCCATCTTCTTATTTCCCCAATTTTTCTCGGTGAATTTTATTTTGAGAGTTAAACGAATGAATTTTTTGATGAAATTTAGTGGAGATAAATATATGTAATGAGTAGATGACGTCTACAATTTTAACATGAAATTCAAATCGGAAGTGGGTGTAATAAAAAGTTGACATAAGTTAATTTTTGTCCGTTGAAATTTTATATGAATCTTACCTAATTCTAAATTGAAACTTTTGATGAAATTTTATAAATATGATCAACTCATTAGAGAGATCATCTCTACTAAGTTTCATGGATAAAATTTCTTCTGTTTAGCTCCAAGTGGATCTTAATGAAAGAAATTAAGGTAAAGGAGAAGGGCCAAGGCACATACAAGGGCTTTGTTAACAAATTGAATTGTGCTCGAACATAAGGGTGACAGTTTGTTACACGGCACGATAACACGACTTGAACCCAACAAGGAATTAGAGGGTTATGGTTGAGCTTAAATGGATAGTGTTAAAATTGGTTCAATCCTCTTAAAACGATTAATAAATTGGTTGGGTTAGGGTGAACTCGTGTAACACGAAAATAACCTGTATAACATGTTCAAATAAAACGTGTAAACCCGTATAACATGAACACATATAACTAGGCCTATAAATGGATCGGATTTGTACCCTAATCTAATTCGAATTCGATTCGTTTAGTCGGATATTGATTGAGATTTATGATCCGTATATCCAAATCCGATCCGAACCCGTTAGGCCTTTGATTAACAAATCAGATATGGATTTATGTCGATCTGATCCATATACAATCCGATCCAAGATACACATTTATGCTTAAATTTATTACTCTCTCCGTCCCAAATTGCTGGTCACTCTTTTTTTTTTAGATGTCCCAAAATAAATGTCCATTTTTCATAAAAGATAAATACAAACTTATTTTGCCCTTTTTTACTTTCACTTTTCAAGAAAAAGTTTTGAATAAAAAAAATGATAAGAAGAGAAAGTCAATGTAAATTAAACAAAAAGTACAATAATGATGCTGGGTTTTTAATAAGTTGGATTTTCCAAAAGAGACCAGCAATTTGGGACGGAGGGAGTATATTTATATTTACTGCATTATTATTAATACTCATAAAAAATAAATATAACCCAAAAAGTATTAAATAAGTTTCTTTTTACAAGAATAGAATAAATTTGTTGTTATTAAGTTTAACTTTTATGTTAATTTCATTAATTTTTATATATTTATAAACTAATTATTATACAATTAAAATTTTAAATGGATCGGATCATATCCGATCCAAACAAATTTGGATATGGATCAATGTTTTGGTGATCCATTACATGGTCCAATCCGGATTCGATCTGAAAACTTTTTCATAGGGTTGGAACCGGTTCGGTTCTTGTCCTAAATGATAAGAACCGGAACCGAGAACCGAAAATTTAAAACGGTTCGATTTTAAGCATTTTTTTTCAAGAACCGAAAGTGGAACCGAACCGGTTCTAACGGTTCGGTTCTTCGGGGAACCGTTAGAACCGTTAATAATCGTAGGAACCGGACAAAAACGGTTCTAACGGTTCTTCAGGGAACCGTTAGAACCGTTAAAACCCTTAAAATTGGTAAAAAACCGGTCTAACGGTTATTCGGGGAATCGTTAAAACCATTAGAACCGTTAAAACGGTTCCTAACGGTTCCTTTAATTAAATTGACCAAGGAATCGAGAACCGAACCGTTAATAACCATTAGGAACCGAACCGGTAAAAATGTCCACTTTAATAATAATAACCGAACCGAACCGGTTTTTTTTTCGGTTTTTTCGGTTCGGTTTTTCGGTTTATTATCCCAGCCCTACTTTTTCAAATATAAATTTAAATTCACTTTGATCTGATCCGTTGACAGGCCTACATATAACCTGTATAACAACTCGTGAAAGAAAGGTTATTTATAGTAAAAACAACACTAAACTTGAACCCAAATACTCTTACTTTTCCTTATATATATATGTTTACTTCACATTATAATGCATTATTATACTTACATGTTGCCTTGAGTAGGACAAAGCCTAGCTTTATTTATAATTTGATGGTATAATTTACAATAAATGGGCTACACCTGTCAACCTATGTAACACAATTAATAAATAATAGGTTGGGTTAAAGTTGAAAATGTTGACACAAATAATTAATCATGTCGGATTAGTATTATCCTCTTTAATAATGTCAAACTCGTGTAAAACAATATAAACCCAAACAAGACAGCATGATCACCACCCCTACTCGAACATAATTCTTTGGTCAAGTAGAGGTGATTTGCGGCAACTCTTATAATAGCTTACAAAGACCCTGCGATGGGGAAAAATTAGGTTTTTAGTTTTATTGTGAAAGGGAAAGAATTGAAAACCTAAATAGACTATAAAACATTAATATTATACTTAAAACCCTTTTTTGGTAAAGGAAATTTGCAGTTCCCAACTTGCCACCATTAAAAGCACCAAACATATTTTTTCTAAAATATTCCATTTTGTGGAGTCCATTTGGGAAATTACTCTGCATTTTACAATGGTTGTTATGACAAACCCACCCCTAATTTTTAGGAAAACTTGAAAAAAGAGCCAATATTTGGTGAGACCTATGATTACTTTTCCGATTTTTTCATGGAATCTAATTCTTTAGATGAAGGGTTAGAAAAAATTTCCATAAAAAAGGAGGAAAAGATGATGAGCATCTTACCAAATTACTCTTCTCTTTTTCGAACTTTTCATACAAATTAATTGTTTTTTCAGTCTTTTCCAATTTCCACTATATTATCAGACAGACCAATAAACAAATTCAAGTTCAGCCCATAGGCAGTTCTAGTATTATTTGTAAAGCTGAATCACAATGAGGTAGTTACTATAATGATATCAAAATACATGCTCGTTGCAAAAAGAGGAAATTATACATATCTGAAAGTACATACCCTCGATGGGGGAAAAAAAAGTTTGCAAGAGCTTCCAGGGGGGCAGCTGAATTGAACTGGCAAAATCAGATTGAGAGAGAGAGAGAGAGAGAGATTGGCATGTAGGATTAGTTGCTTTCTTTTGGATACTGTGAACATCATGAATGGAAATTATAAAGTAACACCTATCTCCGTTATCAAAGCTAACAGAGAAGCAAGAATGACGCCTGCTAGGAAAGAACCCTCACCCACGTGGCTCAGCAGGCTGGGATACAGCAGAGCCGGGTGGCTCAATGCGGCATTAGGGCTTGTGGACCTTGAAACCAAACACTCTAGGAACATACCTCTGTAATGTCTTTGGTGGTTTGATGTGAGCGTATGTCATCATGAACAGGTTTGTAGACGTTGACCCAAAATATGCTCCATCAACTTCTACCTTCAGTTAAAGAAACACTGAGAAAGGAGAAAGAAAACGTGCGCTTCCATTGCAAAACTAGATTAAAATCACCCCGTCAGTTCTTGGGTTACAATATAAAAAAGCCCCTTTTCCGATCTTTAATAATTCATAGGACTCTAGCCTTTCTTTGTAATGGAGAGACTCCTTTTGAGGGGGTAAATGATTCATTTTTCGATGAAATTTGGTGTAGATAATAGAAAAATTCAACCGGGTAGTGGGTAAGATCATATGTTGACATATATATATATATATGCGCATTTCTCGCTGTTGATTTTTTTTAATGATCATTTCACCAACTTCCTGGTTGAGCTGTTTTGTTAAAATCTGGTGGAGATGATCAGTAGTATATCATAGAGATCATTTTATTAACAAAATTTTATAAAAAAATTCAAACAATTGCCCCCTCAAAAGGGGGAGTCTGCTCTTTACTTAAAAAGAAGACACCCTTCCGAGAGATGCCCTGTTGGTATGAAATTGTGAAAGATGGGAGGTTCATCGGTCAGTGTAACCAATTTTGCAAATAGTTATAGCTTCCCTTTTTCAGACCAAAAAACAAAAAAAGCTTCCCTTTTAGGTAATCTTGTTTACTCAAATCAGCCAATAATATCCCTTTTTAAACCCGGTTAAGTGTAGCATTGCTCTTAAACCAAATATAAGCTTACAATTGGATCTAGTTCCCATGTATAAAAAATTGCTTGCAGTGCCAAACCTAAGAACAAAAATCTGCTCTATTCTAGTTCATTCTATTCCCTGTTTTGTGGAGAGAATTCTCAGATTTCATTCTCTCTTTTTTTTCCTCACATCAAAGCCAGGCAACTGTATGGAAGTATATATATACAGCAGGCTCTAGAGAGAAATTCCCACAAACAGAAAAAGGGGATGTTCATTTGGAGGCGGTAAATAGATGAATTTTATTTATGAAAAGTTGTAGAGGTAGGACATAAGTTTAGTAGATCGCCTGCACCAAATTTCATCAAAAAATTCAATCTATAGTGGTACAAAAGAAAATTTGATGCAGAAATTTGTTATTGTCATCTCACCAACTTCTAGATTTAACTTTTCGATGAAATTTGGTGGAGATAATGTACTCATTGTATAGATCATCATCATCTCTGCAACTTTTCATAAAGAAATTTATCATTTAACCCTAGAAATGGGCATCTTTGTCTAGAGCCTGGCTGTATATATATACGGAAAGTCTCCTACGTGGTCGGTTCATAGGCAGACTGGGCATTTTGCAGCCGTTTTCCATCGCTAAATATAACTCCAAAATGTATTGGCAACAGGAAATCATTGCTAAAAACCTTGTCCATATATGGATAGACAACATAGGAGTTGGGGGTGTGGGATAGCTTGACATAAAACTGGAGTCTAGTATGAGGTTCAAAAAGATAGTTTGTACCAGGGATGGACTAAGATACATATATATGGAGAGAGCAGAGCACTTCCCATACATACCTGTCCTATATATATGTACGTATGTAATGAATAAAAGCTGAGCAGGTGGAAATACCAAGTGCTTGAAAATATTTGAATAAAAGGATACTATCTTGGAACCTGGATCGAGGGGTATAAATATCCTCACACTTGGGACAATAGATTTTTACAGTACTTTGTCGAGGAATGTCCGACTGGCCAATGGGAAGGCAGGGTTGTCCATAGCAGTAAACTCTTGGGCATCTACCAAACTCAACGTTCTTGTACTTCTCCAGCTGTATAAATTCAGCCTGATAATATTAGCTACGGAAGCATAAAACACCCAGCTGAAGACTATAGAACAATCTTTTCCATTTTCTGTTTTGGGCTTTTAGATTTTGCCCCCTTTTTGTAATGTGAAATTAGACAACCCCTGCATCCAAAATCATTAGATTGGCTCCCTTCCTGCAGGGAAAACTAAGAACTACGTAAAAATGGGGGGTAATGTTTAATTTTTTAAACATAATCCTTTGACTTAATCCCATTTTTATGTACTTCTTTGAGATTCCCAGCATGCAGGCAAAGTCTAAAGATTTTGAAAATAGAGGGATAAGTTCACATATAAAATGGGGGGGAAAAGTCAAAAAAGCCCTTCTGTCTTTTGGGTAAGAAACAAAAGAAAAATGGAAATTAAAGCAAATAAAATAAAATTGGAAATTAAAGCAACACAATATAAAATATATCTCACCATAGCAGCCAATCCTTTAGTTGTTAATATGTATCGGACATGAATTAGACCATAAAGCATCTCTGCCGCTGACTCGACTGATTCGTTCTGTTCCTCTGTAAACGTATCGCCTGCAAATTATTCCAGCCCATTTAATTTACTTATCGCAAAGGTTTTATTGGAAAAAAAAATAAAAGAAAAGAAAAAAATAAACAATTAAAAGTACATGAATATAATCACAAAATTGAATTCTTTTAGTAAAGAAAGTGTACTTCTATTAAAGAAAAATATGAAATGGTCTCAAAAAGGGAGGAAGCGATTGATGAATTTACTCATAGCAAAGATTTAATAAGTTAACTAACTAAAAAGGAGTTGTTAAGAGTTAAGACTACAACAATATAACCATAATTTCAAGTTCAATTACTCCATGTTAAAGAAACAAAATTTTAATTACTTTTAGCAAACCAATAAGTAAATAGGGGACCTAAGTACTATGGACATGCACAAAAGCTCGCAAAAGGATTATACACCTTGCGAGCAAAGGTGACGTCAAGCTAGCAATGGATCAGCTTAAATGGATTAGTTACAATGGAGGTAGATATCATATCTTAACTAAAATTAGTAAATTGATTAATTACAATGGAGGTAGATATCACTCTTGACTTCTATACTATTCTTGATTTTAATAAAGTATTCTTTTAAAGCCCAACAACCTATATTTGACCCATTTTAGTAAAAGCCCAGCCATTCAAGAATCCAACTTGGGCCATTGTCCAATTTATCCCAAACTAGAAGGCTTGGGCATTAGAACCTCTTAACTGATCCATATCTTTTAATTTAGTTTTCCTTGGGTTTCTTCTTGTCTGCATCACGCACACCCTGTGAAGGGTACATAGAAGAAAAGGGAACTTCTGTCCACTTAAAAAGGGAAGCATATATAACTCCATTCAGATTGGTTAAATCCTAAGTTAGGGCCTTGACAATATAATTCTCAGTAAGGATACTGCTATCCGAGTACAACTTGTCTAATGTAAAAACTGGTATTGGATGCATTGAAGTAGAAGTATTCAGTGGCAACTTGCAAACTACAAAATGCCCATGAGAAGAGCAGATTTATTTTTTATTTTTCTAAGAAACAGAAATTTCATTGCCACCAAAAAGAAAGATTACAAGATAATAAAGAGGGGACGTCAAAGCAGATTTTATCATTCTAAGTACAACGGTCTAAGCACAAGTTCTCCACAAAATATAAAATGATAAGGGAAAACAGGTGTCCCACGTAATCATGACCAGAGGCTTACGCATCTTCAAGCATTCTACTACTCACTAATATCCTGTCAAAGATGATACCAAAGCTTTCATTATTTATCTTCACAATATATTAACTGTTCTATATCGCCTAAAGCTGTTTTCTCTTTTCCACGATTTATGTAAGTAAATATTTTATATACTATGCATAAAATGACAATATAGGCATGTCTTCGCCAACCTTTTTCAAATTAAATGCTCTATATCCCGTAAATCTGTTTTATCCTTTTTCACAATATTATATAAGTATATATTTTATACACTACGCATAAAATGACAATATACGCATTTCTTCACCAATTTCTTTTAGATACCATGAATTTACTGTTCATTTTTTTACTTCGTGACCCAAAGAGATTCTCTCCGTGGTTAACTAATTTGCTGGATGCTTTTACAGGGTACAGGTATGGTACAATGCATGGTACTTTGTACAGTTGGGGTAGGCTTACTCGGAATGCTATTTTGAGTTGTGCACACACAATTTATCACCTTTGCGATAGATATGTATGTATATAGTACAGAGAGGAATCCTTGAAATATCAGATCTTTGTATTTATGTGTGTCGATACGTATAAAAATGTGTCTTTTTGTCTGTTTGCTTTAGTCAAAATAGGGAGTCACTAGGATTGGCGTTTTGGGATGTGAATGCACCTAGGGTCAGCATACTCAATTCCCAATACATATGCAGGGACCACGAATTAGGCAATGGTGATTCTCTCCGTTCAATTCACTTAGAACAATGCTCAGGACTGACACAAACAATTCAAGTCTATAACAAATATTTGCATCCAATAATCACGAAGATTCATCTTGATTCTAGACAAATAAACTTACCGTTAGAGGATTCAATGTCCAGAATCAAATCAAGAGCATAATCATAATGGGGAACTTGGTTGCTTAACCCACATAGGTTAAAATCATCTTGGATGTAATCATCATCAACTTCACAGAAGAACTCGTTTCCACGCAAATTGCAAAACCAAGAGATCCAAGAAGTATCTTCCCCTTCAGAACCACTAACATCAGACTCCTCACTGTCTGTTTCGGACTCCTCTACTATAAATGCAAATGGAAATAACATCAGTGCATACATGAATGAACAGTATGCAGAAATATAAGATAAAAATTTCTGGTTAAACGACATGTGCAACAATGCTAGTATTTATTAATATAATTTACACGTGATAAGGGCATCTATGAAAAAGGAAAGAGGAATAACAGCAAAAAGGACAGAACAAACATCAAATAAATGGAAAGTGAATGGTTCACTCACAGAAATGAGGTAATTATGCTTCATCAGCAAGACAACAATTATCACCTCATTATCATTCAATTATATAGTCGATTGTAGTTGACTGATGGTTAACAGTGAATATAATCGGACTATATTGCCTGAACAATAACATGTTTTTCCCTTTCAGGAAACTAACACTCTAACAGTTGCCCCATAAATGGGAAGCTAAAGATTTACAAAAACCAATCTACTAATCACCACTTCATACCAATGAACTTTTTCCCCTAACAAACTACAAGCTCAACTAATCACCGATCCTCACTCTATCAAATTCAACAGCTACTTGAATAAATATATACTACAGAAGTTAGATCTATAAATATAACAATGAACCTTTCCTCTATCAAATTCTATAGCTACTTGAACAAATAGATACTACACATGCTAGATTATACCATATATATAGCCATGAACTTTTTCATTAACAAAATACGAGCTTAACTAATCACCAATCCCCACTCTATCAAATTCAACAGCTACTTGAACATATATATACAACACGTTATATATGTAGCAATGAACTTTGTCATTAACAAAATACGAGCTTAATAAATCACCAGTCCCCCACTAATTCAACAGCTACTTGAACAAATATTTACTACACATATTAGATATATACATATATATAGCAATGAACTTTTTCATTTAAAAACTACGATCTTTACTAATCGCCAATCTATCAAATTTAACAGCTACTTGAACAAATATATACTATACAAATTAGACACCCACACACTCGCGAACACACATATGTAGAGAGAGAAAATGAGAACCATTATTATCGGGCAAAGATGCAGTTTGCGAATCCTTTTTGTCGGCAAGTAGCTTGTTGTAACCGCCGGTTAACATCGACCGATCTTTGCCATTCAATCCTCTCAAATCCGACGGCGGTAATAGCTCCGACCGCTTATCTAGTGCTTTAGATCCACCTCTTTCTCTATACATGCCTCTGCATCAACCAAAAAAAATAAGAAACAGTAAAAATTAAATTAAATTCCACATAAAAGAGATTAGATTGTTACATTTTATATGTAGTAGTATTCGGCAAAATATGGATGAATTTGCAAGAGTTTTGAGAGGAGTGTGAACTTAATATAATTGTAAGGAGAGAGAAAATTAGGGTTTTAATTGGGGATGGAGGGAGAGAGATCTAGCGCATAATCTCTATGAGATTCGTGGTGATTCGTTTCATCGGAGTGATATATAGATGTAGAGTTCTAGAGAGAGGAGAGAGAGAAAGTTACCGGTGATATTTCCGATGTACCGGCGGTAACAAACTCTCTCTCTCTAGGCTCTGGCTTTGGTTGAGGATGAGGGGAATCTATGTGTACTTTTGCAGAGTTTTTAGGACATATGCTCACTTTTAGTATTGGTTAAAGCTATTAGCACTCTACCCATATATACTTTACCAAGGATGTTGAAGCTAAAATAGGGGCTTATTATTGACGCATACTAAAATATTTTTTAACACTTTAAATTGGTTTGGTCCTTAAGAATTGAGTATGTGCACATTGGCTCGGCCCTTAAGGACCGAGTATATGTGCACATACTCGGTCCTTAAGGGCCAAGCCAGTGTAATTTTTTTTTATCAAAAAATGGTTCGATTCCTAGGGATCGAGTATATACACATATACTTGGTCTTTGAAGGCCGAGTAAATATAACATAATATTAGTAAGTATTTTGATGTATGTCAATAGCACCCACCCCAAAATATTATTGTTGTTTTAATACTATAAGACTCTATTTAACGTGTAAAATAAAAAAGTGAGATAAAATAATTTTATTTTATTTTATATTTGTTGGGATTGTATATTCAAATAGAATATTTATCTCACAAAAGCTTCTTATCTCACTGAGAGGGGAATTGATGAATCGTACTTAAGATGTGGGATTGTTTTATCCTGTTTGGATGGAATTAAATAATCTTATTCAGCTCTCTAATCCGGTCCGTTAAGGGTGTGTTTGTTGCGTGAGATTAAAAACATGATTGGATTAATTAATTATATTTGGTGTTTGTTGTCAAAAAGGATAAGATAAATAAATCTTATCATGTGTTTGGCGCAAAGGTGGATATGCTATTTTAATCAAATCTTGCATTTGGTGTAACACGAGAGTAGATTGCACTCAAGAGTAATTATCATTTTATCCCTTTAGAATTAGATAAATATATACCACTCGTATAGGTGGTATTATTTTATCCCATGATTGCCAACAAAATAAATATAAAAATTAATTTTATTTTATTTTAATCTTTTTCTTTACACCTTTTACATAATCAAATTTATTAATAAAAAGTTTCAACAACCTAAAATCACAATAACTCAACTAATAAAACTGTATAATATAGTATTTTTGTTTGTTTTTTTTTTATTAAATGAAGGTTTTTGTAAGAAACTTTAATTTTAGAAAAAATGGCAACATTAAGATTTGAAATTGTACTTAATGCATAGTTTGTAAATATTGTATGTAATATATAACTTTTTTCCTGAATGAGTTTTTTACGAAACTTATTTATAAATAGGAGAATCGCATTAGTTAAAAAAAAATTGTGGATAACAATTAAAATTACATATATTTTTAAAAGAAAAACAAATTGTATTATATAATATTTGGACTTCTAATTTGGAACTCCATCAAATGCAAAGTTTATAAATCTTTATCCAACTAGTCCTTATCTTATCTGATCTCGCTTAATCCTTAGCCGACTGATTCTTTTCCTATCATATCCCACATAATTTCTATCTGACTAATTTCGACTCTTATCATATCCGGCCTTTATCCTATCCTCATACCTCCTTATCCGCACGCTAAACGCACCCTAATTTTAAAATTATTGATTATAGTGCTAATATTATGACACCTCAAATTTAAGTATCAAGTCGGTATCTCGTTGTCAAATTTTGACATTCAATTTGATAATCTTCCACTGACTTGACATTCGGTAAATTTTAGTTGAGTTAATTTTTTGAAATAGTTTACTGACATTTAATCTCGACTAAAGATTATTGAATTTTAATCTTTAATTCGATAAACTGCCATCGAATGTTGATAAGCGAGCAACTTGTCACGACTTGTATTTTATGTAATGAGGCAACAACCCTTAGTTTGTAACAAAATACCAAATAGTTGATATTTTAATTGCCCCTATAAAAAAAATCTTGTTTTAAATTTTTGGTATTCTAACTACAAGGAATATGTATAACATCACCCTTTACTAATTCAAAGGCACACTATATGTATGCGTATGCGCAATAGAATACTCAGTAATTCTATATATATAATTATTTGGATAGTGGTAAGTAGATCTATTAAGTCATTAGTAAGTAGATGTGTTCCATGCAAGAGAAGTAATTTAGTAAGTCAATGGTAAATAAATGTGTTCCGCTTAAGAGAAGTAATATATTAAGTAAGTGGTAAGTGGATGTGTTCCGTGTAAGAGAAGTAATTTAATAAATTAATGATAAATAAATGTGCTCTGCAATTTATTAATTTTATATACATATCAAACTATAAGGGGTGGTGTTTGTTCTTTTCGAAAACTTTTAATACTTGAAGGATAATTTTTGAAATTTTGAAATATTCATTTAAAATACTAGTAACCATCATTTTTCTTATTTGAAAAAAAAAAAAAAGCATACACACAAGAAATGGAGGAGAAAAATTGCTCTTACAAAGTTGCAAGGATGACGTTGCACCTATTATCATGATAAAATTTTACCTGAGAATTTAAGATAAAATATTGAATGGATCACATGCTACAAGAGATTTAACTTAATTATAGGATCGGATAACGAGTTAAAAGGTTTAAATCATATTAATATTATTATTGTCTTTGAACTTTTTATCTATAAAATAAATTAATTTTTTTTTAAGAATATTAGAGTATCATATAATTGTACACCGAAGTTAATAGAATTTTTTTTTTCAAGTATCTTTTTTTACTACAATAATAAATATTTTTTTTCTCCCGGCCAACACTCCACCCCACCTAATGTGTGACTTGAACTCAAGATTTTCAAAATTTGCGGGGTGACTTTACCACTGAGCTAACTCACTTGTATTGTTAAACACAAAGTTGAGCAACACATAAAATGGTCTTTATACATTTCTTTTAACTTCATGTGTGATGAACCGTATCAACAACCTCAGCACGGATACAATCATATTTTTGTGTGTAATGAACATCCTCTCAAAACTTACTATTCTAAGAATTTTTCAACTTTCTACAATATTTTCAAGATTATTTTTAAATCACGAATGACACTTGAATTCCTACTACTTGATACTAGTCGACGTTATCACTCTAGTAATAGAAGTTATTCATGTTTTTTGAAAAACATGCCATCATTGAACAAATAATGTACGTGTTGTAACATATCAAAGGTGGAACAACGATTGATGAAGCAATGATTGAAGTGCATCCTGATATGAAGAGAAGATAACATCCCTCATGGTACTTTAAAAGTATTCAGTATTTTTTTGATGAAATAGAGAAAAAAATTTCAGCACTTTTGTAATATTATACGACTGTATTATAATTCAATGGTGAAATTTCATGTATAATTCATTATGCAAGCAATTGGCAAAAGGATATATTCTCTTTGTTTCAAATTAATAATTAGAATTTCCCTCTTAAGATGTTCAAATTAATACTCTCATTTCTTTTTAGGATATAATTAATGTATTAAATTTCACAATAAAAATATTAAGTTAGATCACCAATCTTTGAATATATCAAAATTAGTATTTTTTTAAACTTGCGTTTGATGCGCCGGAAAGAGATACGATAGGATAGGATATCACATGATACGATAAAGGGTGGATAGAAAAAAAATTGGAATTAGTCATATAGAAATTATGTGTAATAGAATATGATATAAATAAGTCGAATAAGGATTATGCATAATATGATATGATAAAAACTAGTCATATATATATGATTAAATAAAATTTGCATTTGGTGCTATCCCGGTTTAGATATCCGAATAAAATAAAATAACTTAGTAAAACATTTGTGAATAAACCAGTATGAGTATTTTTTTGTGTAATATATATTTGGAAAGATATGTTTAATAATACTCCAAATGATAAGTTAATCTAGGAGGCCAAAAATTTGGCCGAGCCCACAAAGATGATATTCTTCGTGAGTATGAATGCACCGTTAGCAGTTAGAGATATAAGACAACGTTATTTTGTTCGTGGGTTCTTCTAATGATTTTTATGTTTACTGGCAGTACGCCCTCTTTTTGTGTGTGTGCGAACTTTTATTACTTTAATAATGAAGTTAAGAACAAGAAGACAAGCCGCTGGCTTTTACAATCTCTTTCTACTTATATCTAGATTCCTCAATAATAGAAATTGATCCACTTTTTAGAATTATCCTTTTTTATTTTGTATCTCATAAAATTAAAGTTACATGATTCTATTAGGGCAAATAACCAAAAAACAACTAGGGGTTAGGCGTGGGTTTCATTGCGTTAATTGTGAATTGATTTGCATTTAAGACTGATCACTTTTACATCACACAGATGTCAAGATTTGGTGACTATGTTTTACACGAGTGGGTAAAGTATGGAGTAAGTAGGCGACTCCCATCACAAGTTAGTAGATTTGCACATATGCTTCATGATGAGTAAAGTTTAGTCATGTCTTGCAGCACGTTACCTATTATACCAGGAGTGTTGGCCACGCGATGTGCCGAGTTCCAATCCTCCTTGGTAAGGAGTTAGCTTCAACGCTTAAGTGGCTCCCTGTTGACCTTTTGACCGCTATATCGCTGAATCGAGTTTGGTTTGTGGGCCTTAAAGTGTTGGGCTGGCCCAATGCTTCGATAATAATTTTATGTTCCCTCAGTTAATACTCAAAAACTATCTTTAGACATTTGTTAAAAAAAATTATATATTTTAAAATAAATTTTGATACATTAATGACAATTTTTAAAGTGCAAATGGGTGTGCCCTTCTTGAAAAAATGCTATTAAATCATAATAAAATCAATCTCTCTCTCTCTCTATATATATATTATATTATATTTTACCCTTACACTCTATTTTTAACTTAGAAAAAATCAATTTTATTAATATAATTTTTGATTTTATTTATGAACATTGAATTAGGTTTCGTAAAATTCTTCATTTATAAGCAAAAAACATAAAATTATGTATATTGTATTAAAATATATTACTTATATTATAGTGTAAAGATGCACTGAATTTTAGTTACTATCCATAAGAATTAATAGTTTAATTTTTAGTTGTGAATATCAAATAAAGTTATAAGAATTTATTTATAGTATATGAAATTATAAATATCATGTAAAAGTAAATTTTTATTAGTTATATACTTCAAATTTGTAGCGGTTGATATCTAAGTTAACATTCTAATTATTTAAAAGTGGTGAGCAAAGAAAAAAAATATTAATTAAGTTTTTTGGGCATTATTTTGCTGTCCCACGAGCAAGTTGATAAAATAATACCACTTCTTAGGAGAAATAGAATAATTCTTAGGAGAGATAAAATAATTTGACATATTGTAAGATAAAAATGTAAGTGAAATTATTTTATCTTATATGATATACTATACAAATGTGTTTCAACTTTCAAATATAGGATATGGTAAATATATCCTATCCACATCAATACCAAATGCGTGATATGATTATTTTATTTTATCATGTGTAACACTAAAAATAAGATAGGAAAAATTTATCCTATCCCACCTTTTATCTCGCTTGACAAATACACCCTAAAAGAGACTTATTATATTTACCCCGATTTGACATTGCAATTATTAAAAAAGCATAGTCAATATTATTAACATACACAATTATTTCCACAATTATATATAGATATTAGATTACTTGTATATATGATACGTGTGATATTTATATGTATAAAATTTTATAAATTTTTTAATAACAATATAAAATGATCGAATGGTACCTTTTAAATATAAAATAATTAAAGGTGAGATTAAAAGATAAAATAAGCATTTTAAAAATTAAACTAAATTTTACCGGTAGTTAAAATATATATCCTGGGGTATATATACAAACAAATGTATCATGTATGGGGGAGAGGTGATAATGTTTTTAAATATTATTATGGAAAGTCCCATCACCGACATGAAATATTCGTTGGCTTTTTCCTAGTGGAACAAGCTAGATGGGGCACTGCGATTTCAGAGTCCTGAAAAGGCCCACAATGGGATTATACGTTGTACGGCCATGATTGCATTTTCCATTCTTATTTTTTTTCCCATTTAGCAGCATATTCCTATTCGAACTTACTTTTGTACACCGCAACAAATTTCCCTTTTTTCTGTCAAAACCAGACCATAATTAAATTTCACTCTTGTTAACTTTATAAAAATTAAATTTTATTGACAACCTTCAATTAAGTTCCATATTTTTTATAAAAAAAAAAAAAAACCATAAGACCTTCGACTTTTTAAAAATAGAAAAATCAAAACATAGTCCTTAATTTAAGGGGCAAAAAATATATTAAAATGACATGCTCCTTGAATTAAGAGTGTGCTTTGACTTCTCATCAATTCTTTGTCAATAGCAACTTAGCAAGTGCGTTCGTTTGAAACTTTGTTAGGTTCATTTATAAAAATTAAAATGATAACATTATTTAAAAAGTTTAATTCTTGTTTGACGTACAATTTAACCTTTTGATATAAACTACAAAAAACTCGGCGTGAATTCACCAACTTAAATTTTTAAAAATAAATCAAAACTCAAACCAAATGAACACACGAGTTAAGAAACAAATCTCCATCCAAATTTGGTATTTACAATCTGCTTTTATACAAAATCTGACTCGAGGTAAAATTTCTACTCCACAAATATACTTCAACGGTCACTAAAACAGGGTCAAGTTGGCACAATTTGGAAGTCTTAACAAGAACAAAACTCAACCCTAATAAAGCTTAGTGCTTTATGGTCTTAACAGCCCACAAGCACATTTGTAACCAATTGAAATACATATAATATAACTCTACGAAATCTGCTACTCACATACAGAAACATTCATTCTTCATTAAACATCATCAAAGTACTTTTCTTCAGCATCTTGATTCGCCTCTCTCATCCAGTGATCATCCAATGACTCATCCTCATCTATTTTCGAGTAATCCAAATGCTGGTGGTCATCCCCGGACATAAACTTTTGTTGCATTACGTGTGTGAATTGGTCCATTCGATCTTCCATTTCCTCTGCCGATAGACTTGGACCCTCCATCGATCTTGTGGCTGTGGGCCCGGCATTGCACAATGGGTCTCGATTATTCGAGAGTACCTAATCAAGAGTCAAAATTTATGATAATATGTCAAACTATATAAGGAGGAGAATCATTATATCTTATGATTTACACATTACGATATGAGAAGGTGAGAAAAATAATGATACAACTGTTGTGACGATAAAGTGATGAAACAATAACCCTTAGACAACGAAATCAAAGGTTCAAATCACTTCAACTATTTTCTAGTTTTCCAACCCCTTGCATGCAGAGAAAATCTCTGCCCTCACAAATCCGCAGACGATATTAAATTCATTAGCCCACATCATCATCACCACCGTTGTAACAAATATTTACTTGAGAAGATGAATGATGAACATGCAAGAACATATTCTCCAACTTAAGAGAGTGTGTACATTCACAACTTCTAAGAATACATCAAATTGATAATAAGAAGAGATCCAGCATTGATTCCAAAAAGGAAATTGGACCCTTAATTCAGGACATCCAGAAAGCGTATAGCTGACTCTTAATTTGGGAGGGGTAAAGTATATAATTTTATCCAACTTGGTTTGAAAACTTCATTCTCATAAACTAAGACGGCTGACTACCCAAAATTTAAGTCAATGTTCAGAGATCATTCCAAGTAATTGGGAATTGGGATTGTTCCCAAAAAATCCATCTACACAACAAAAGTTCCTATACCCTCAACTTCTTTCATGCATTTGTTGTGCATGATGTGGGAGAAAGGGTCTAGAGCTCGTGTGCCTAATAATCAATGATTATAAATTCCAACAACCAAACGTTGAAGATATGATAACGCCACAAAGTTTGAATGTTTCAAAATTCATGATGAAACTGTAAATTTTCTTTCCACCAAAAAATGTCCTAACTGAATAGTGAATACTAGCCAAAGCCAAGCTGGTGTGACATACATAAGATATGAGTATTATATACATATCAAGAACCATTTCATAAATGTAAATTCCCAATCATCAAAGCTAGGCTAGATTAAACTTATTCGTCATTTATTTCTAAACAAGAAAGTAACGAAGTTATGTGTGCCCTTGTATGGTCCCCTGCACTTGCACCAAGTAAATCAGATACATATGATAACCATCCAAGCAAGAAAAATAATCAAAGCTAAATTCTTGTAAAGTTCTACTACTACATTCTCAACTTCTCATTGCAAGTTCATGGAGGCTCTAAAGAGTAGAGGCCAAAGAAGCTAAGAGAAAAAAGATTGCTACTTTCAAAGTAAAACATGGTACTTTGTCTTTGCTATTTGATGCTTGGATTTTGGTTTATAACTGATTACTGATCCAAGTTTATTTTAGGATAATTCAAGAATCCATAACTCTGTTTCGTTGACAATATCTAAGAATCCATGTTTTATAGCTGAATACATTGCAACTACCAACCGCTGTAGTTACATCTCTGTAATTTCACTTTATAGACAAAACATACAAAGTATTACATCTTGAACAATCTCGCTTGGTTAGTCTATACTCTACAGAAACGAACCACTATTACCTAATTTATGGACCCCCCCCCCAAAACCCAAACCCAAAAAAAATAAAAATAAATAAATAAATAAAAGTGACAACCCTAATTTTTATGTGTCGACGTATATAAATACAGATATCAGATTTATTGAGGATTCCACTGTTATATACATATAAATATAAGTATAGCAGCGGTGAGAGATGGTGTTATACACAATCCGAAAGAGGGTTCAAACTTCCAACTAAGCCTACCCCAACCACACCGCATAGCAAGGTACTGTACCCCATACCAGGTACTGAAGTGTCCTGTGAATTAGGTTACATTGAACCAAACAACAGAAATTAAATAGACACACATCAACCAAACAATCAGATACAGGCTAAAACATGGTTAAAACTATCAATTTTGGGTGCAGACTCAGCCTCCCAATTTTCACCTCGGTCTCGGTCTCGGTTTTGGTATTGGTTTTGGGCGATACACACCGAATCACTATGAATAAGGCCAAAAAAATTACAAAAGATGCATAAAGAACTTCTAGAAAATGAGATCATTAAGATAGACCAACTACATAAACATATAACATCATCTAGTAGAAATTGCATTATCTATGTTGTAATACTACATCTGGCGCACTTGGATAGTACATCATAAATAGTATAATAAATTATTAAATTTATTCAAATTATAATGTCATAAACTAAAAGTACAAAATTATCAATTCTTAGTGAGAGGCCACAACTTCGAGCCTCATTTCAAGAAGTTTCGGTGATGGATTCCATTTTACATCCCGTTCTTTTGTTGTTGTGAAAGGTGTGTTTTTCTTACTTTCATTCACTTCTTCATCACTATCTTTTTGTTAAATGCTATTGAGTCAGTGAGTTCATATTGGTTCGGACTCGCTGAATTTTGGGAGTTCCCAGAGAAATATCAGCCAAACATGGTGAATGAAGGTAAATATGGGATCTGTTTTGAATTGCATCACTCTTTCAGTTCAGCACTCACCAAAAACTATAGGAATCAGCCAATTTTATCGGTTTCGGCCTATACATTGAATCATGAGCTAAACAAGCAAAGATCAAATCCATGTACTAATGGTACACTACAAACAAAACAGTTTTGAGCACCAACTAAATAACACAAACAAAAAAGTTATAAACTCAATAATTACCTGTTCATGATCCACACGCCCATTAGCCCCACCTTCCTTGTCTTCATTTTCTTCCTCACTATGTTCTTCCTCTTCTTCTTCCTCTTCCTCTTCCTCCTCCATTTCTTGTGGTTGTTCTCTTTCATACACTACCCAATCTCTCTCAGCCACACCAAGTCTCTGCTGCTCCGTCCTAATCTTCTCCACCAAAATCCTCTCCTCTGCCCGTCTCATCAAAGTCTCTGACCACCGCTCCCCAGGCCTAGCCATTCTCCTCCCACTTGGATCCTGAAACTGACCTAAATACTCATGATGCAGATAAGGCTCCCTCTCTCTCATCGCATCTTCTGAGAAATAGTGACCATCACCTATCAATTTATCCATGTATGCACGCCTCCGATTCTTAATCTTCGCAGACCTCGACCTCAGTTCTTCCTCTGATGGATTAAGCAAACTCCGCAGATGATTTAAATGCCAATTGACTTCATAGTCTTCTTTCAACTCATCAAATTCTCCAAGCTCCTCAAATGTCAATTGTGAACCGTAACGTTCTGAACTTACGAACCAACGAAATTAAAATAATTAGATCAGCATCAGTTAATTTGAGTAAATTTTCAATGATGTATAGTCCTATATACACCATAAATTGTGAATTCTTATATCTAGAGGGAGATGAACATACAAATTATCAGTCAGGTATCCTGATACATATATCCTCACTCCATCCCAGATTAATAGTCCACTCTCCTTTTGGGATAAGCAACATACTAGACCTCACATCAGTTAACAAGTTTATAGTTAATCATCAATTATGTTTAAATTCGAGTCATAAAAAAATGTGAAAATCAAACACGGACTCGTAATTTGGGACATACAGAATGTATATAATGTGCTTCATGTTTGTATATACATGTTTAGTTATCCATGTATTCATTCCTCTCATTCCTAACCATAGCGACCTCAATCTCAACCTCAATCACCTTTGACTACGATGTTATGAAATATGATTTAAATGCCATTATTTCATTACATCATACTATCTAAGCTCATCACATGTCAAATGTGATCGTTCCGTAACGTTCTAAAGTTTAGACAATAAAGAACTTTAGATCAGAGATTAGTCCATATGAGGATTTTTTTTTTTTTTTTTTTTTTTTATGATATGCAGATCTATACATATATACATTGTTCACTAATACTAGAAAGAGGAGGGTTTTTAGTATTGTCATGAGAGTATTCTGACAAATAAAAATGTATGATTGGTATATAAACAGTTCCCTTCATTTTGGAGTTCAATAATATTTCTATTGAATTTAAATTAATTAGCAGTTTACTTCTAATTCCAAGAATCCTTTTCTGAATTTCTCGAATAATTCTATTCTGAATTGTGTAAGCAAGTTTACTATCACATCACATAAAACGTACTTGTATATACATACAAACATATATAAAAAGAGAGTTTAAATTAATTAGCACTCTTTCTGCTACTTTCATGAATTCATTTGTGAATTTAATCAATTTATAGAGTAATCCCATCCTGGATTGTGGCAAGCACCATTTACTACAGCATAATATATAATTTACTTGTATATGCATATGAAGTACGGATATAAATATATATATATACCACCAGACTTTAGAAAGGGTTCCTCTCTTTAGTTCAGAAACATATTTCCCCTTTTGAAAGGGTAAACAGTTAAAGTTTTGATGAAATTCGGTGGAGACGATCTCCATGCTGACTAAATGAAGCCACCAAATTTCATCAAAATACTAAACCAGAAATGCACACACACATATAAATATAATAATATATCTAGGTCGTAATCCGTAACAAAGGAACTATCCACCTTTAAAAATACGTCTTCAATCTCAATCACACAATTCTTTATCCCTTACACATTTTCAAGAATCAAAAACCATTGCTCCTTATTATATAGATACCAAATTTTCAGTTCACCTACTTTCTGATTGCCTTTTTTGATGAAATATGGTATAATTGATATACTCATCATGGAGGTTCGAGCATCGTGAATAGGGGTTTTTAGGCCATCTCCAATGGTCATTTCTATCCAAGCTAATTTCTATGTTAGAAAAGAGAAAAGGGAAAAAATGTATGTACTCCAATAATCCTTTCTATAGCTATTTCTATATGAGGTGCAAAGTTATAGGGAATTTCTATAAGCATTTCTATACGTAGAATTGGTGATAGAAATTTTTATATGATATGGAAGAGTCTTATTGGATACCACAAACCCATTAATTATCTCTCTTCTTAAATAAATGACAAGGAAGGAAGAAATGATATACCATTGGAGACCATTTTTTCTATCCTTTTCTATTAAATATATTGCCAATTAGTTACATAAATTTTCTACAAAACACTTGACACATAGAACAGAAATGTAAAAATAGAAATTGCCATTGGAGATGGCCTTAGTGTGTATAAAAATATCCAAAATACTCTTCAACGTGATAGACACAAGTCATTACCACCTGACCAAAATTCAAGTTTGCTTATTTTATTTTACAAAACTATACACGATATCAAGAATTACTAGGTATAGTATTGCACACACATCGAGTGTGTCGCTGATTCTAGTATAAATATAGAGAGATAAACAAGCAAAAATATGGAGACAGAAAGAGATAGTATATATATAAATGGAGATACCTAAAAAGACAGGGACATCGCGAGAGAGGAGGTCGAGGAGAAGGGATTTGCGCTGTGTGGAATTGATAGCGGAGGATTGGAGTGCACGAGGGAAATATAGGGTTTCCAGTTTCGATAGCCTCTCCGATATGCTTTCCATTGCTTTACTGCTCGGTACTACTCTCTTCTCCGACGATGACGTCGTTTCCTCCTCCGCCTGCATCTCTCTCTCTCTCTCTCATACACCGTTCTTCTCTCCGATTAGAGAAAGGCAGAGCCGAGTGGCGACTGTATTTTCATCCTCTAGTGGACTTAAGTTGGTTTGTGTGATTCGGGTCCGGGTTCGAATTTGGTCCGGATCTTTCGGTAGCTTGTTAATGGATTCAAATATAATCAAAATCCCAAATGGACGAACAAAAATACCCAATCTAATCTGTTAACGTCGTATTTTTACTTTTTAATTTTACTATTGCCATTTTCATAATAATAATAATAATAATAATAATAATAATAATAATTAGCTTATAAATATGTTAAAATTATCTTACACGCACACGTAATAGTTACATAAGTTATAATATTGTTATGTAGAATAATGCGATGTTAAAATTAAATTTCAGTAAATTTTTTACCATACATCTAAATTATAAAAGTTGGTCTTGAATTTAAACACATTTTTTCAATTTATATATAATTGAAAGCGATGAAATTCGACCATAACACTAAATTTTGTGGTTTTCTTATTTTAGCCATGCCTTTTGCCAATTTCACTCTTAATACAAGATCATTCAGGTCAGGTTTTTTTGTTATTGGGATAGGTGAATTTTTAAAGATCCATTCTCCAAAGGAAGAGAACCTGATAATTTTTCATCATACGGCTCGAACAAAAATAAAAAGAACCAAAAGAATTCATATCAAATCTATATGTTATCTAGATCCACACAAATATAACAATATGAATGATTTTTTTATTTTATGAAAAGTCAAATTTGACTGGATTTTCTTCCATCACCATTAATTTGGAAAAAAACATATTAGTGCCAAAATTCAAACTTGTAATTTTTTGACTAATAAGAACATTTTTAACTATTGAGATAACTCATCTTTTGTTTAATTTTTGCATTTTAAATTAGATCTATGCATGTACAGTAATCTAGCGTGTACGCAACCACACACATCACAACTATTAATTCAAGTACTACTTCATCCATTTCAAATTAATACTTTCATTTTCATTTTAGGATATTCCAAAATAATATTATTACTTTCATTCACCAAAAGACAAAAGGAGATTTAATTCATATGTAGCTGGGCAACTTATCCTCCTACTCCAACCTTTGCTTCGTGTAAAAAAACATAAGTGTTTTGAGATCCGTTTGATAATAATATGAAAAATAAAAATAAAAATACTTATTTTTTGTGAAAAGTTAAAAAATAAATTGAAATATGTGTTGATATATCTTCTTATTTTATAACTTTTTCAATGAATTTTTTTTTCACAAAAAGTAATAAATAATGAAAAATATCTATTCATAAACATCACATGCCTTAACTTACTTTTTCAACTTTTTACACAAATTAAATATTTTTTTATATATTTTATATATGTATTCTATTTTTTCCCAATAAGAAAAAAGGAAAAAATGTGTTACTCTTCATCATCAGCAGCAGCAAACCAATTAAACAAGAGCATCCCCCGCCTCTTCCAAATTGGCTTGCACTTGACCAGTGTTGCCTTCAA
The DNA here is from genome assembly GCA_021464415.1 of Lonicera japonica. Lineage (NCBI taxonomy): Eukaryota > Viridiplantae > Streptophyta > Magnoliopsida > Dipsacales > Caprifoliaceae > Lonicera > Lonicera japonica. Next base: position 27,275,591 of record CM038470.1, on the reverse strand, counting down.
GCCCATCAATTTCATCTTCAACCTGAATCTGTATGTGGTCATTTTCTTCTTGTTGGGTAATGCACACAATTGTGAGATCAGGAATGGCTTCAAGTGTGTGATATAGCCAACTGAAAACCGACTTCATCCCCTTCAAAATCAAACTATCCCAAGGAGATAAACACAAAATTAGAGGGTAAACCATCCAAAAATGCTCAGGAGACAGAAAGACCGAACAAAGCAGCGACAGAGCTACCAAAGCAGAGAAATTATTTCCCCTCAGATGAACAGCGGCACCCGCATGGGAAGGTTCGATGGAGAAGAAGAGGACAAGAATAGTGAGAATGCCAATAAGAAGTGAAGAGACCAATTTGAGAACAAGAAGAATGTATTGTGAATATTGAAGGCGCGGTGGATTAGCGAGAAAGGAAGGAAGTAGAAGTTTTATGAAAGGTGGGAAAAGATATCTGAAATCCATGATTATTTTTGAAGTACTACAACAGTATATCCTGCGTCAGCTTCCGGGACGATCCGACCTGCTGATAGCGTTAGCGAAAGGCAGGAAGGAAAGCAGGGGTATCAGGAAATGCGGGAAATTTTCGGAAATAGTATAGTGAGGTTAAGGCCATCTCTAATGGTGTTTCTACCCAAGCAAATTTCTATGATAGAAATGAATAATAGAAAAAATCTTCTTCAATGGGCATTTCTATCTCTATTTCTATCCTAGGTGGAAGTTTATTGGGATTGGGAATTTCTATCACCATTTCTACGTGTAGAAATGGTGATAAAAATTCTCTATGTGACATGGCAAATTTTTATTGGTTGTTGTACACCTACTAATTCTCTTTCTTCATTAAATAGGGGACAAAGTAAGGAAGAAATTGAACAATAAAAATCAACCTGCGTGGACAGAGCTCGCGTGATTATTAACCATGCCAATAACCACTCCAGCGCCGCCACTGTTATGCTTCAATTCATTCTCTTAAGAATTATAACCACGTGGATATATATATACACACATAAAATATTATATACCACTCAATTCTAATAAATATTTAAAAAATTGTTAAAATAATAGAGAGAAAGAAGAGAATAAAAGAAATTTTATTATTCAATTTATATGTAATATGGGTATGAATTAACTCTATTTATATTAAGAACAAACTTCTTTATTTCTATGCAAAATAATACTACATATAATATGAAGTAATTTCATTCATAGCACAATATTAATGTGGGACAAATTGTAGGTTTAAATATTTCATTGAACATTCACATGTTAATATTTTACAACACTCTCTTTTGAATGTCCATTATGTTACAAGATTCAGAAAAAAAATATTTATAAAATTTTGTTTTATATAAAAAAATAATGATAAGTTGGAGTACCGCATAATAAAAAATAATTATCCTAATTTTTTTTCTTGTATTTGAAAGCCAAGATCAAGAAGGCTTGTGATCCTATGGATAAATCAAATCTAGTTTCCGACAGTAGATTCCAAAAAATGGAAAGTACAAAATGGACCATATATATGATCGGGAATTCAATTAGTTTAGCCTCATAAAATTAAGGAATTAGGTTGGATGTAAGGGTATGTTTGATAATTGATAATAAGATGAAAAATAATTGTAAAATTAGTTATGTGAAAAATTATAAAATAAGTTAAGCTAAGAAATGTAATGAAATGCTCCACGTCTCGTGCTTATTTTTATGAGTAAATATCTCTTATAACATTATGGTTTTTATAGAATTTTTTTTTCACCACTACTTTAAAAAAAAAAGTTTATGAAAATAACAAAAAAATAAGATAATATTTCACCACATATTTCAAATAATTTTCTAACTTTTTACTAAAATATATTATTTTTTTATCATTTTTTATTTTATTATCAAACATAATCATAAAAAACAACCTTTTGAAACCTCCTTGTTAAAATATATGATAAAAATTACAAATACTTCTTTTTGACCAAAATTAATAACTACGCATACATCAAACAAAGCTGAACTGCCTATATATTATCAGGGAAAATTTCCTACGCGGATTACTGTTCACGGATGAACAGTACGGATTGGTCAATTTGGCACGCTTCCCGATGAAATTTTTTGATGAAATTTTGTGGGGATGTTCTTCATCGTGTGTAGAACATCTCCACCAAATTTCATCAAAAAATTCAACCGGGAAGTGGGTTAACTACGTGATTAAAAAATATTGGTCCAAAAATGGATTTATAAAATCCAATATTTTTCAATCATATAGTTAACCCACTTCCCGGTTGAATTTTTTGATGAAATTTGGTGAAAATGTTCTATACACGATGAAGAACATCCCCACAAAATTTCATCAAAAAATTCCATCGAGAAGCGTGCCAAATTGACCAATCCGTACTGTTCATCCGTGAACAGTAATCCGCGTAGGAAATGCTCTGTATATTATCATTATTCATCACCAATCAATATAACTAGTTTGCAATCCCTACGATATCCTGGTGCTTTATAAAAAAAAATTGTTCTACAATCTATATAATAAGGAATTTTTTTTTTTGACTAATGAGTTTTTGAAATTCTACCTAACCAGAGGTTTAGATTTAATTTGATAAATTTATTTTTTCTTACACACATTTTAGACTCTAGGTAATGGTTTATCTCCAAGAAGTATTCTCCAGCTTAGATTTGTTTATTTCTACTCACTTTGCACATTTAAATTAAAGGACACCACCCACTAATATACTCCACCCACACACAATCAAGACAAACTCAATTTCTCTCTCCTTTTTTCTTTAAACTTAAAAATATAATAACTTTTAATCAAAGTATATATTTTTAATTAAAAATATATATTTGAAACTTACTTATGAATACCTATAAAATAAGATCCATTATTATTATAAAATTATGTATAAAAAAAATAATTTTTTTTCCACCTATATAAGTTAACATTTTGGTGATTTTAAATTTACGTTACTTTCATATTATGATTTAAGTAGAAATTTCTTAAAAAAAGAATTCTCACTTTCATAACAAATAAATTATTTTAGACTTTCGTTTTTTTTATATAATTTTTAAATTAAAGTTTTTTTTTTCTTTTGAGGTGTAATCAATATATCTCACAACAACACTTATTAATTATCTAGCTTTACATTTTTTTCTTTGAATGAACAATTCTTTTAATCATTTCTTGAGAGAATAACATAAGTGCATAAGGAAAGAATTGGAAGACTATCATCTCTATTTTAATTATTCTTTCACTCAATCAACATCTTCAATAATGGATTATAGTATGCTTCTGTTATGTTCTTTCTTCTTCTCTTTGCTTTAACATGAGATTTTAGGAAACATGTTTTAAGTTTTAGTAATTCAATTAACAAATATTAGGTAGCATACTTTGGATGATATCTCTGATTATTTACTCCCCTTCATGACAACAGTTACATTCAATTTGACAATTAAGTCAAATCATACCAATCTTGTAAACTGATTTTTGGAATATTGGCTTCGACAATCACCTCATGGGCAAACTCTATTACGTTGTCATTGAAACGAATTTACTTGACTTCAATCTTTGTGTTCTTCTAATGCTCATGAGTGGAAAAAACTTATGAAACATGTCTTATTCTTGTCACCTTAAAACTTTATTGAATATATGCTACACACGATGTATCGTCTTCATAGAAAACATTTAAAACATTTGTAATATAAGACAACTAATAAGAACTACGAATATGTTGAAGTAAATATCTTAAATCATATATATTTTCAATTAGCTTCATAAATAGCTAAAATTTTAAAGTGATTAGAAAAAATTGCCCCAAAATTTGTATATTATATCATTAAGAAATAATAGCATTACAAATAACAAATACTAAACACAATTGAGATTATATCTTATGATAATAAGAAAGATATCCTAGATCATTATAATTTATCAACTTGAAACTATTAGAGTTATATGAACAAAATAAAATAAAATTAGTGGTTCTTCGTAGATGTCTGATGATATGTTTGATACATATCTAGTGTGGTTTAGTTGGTACTAAGCTATATGTATTGAGTAAGTTAAGAAAGAAGAAAATGTGTGGTCCAGTACATTGTGATAAATAGCAATTGCACTTAAGTATAGTATTTCAGGACCAATACTTTTTCATCTTTTCTTTAGGATGGTATAGATCTTCATTTATGTATAAAGACTAAACAACCATAGGAATGCTCGATAGTTGTACCTTATTCATATAATATTTCAACAGATTATGTATAGTTAGATTAATGGACTAATCCTCATTAAAGCATCTCTTGACCACAAAATTTTATTTTCTCATTGTATTTCATTTTAAATTCCTTCTTCAAATAGTTAGCAATTTTCTCAAACATTTAGGAGTATCAATTAATGTATCCATATAAACTGTTACTATTGGAAATTATTTTCAGGATTTATTTGTAAAGACATATGGAAAATGTGATTGTTTCTATTTCCTTCCTTAGACAAATCTTTGCTAAGACGTTAGTACTGCATTCTTCTGAAATGTATAAGTCCATACAAGTAGTGTTTTAATTGTATTGAATACATACCTTTCGAATTTGCTTTGGAGTCTATGTTCTTGTATAAATTAGCAGTTTCAACATCTTTGAGTCTCATATATAGTATTTCAACAACTGCTAATATAATTATCATATATTTAAAATTTATATATTGGATCCATAATTGTGGGAATATAATACTCATAATTTATCCCAAGTTTCTGCAGGAAACCTTGGGACACAAGTCGTGTCTTATGTCTAATGATTTTATTATTCTAATTTCTTTTCCTTACAAATACCCATTTGTAACATAAAAGGTCAATATATTTGGGGTTTGTACTATATGTCCAAATACACTACGTTTGTTTAGAGATACAATTATACCTTGATGGCATTTCTCATTTGGCCAATTTTTTCTTTGTAAACATTTATTTATTGCACGTGGTTATGTATTATTATTATTATCACTGCTTTTTAATATTTAAGTTGCTATTGTATATGTAAATAATTAATCATCAATGACCTTCTATTTTTTATTCCATATCTCGCTTATCAAATATTGAGATCTTTTTATTATTTGGTACCAATGCCTCTTCAGGAGCTTCTATAGTTTTCTCGGGGACTTGCGCCTTTTTCAAGACAATAGTCTCTTCTGTGGCTTTAGAGAGAGTGAATTTTTTCATAATCTATTCTTGAGTGAAATGGGGACCCTCTTCAGGAGTGTTCTTAGGGCATGATTACTCAGATTTTTGCTTCCAGGGAGTTGAATCTTTGGAATCTATAGCTTTGCTATGCTTTTGGCATGATATACATTCATTAGCTGCCACATTTTGAATTTTTCCTACAAAGATGCTAATTCTGGTAGATGCATTTATAGCTAGTACATGTAACTTTGTTACCTTTTGCTGCATCATTAAATCTATCGGTAATGTGTTTGTAATTTCTTTGCTTCCAGGGAGTTGAATCTTTGGAATCTATAATTTTGCTACGCTTTTGGCATGGTACACATTCATTAGCTGCCACATTTTGAATTTTTCCTACAAAGATTCTAATTCTGGTAGATGCATTTATAGCTAGTACATGTAACTTTGTTACCTTTTGCTGCATCATTAAATCTATCGGTAATGTGTTTGCAATTTCTTGCAAAACACTATTCTCCGTACCTTTATGTTCGTGGGTCTAGATGAGATATAGTGAGATTGTTCCATTATAATTTTTTTCATTCTTCTGGAACGGATAGTTCTACGACAACTTTCTTATCTTTCCCTAACAACGGGAATACTGTCTCATCAAAGTGATAATTTGCAAAATGTGTAGTAAACACATTTCCTTTCATTGATTTTAAATACAAGATAATAGAGAGTGAATCAGATCATATATGAATAACACAGCTAACTTTGGGCAAATGAGATTAGTAGTTGTGTTTTTTGAATATCCATGATAAGTTTGTAAGTTTAGTTCTAATTAGCTTTCATGCAATGTAACATGTATTCATGCATTAACATATAATCTAATTTGTATGAATAATGCCTTGCAATAAGTGGAAGACTTTTAATTGAGGTTTCTACCAAACTATTTGGGCATAGACATGTGGAACAGGGCGTTCAACATTTATCATTATAGAAAAATAATTATGAATGACTTTAGAATTGGGCTTGTCCGTATTGTCAAATCTTATATACTTAATAGTATAATAAAGAATTAAGTCACAAGTTAAATTTCATAATGTAGGACAATAGACTTGCAAAAATAATATATAGTAAAATGAAGAAAACTTACATATCAATGGGTGCCTACACGTTTGAGGAATCTATAAAAGTACAAATATCGTCTTGCATTCTTTCAAGAAAAAATATGTCAATTAAAAAAAATTAAATAAAATAATTTAATAACAAGTTTACCTTTGTTAATACATGATAAAAAAATATACATTTAGTATAATTAACTCTTGATTTGTTAACTGGTACCCTTAAGAGTTGTTTATTATTTTTCTTAAAATGGCAATTCCAAGGTTTCTACCAAAATATACCTATCATGCCAAATAGTTAAGATTTTTGGGCTCACTAAAATTTTGGGCTTTTGGCTGAGTTTAAGTTTTTTACTCATGATGGAGTGTGATTTAACATTAAAAAGTGTTGTATAATAGAGACTCGGAGAGAAAATATTTAGTTTTTTTCTAGTGGGAGGTTCTGGCTTCTAATAGTAGTAATGATACACAATGTTGCGCAATAGAGACTTTAGAGGAAAGTAAATATTGATTATAGTGTGAACTTCTTGCTCCTAACACTAGTTCATAATGCACACTATTTTTTTGTTATTTTCGCTATTTATTTCAATATGATACCCAATAAACTTAGGCAAGTTTCTTCGAGAACTGCTTGATAATAATAATAATCTTTAATGACTATGTTGGTACTATTTGGTAACATTATATTGGCTCTTCTAGAGCTTTCATTTCTTTGTATAAGTTCACATATAATGGATACTTTGTGTGCATTAAGAACCAACTCATTAAAAAATTTATGGTTTTTTAATAATCGTATGTCATGGTGCAAATAAGTGAATTAATTTACTCCGCCAACCACAATTTATCATGTGGCCTCCTACGTCAACAATGTGCTCCTTTACAATAGGTGGGGCTCGAGAGCTCGGCTTGGGCACCACCTGGAAGTTATAGCTCCAAAGAATGTGGGCATTCGATTTAAAGGTTTTGTGTAACATATTACGAAATTCGAAGGCCAGAGCTCTTCCAGCTAGCTCTGAGCTCCTTGACAACCACCGTGTCAAAAAACGTACATACGACATAGGTTATTACTACCAACACCACCAACGTGGCAGAACCTCCCTCAATTTCATTAAATGCATAACAATTGTATTTAATGCATCAGAATCCATGGAAAAGTAAGGTCAGAGTTGATGGAGATAATTGATGGCTTTAGACTTGCTCCACAAAGCTCCCTTCACACGTTTCCTCTCTGTCATATATATAAGGGAGGCTTTTACTCTCCTCCACAACCAAAAAAAGGAATAACGGATAAACTCAGCTATCAAGCAACAAATGATTACCAACTAAGAGAAAATTGAGCAACCAAGTCTCCATCACAAGAGAGACAGAGAGATAGAGTTAAAATGCCCACAACAGAGCTTCTAGCATAGAGAGTTTAGAACTTGTGTGCCTTAGAAATACTTCTGTTATAACCTTGTGAAGATAAAATAGCTAGAGAAATTTTGTAAACTTACAATACTAACTCAATCGTTATAATACAAAGCAGCCCGAGCTCCTAGCTCTATTCTCCAGATGAGGACTGATATATTTCTTTATATGAGGCGAACCTCCTCTATATATCTTTGACTCCTTTAGCTCATTTTATTATTGTTCCAATCATTTAAATCAATTATTTGACTATGTGGTCGAACTGACTTGTTCTAGTTTTTCGCACTAACAATATGTGATATAACACTGTCTAAAAATTGTATTATGCAATCCATAATCCATACTTTTAAATAAAAGAATTAAAAATGTTAATTTAAATCTTCTGAACCTAGATTGGTTTTGGTCTCAACTTTTCATCAAAAGACTTTTTATCAAGAGGAGTGCAATTAGGAATTTTATAAAAATAATTTTAACTATATGATATCAGTTGAAGATATACTCGTCAAGCTCTCCTCATTCAGCATAATTGTCTTCACATCATTAATAGATATCTTATATTTATCTACTACATGTTTTGGTGTGTCGCAAGTACATGACCTATACTATTTCACACATATGACAAACTTTATTTGGTGGATTACGATTTAGGGTTTGGCGCTTCTAACAAACCACTTTAGGTGGTTCTTAAATTTTATATTAATTTTCCCTTATAACATCTATTGGGGTAGTTATTATGTTTACCTCTAGTAAAGGAAAACTATTATTCGCCTCTTCTGAGTGGATTATTGCACCTATTTTTTTGACCTTTATTTTGATAAAAGTTGGCATTTTTTTTTTCAAGAATTGCCTTAGAATTAATTGTTGACCTAAAATGTCTTAATCTTATTTTAATAATGATAAAAATTTAATCATGCATATTTTACATGTATTATAAATGTATTTGGATTAAATCAATTTAACAAGCTCCTTTGATTTCCCGAAGTATCCCGGGAAGTAAAACCAAAATCTTATCAAGTGTATTACCACTCTATAAGATTCACTCCATCCACAAATGAACTCAAACAAGCATGTACCAAGTTGAAAAAGCATTGCATATTCAAGAGAAGCCCATATTTATTCAAATCAATTTGAATTGAAGTTCAACATTATTATCATTTTATGTGAGTGCTTAGCTTTTATGTAAAGTTTCATTTTTTTATCACAAACTAAGCTCAAACATGATCATGAATCATCCATTGCGTGCATACACTTTCAAACTTCATTGAAATGTTATTTCTCATAAACAGGTTTTCTTGTAAAAATCACAACTAACTCATACGGTTGAATTAAAACTCAAAACCAACATCAACATACTTAGAATAACTAATTACGCTCAGAAACGTGTAATTTATACACCCAAGTGCAGGCAGTCAAGTTATAATATATATACATGGAAGTCCAAGGTCGAACCACATGAAATGAGGTAATTCTATTATTCTAGTTAAGCTTTCAACAGGGAGAAAGAAGAAAAGAAAAATAAAATAAAAAAAAGATAATAAATTTTGTAGAAAGGAAAAGAATAGAATAAGAAATTAAATTTTAAACTTCCAAGAAAATAAATAAATAAAAATAAAATAAATAAATAAAAATAAATAAATAAAGTAAGGATAAAATATTCGGTAACTAAAACAAGTATCTATTAAAATGGGGAAAGAGCGTTAGGGGTAATTATGGACATTACATATAATGCGACCGATCGATTCAAGACATAACTGTGGACCTGAGTTCCTACTGACAATGAATGTCATTAGCTCACCAATTATTAAATACTAAAGTTCACGAGCATATCATGAGAAGTGCATGACAAGACTCATATAAGATGCATGTAACTTTAGTTTTCAATAAGGGAACTTATGATTGTTTACAAAAATTGATTTTCACTTAGTAATGCTAGTGCGTGACAAAAACAAACTAAATTTAACCAATTCTAGTTAATTTCAAAAGCCTAACTCATTCCTAAGGCTTGATTATGTGTATGCATGACATACATCAAAACCGTTATTAAAAAGTCATTAAAAGCTAAAATTAGCACTATTTTAGTACCAATTTCGGAATGGCACCATATAGTGCCCAAGGCTTCCAAATTACTTGGATAACTAATTCATCTCAATAGGGGATAAGGACCGTCCTCTATTCAGCCTAGTTAGAGTTTTAGTATAAAAATTCGTAATTTGAGGTTTTTCGGTTCTTTTGTCGAATAATCGAGAAATAATCTTAAAAATTCATGTTTTCAATGCATGAAAGGTTAATATATTTTTCAGATTTATTAATTGACCTACAATTCATGAGAAATTCAAGCCACAATCATAATTGAATCGAAATTACGAATTAATACGCCATGCATTTACTACGGACCTCCAACTATGAAATTACACTAGCATGTTAATAAAAACTAAGCAAAACATGATAAATTAAATCACAAATTAACCAAACATATTTCTGAAATATAATTGAATAAACATAAAAAATCTCATAGTAATTGAAACTAATGAACGATTAATAATTAAAAAATACGATTTAAACAAATTTCGGTAATGAAATACACTGCCAGAAACGAAATACACCCACTAGTCTTGAAAATTTCGGGATTTAGAACTCCAAAATATTGTGATTGTGTAGAAAATTTCACAACGGTCGTTTTGATAGGTGGATCATCAAAATCGGCCAAAAAACAAAAAAGTTATGATCAATATACGAAAGCACATATTTTTAAGGTTTTATGCGGGATTCTACCAAAAATTTCAATAAAAATTATAAATTAAGCATGAATTTCAATCATCAATCACAGTGAAACACATAATTAACTAACAATCTAAGCATTAATGAGCATTAATTGAAAGAAATTAAAAAAATTTGAAAGAAAACAAAACTTACAGTTACATAGATTATCAAAAACTGCACTGCTAATATTATTTAACTTCGTCTCTTTTTCAATACAAGCCAAAATAGAAAAATGAAATATAAAAAGAAAACTCTCTTTGACTATCCCTTGGATTCTCTTTCTGATGGTAAGGGGTTCTGGAATTATTGAAGAAGGTGATGTCGTCTCTCTAAAAAAAAATATTGACTTTACTCTCCAAACCTTAAACCTAAAATACATGGACATTTTTTCAAAATTCAAAAATTAAACTAATTAATAAAATAAAATAAAATGAATAATAATAATAATAATAATAATAATAATAATAATAATAATAATAATAATAATAATAATAATAATAATAATAATTCAAAAGCTATTTTTAGCTTTTATCGTCTATTAAGTCGTTTGCTCGAGAGACTAAGTCTGGACTAAGCATGAGTAGAGAGCTGGTCACTTGCCATCTAGGCTAAGGACCCCATTCGGTAAATATCTGTGCCATGAATTTATATATTCTTTTGCACTCAAACCCAATCTACTGGCGCATTGATCGTATTTCTGTCATAACTTTGTGCTCCGAAATTCGATTGATGCAAGGTTTTCACCTACATGTAGATAACTCAGATCTCTACAACTTCTATTTCTGGATTTTTCTTCAAATTATGCATGGATAAATACCAGAATTGGTTAGAACATCCAAACTGCGCGCGGTGAATTTCTTCTTCATTCAAAATTTTTTCGGTTTGATTCAAATGACTTTTCTCTACTTGGGACTGCTTTATTGGCTTCTTAGTCTCTTCCATCAACTTCATGATTGAGTTTGGGATTTGCTTTCGGTTCACCTCTTGAACTCAATTCAGCTCCTTCTGGTTTTATCAATAATTTCGGGCTTGAAAAATTCTGACATCGTATATTGATCTATTATGTTTGGAATAATTTATTTTAGTATTTATAGCAATTATAAAGAACAAGTAGAATAAGAGGATTATTATGTTCATATACAAAATAATATAACAACGGCATGCTTATATATAAAGCTACATATAATTTTAAATAAATAAGAATATAATAGTTACATGAGACTTCAGGCTTAAATTTAGGTTATCAAATTCATGAGACTTTAAGTCCAAATTTGATTATTGAGGCATATTGTTATTGAAACTTCAAGTCCAAATTTATGGTGTGAAACTTCAAGTTTAAAATAATGATTATGGAACTTCAGGTTCAAAATAATTATTATGAAACTTTAGGTCCAAATTTATAATTAGAGAACTTCAAGTCTCAAAATACAATAAAAACTTTTGGCCAAACATAAATCATAGATCTTCGAATTCAGAATAACAAATAGGGAACTTCAGGCCCCAAACATAAATCATAGATCTTTAGGTCCAGAACAATGAATAGGGAATTTCAGCTCCTAAATATAAATCATAAATCTTTGGTCCCAGAAATAATTGAGAACTTCAGGTCCAAAAAATATAAATATTGGAGTTTCAGGTCAAAGATAATGATTATTAAATTCAAGTCCTAGAAATATAAATCATGAAATTTCAGGTCCAGGTTATTTATGAAATATAATATTTAAAATTTATAACAATAATAAAAGACAACAAAATAAATCATATTATTATGAAAGAAAAATAATCATAAATCTAACCTGTATGAAGATATTGAAAAAATTACAGTGCTCGATTTTGAGCTGGCCTCTAAAAAGAAGAAAGAGTCACGAGACTTTAAGTCAATATTTTCTTATATCAAAATTTCAAATTTGATTATTGTGGCATATTGTTATTGGAACTTCAGGTCCAAATTTATGGTGTGATACTTCAGGTTCAAAATAATGATTATGAAACTTCAAGTTCAAAATAATTATTATGAAACTTTAGGTCCAAATTTTTAATTAGAGAATTTTAGGTCTGTCAATAAAATAAGAACTTTTGGCCTTAAAAATAAATCATAGATCTTTGAATCCAGAATAATAAATAGGGAACTTCAGGCCTTAAACATAAATCATGAATTTTTGGGTCCAAAATAATGAATAGGGAACTCCAGCTCCTAAATATAAATCATGAATCTTTGGGCCCAAAAAGAATTTGGAACTTTAAGTTCAAAAAATATAAATCGTGAGCTTCAGGTCCATGATAATGATTATCAATTTCAAGTCCCAAAATTATAAATCATGGAACTTTAGGTTTAGGTTATTTATGAAATAGAATATTTAAAATCTATAACAATAATAAAAGACAAAACAAAATAAATTGCAATATTACGAATGAAAAAAAATCATAGATCTAACATGTATGAAGAGATTGAAAGATGAAGGAAATTTTTTAACTATGATGGCCTGCTTTCACAATGACTTTCAATTGATTGTAGAGCAGTTTATATTAAGAATTAACATCCTTACTTTTACACAAAATCAACATGAGACAAGTTATGCTATATATAATATGAGGTAATCTCCTCATTCATACTATAATACCAATTTGAGACAAATTGTATCTTTAAATATTACATATGGACATTTACATGTCAATATTTTACAACAAAATTTACGTTTAAAAATAATTAACTTGCCAAAATTTTGGATCGACTATGTTATAGTTTTACTGTTTTGGTGATACTTTAATTGTATTAAGGCTTTAATAATGCCCTTTTCAACTTGTGACGAAAGAATTATGTTTATTTAGAACTAATTCATTATACAACAAATTTAATTGTGTTAGAACTTGTGACATAGTAATTTGATTATATGCAGAATTTTAAAATGCATGAAGTACTAGCTTACCACCTGTGCAATGCACGGATATTCTATAAAATATTATCCAAGCAAGTGTGTGTATATATATAATGTGTTTAATTTATTTATACTTGCGCTATAGTTGTATAATTGTAAGGATTAAATTTTTTGGAAAAAATAATTTATCAAATCAAAATAACAAACAATTTTGTTTTCATAAATAACAAATTATGGTATCCATGCCAAAATATCATTTACACATCGATTAATATAGAATTTAAGAAGAGTTTATTCATTATAGATCCATCACTTATAAAATACAATATTTGAATCTATTCATAAACGTGCGAGCAACATACAATTTGTTATTTTTGAAAATTAAGTTGGATTTTCAGTCTTTAATAAGAATTTTAACGTTGAAAAGAAATGTTACAAAAAATCCACCTTTCTAAATTTGTAATCCATATACAGTAAATAAGTATAGAAATCCATATGCTAATCATCTCAATAATTTTCCTTTCTAAATCCTTTTGCACGACATATACACGAAGGAATAATTTTTATTTCCTTCCAATGTAAACTACATGCAGTCAATTGTTTCTTTAAAAACGTATAGGAAATAATAAGTTGATGAATCTACATTATATAAACAAAAACATCACCTAGAATATTAATTTATTGAAATCCAAAAGTTAACTTTTGTGTTCCTTTGTACAGGCAGACTTTTGTGGTGCTAAAATGTGGGGATTATATTATTATTATTATTATTATTATTATTATTATTATTATTATTATTATTATTATTATTGTGCTTTTTCTCATTTAGGAAAGATTGTAGCTAGTTATGGTAGCACAATCATTGCCCGAGAGTGATGAAGTTCAGTGATGAGATGAGAGAGAGAGAAGGATCATGGATATAGATTACACATAAACGAAACATATATAAGCTCGATCTCGCTTCAATTTGATACTCTCCGATATTCTTTCCATTGCTTCAGTGCTCGATACTACTCTCTTCTCCAATAACTTTGTTTCCTCCTCCTCCAGCTGCATCATAACTCTCACTTTCATAGAACCATTCCCTTTATTTCTTCATCAGTTCTTCTCCCATCTCAAAAAAAGGCAGGTTGCGTGAGAGAGAGAGAGAGAGGGAGAGAGAGATCATTTTATGTGGATTCGCATATGGGTACATGTTCAAATTATGGTTTAGGTTTGGCAACATGTTAATTTGGTCTATTTAATTTATAGATTAATTAACCTCAGAAGCCGCCGTTAACTAGCAAATGTGTTGATTAATTAATTGGGTCTTTAAAAACTATTTTAACCCAACTAAATAAACCCTTTCGATAGTTAACCATTTTAGATGTAATATTTAGTATCTTTATATAAAGTGCACTAAATAAAGATACTGAGTATTACATGTAAGCCTCGTTTGATTCGGGTATTAAAAAGTGGGATGAGATTATTAATACCACTTTTTTTATAATACCTTGTTTGATTCGCACAAATGTGCTGGGATTACTAATACCGGTACTAACTTAATACCACTCTTTGTGGTATAATTTAATACTAGGGGGGAGGTGGTATTGTTTATCCAGGATTAAGAAAAATGAACCATATATTTTCAAAAATGCCATTACTACTATAATATTTTCAAAAATGCCACTATTACATTATTATTATTAGTTTTAAGAAGAAAAAAAATTAATTTTTTTTTTGAAAATTTCTTTTTTTAAAAAAAAAAATTTAAAAGATTTTCTTTTGTTAGTCCAAAATATAATCCCGTATACGAGTTACAAAATCAAACATGGTATTAACATCAGCATGGGATATCCCAGTATTAATACTGCAAGAATCAAACAGGGTATTGGTATTAAATTAATACTAGGATTAATAGTCCAGTACTATTAATACTAGTATTATTAATCCCACTGATCCTAATACCTGAATCAAACGAGACCGTAGAGTTTGGAGGCAAAAGATTTTAGTAATTTTAGAGGTGGTGCTCAATATTGAAATTAAAAAAAATTGATTTAAATAATGTGATATATGCGCGATGGTCGGTAGGTGAGCTCTGCACTTCTTATTACTGGCTATCAATCATCAGTACACTGATCGTTAGAATCATATCTTATGAGTTTCAATCTTAAATCACCATAGAATTATTGTAAAGATTAATAGAAACTTAGCTTGTTTGTAGGGATTGTCTTTTTTTTTTACCCTTTCTTTGAGTGTTTGTTTTTGGCATGGAGTATGTAATATGCTCCTTGCAAGTGAATTCTTTGATTTTATTTACAATATTTGAAACTTAAAAAAAGAAAAAGAAAAAAAGAGAGAGATGCCCAACATAAACAATAGTTTTTTCGTTACTCCAAAAATTAGCTTTCCAACGCATCAGAAGTCTTTAACTGGGAAAAGAAATAATAAAAAAAAAAACATACACCTACATGCACCAAGTTTTACTTTATGCATTAATGTATTTCCAAATTAATTAACAGAAAAGCATGACAAAAAAGGTAAATATAAATATAACTAAAACTAAAACTAAAACAAGCAAAATATTGTTTCACAAAGTACAATATTACATATAATAGACATATATGTATCCGTGTAAACCTCTATTGCCTATGTGTCAAGGGCGTCCCTACATAGGGGCAAGGGGGGGGGGGAGCGCCCCCTGTTGGATTCTGGTTTTTAAAGTATATATGGGGTATTTTTTGAAAAAAAAATATAGATATAGGGACTTATGAGCATAACATTATACTTGAGGGTACCTATATGTAAGGAGAAAAATTGTAAGGTTCATTACAAAATTTTCATTTTAAATTATCAAACACACCCATACGCCTAGACCGTCCCTCTTTTCATTTCTTCACACTCTTAGGTTCTCTCTGCTCCCATTCTTCACTCATCCGTTCTATTTCCGTCACTCTTCCATAGTTCCATTTCTTCACATTCTCTTCTTCTTCAGACGACCGATGACTAGCTAACTGGCCATTGCTCATCCTCCATCTGGCCATCCTTCCCACTCTACACTTCTCATTACAACTTTTTTATTTTAGGTATAAATTTATTTCTTAAGTACTTGCATAATTTGAGATGATATGTATTTCTTGATTAGTTGTATAATGTTAAGTATATTTCTTGAAATATTGATAAATTATTGAATATTTGGTGAATTTGGAATTAGGTCTAAATCCTTAATTTAAAATATTAGATATATTAGGTGTATTAAATTATCTTTTTAGAGAGATATTATATTATTTTTTTTATTCATGAAATTTATTATTTAGATGATACATTTAAAATTTATTCTTTCGAAATTATCAATAAAATTAACTATTTTCTAATCAATTTATTACTTTAACAATCAATGGGCCAAAAGGGTTTTGTTTAATACAATGTCAATGTTAGTTGATTTAGGTATAGTTTCAAGATATATTAACTCTAACATCATCAATAATAATAGGTGTATTTATGATATACAAAATGGTTTTAATACGCAATTGAATGGAAGATGAATTTATGAATGATTGTTTGGTGACATACATTGAATAAGACATTTTCAGTAATATTAATAAGGAGGATTTGTTTAAATCTTTCAAAATACGAAGTCCCATAGAATTTTATTGTAATTTGTAGACATGAAGTATTTAAGACTTTTAGTTGTATCAAGTATTACTATTAATGCGATTATGCTTGTTGTTAAATTTTTATGGCTTTAAATATACATTTGTGTGTGTTAAATTTTGTCCCCCGTTCGTTAAATTCTTGGGCCTGCCACTGCTATGTGTTATTGAGTGCATGTTTCCATCAGCAATATGGTGGCCATGTAAACTTTCTATCACATCCGTTTGGCTCAGGGAGAAGATTGTAATGGAATAGCAACTTCAAGTGAAGGATTGACAAAATTGGAATATCAGGGACAACATTGCAAGCGATTTCAAACTTTAGGGTTTATTTTATTTTTTATCTCAATTGTTGTTGATTCAATGTCCACCGTATCAAAACACGTGCCACATAAGCCACCAACTCTACTTTCTGTAACCTCGCAACTTTAAAGAAAGAATTGCATGTTTTTAAATATCAAGAGCAACATTGAGAAACATTGAGAAACTTTATCAATCTCACTTCGTTTGAAACTTTCTTTTGTTCGTTAATATAAATTAAAATGTTAATTTTATTTAAAAAGTTTAATTCTTGTCAACTTACGATTCAACCTCTTAATATAAACTACAAGAAACTCTTAGTCTAAATTTACCACTTAAAAACGAATTAAAACTCAATCCAAATGAGCCTTTAAGAAATAAATCTCCATCAAAATTTAGAATTTACAGTCTGCTTTTATACAAAATCTGACCCGAGGTAAAATTTCTACCACACACAAATATACTTAAAACAGGGTCAAGTTGGCACAATTTAGAAGTCTTAACAAGCACAAAACTCAACCCTAATAAAGCTAACTGCTTTATAGCCTAAACAGCGCAAAAAGAACATTTATAACCGATTGAAATACATATCTCTACGAAATCTGCTACTCACATACAGAAACAAACACACCAAAAGAAGAGAGTAACAAAAAGGAGAATCTAATTGCAATAACTCAAAATATTCTTCATTAAACATCATCAAAGTACTTTTCTTCAGCATCTTGATTCGCCTCTCTCATCCAGCGATCATCCAATGACTCATCCTCATTCATTTTCGAGTAATCCAAATGCTGGTGACCATCCCCGGACATGAACTTTTGTTGCATTACGAGTGTGAATGGGTCCATTCGATCTTCCATTTCCTCTGCTGATAGACTTTGACCCTCCATCGGTCTTGTGGTTGTGGGCCCGACATTGCACAATGGGTCTCGATTATCCGAGGGTACCTAATTAAGAGTCAAAATTTATGATATATGTCAAATGATATGGAGGAGGATCATTATATCTTATGATTTACACATGATGATATGAGAAAATGAGAAAAATAATGGATACAACTGTTGTGATGAAAACCTTTAGATAACGAAATCAAAGGTTCAAATCACTTGAACTATTTTCTAGTTTTCTAACCCCTTGCACGCTGAGAAAATCTCTGCCCTTCACAAATCCACGGACTATATTAATTCCATTAGCTCACATCATCGTCCCAACTGTTGTGACAAATATTTACTTGAGAAGATGAATGGTAAATATGCAGGAAACTTAGAAACATATGCTCCAACTTTAGTGTGTGTGTACATTCACAACTTCTAAGAATACATCAAATTGAACATAATCAATGGTTAAGAAGATAACTTAGTTTACTGTGTGGAGATTCAGCGTTGATTCCAAAAATAAATTTGGATTTTTAATTCAGGACATCCAGAAAATGTATAGCGGACTCTTAATTTGGGAGGGGTAAAGTATATAATTTTATCCAATTTGGTTTGAAAACTTCGTTCTCATAAACTAAGACGGCTGCCTCTACCCAAAATTTAAGCCAATGTTCAAAGATCATTCCAAGTAATTGGCTTGTTCCTAAAAAATCCATCCACAGAACAAAAGTTCCAATACCCTCGACTTCTTACAAGCGTTTGTTGTGCATGATGTGGGAGAAAGGGTCTAGATCTTTTGTGTGCCTAATAATCAATGATTACAAATTCCAACAACCAAAAGTTGAAGACTTGATAATGCCACAAAGTTATAATGTTTCAAAATTCATGATGAAATTGAAAATTTTCTTTCCACCAAAAAATGTCCTAACTGAATAGTGAATACTAGCCAAAGCCAAGCTGGGGTGACATATATAAGATATGAGTATTATCTACATGTCATGAACCATTTCATAAATGTACATTGCCCAATAATCAAAACTAGGCTAGATTAAACTTGTCATTTATTTCTAAACAAGAAAGTAACAAAATTATGCGTGCCCTTGTTTGGTCCCCCATACTTGCACCAAGTAAATCAGATACATATGATAACCATCCAAGCAAGAAAAATAATCAAGGCTAAATTCTTGTAAAGTTCTACTTCTACCTTCTCAACTTCTCATTGCAAGTTCACGGAAGCGCTAAAGAGTACTGGTCAAATAAACTAAGATAAAAAGATTGCTACTTTCAAAGTAAACAAAGTACGGTACTTCGTCTTTGCTCATTGATGTTTGGATTTTGGTTTATAACTGATCCAAGTTTATTTTAGGATAATTCAAGAATCCATAACTCTGTTTCCTTGAAAATATCTAAGAATCCATAACTATGTTTCCTTGAAAATATCTAAGAATCCATGTTTTATAGCTGAATACATTGCAACTACCAACCGCTGTAGTCAGATCTCTGTAGTTTCACTTTATAGACGAAACATACAAAGTATCACATCTTGAACAATCTCGCTTGGTTAGTCTATGCTCTACAAAAACGAACCCGTATTGCGAATTGGGTGTGCTGACCCCAAACAGGTTTTGTCTGCGACCCAAAACACGAATTACAACCCCAGTTACCCGTATGGATTTCACATACAGATAACATACATATATTTTTATGTGTCGACATATATAAATACAGATATCAGATTTATCGAGGATTCCACTGTCATATATATTATATACATATAAATATAAGTATAGCAGAGGTGATGAAAAAGAAAGTATACATATATGTATATAAATTGAGATACCTAACAAGACAGGGACATCGCGAGAGAGGAGGTCTAGGAGACGGAATTTGCGTTGTGCGGAATTGATAGCGGAGGATTGAAGTGCGCGAGAGAAATATAGGGTTTCCAGTTTAGATAGTCCCTCCGGTATGCTTTCCATTGCTTTACTGGTCGGTACTACTCTCTTCTCCGACGACGGCTACGTCGTTTCCTCCTCCGCCTGCATCTCTCTCTCTCTCTCTCTCTCTCTCTCTCTCATACACCGTTCTTCTCTCCGATTAGAGAAAGGCAGAGGCGAGTGGTGACTGTACTTTCCTCCTCTAGTGGACTTAAGTCGGTTTGTGTGATTCGGGGCCGGGTTCGAATTTGGTCCGGAACTTTAGGTAGCTTGTTAACGGATTCAAATATAATCAAAATCCCAAACGGACAAACAAAAATACCCAGTCTAATCTTCTGTTAATGCGTATTTTTACTTTCTAAATTTACTATTGCCATTTTCATAATCATAAAAAAAAATTTGCTTATAAGTAGGTTAAATTTATCTTACACATTCACGCAATATTTATATATTGTAAGTTATAATATTGTTATGTAAAATAAAATAGTATGTTATGGTTAAATTTCATTAACTTCCTTACCGGACATCTAAATTGTAAGAGTTGGTCTTGAGTTTAAAGGAAATTTTTCAATTTATATATAATTAGAAGCGATCAAAAAGAGGGTGTGACATTTGTCCTTTAAAAAAAAGCCCCTTAAAAATATTCTTATTAATCACAAGATTACATGTTTGAATCTCGGCACTAATATATTTTTAAGAGATTATTTTAAAGGACAACTTTTTAATTAAGGACAAAACACAAAACATTTAATTATTTCAATTAATTACGTTGAATTCCAAAACTACCATTTTTATAGATAAATATCCAAAACTAAATATAAAATTAATTACGTAATTAAGTCGATGATAATTGTAGACACTCGATCCGTGACCCCCGCAAGAACCCTAACGACCTTCGGGAACTACTGTTTTTGGGTCCGGGACCCACCCGAACACCCGGAACTGCCCCAAAAGGGTTTGTTGGCCAACAAACCTATTCTTAAGAGAGATTGTCGCACGACATATCACATTGTCGCGCGACAATCCCACTATGTCGCGCGACATTCCCTCCTGACACCAGACAATCCACTCTCTGACACATCAGTCTGTCAGAAACATCACTTTAGCCGTTTGTCGCGCGACATTAGACACATTGTCGCGCGACATATGCCCCATTTGGAGAAGTGTCGCGCGACAATCTTCCCCGAGCAGTATAAATAGGCCAACACCCCCAGGGGTTCAGGACGGCAACTTGGGGTTGAAGAATTCTAAGCTTTAGATATGATTTTCTAGTCTTTCATCAAGCATTCTCGATCCTCGTCTTATTTTCGAAGAATTATCGAATCTATTCCCGACACTCGACGTGTCCCGTCTCTGGAATCGAATTCTCGGAAATATCTGAAGAAGGAAAAGATTATTATCGCCGAAAATCTCTCCGCCGTATCATATTTTCTCTCTTATTATTATTCTCGTCGGGAAGGTAAAGAAAGTCTCTTCTAGTATTTGACATTAAATATTTGTGTACTTGTTTTATTTCTGTTGTTTTGTCCACGTTTTATTTGAATAAACTTATTGCCAAGTTACAAAGTAGTATGCTGTTTTCAAAACAAAAAGACCCTGATAAAATCATTTGCAAAATCAGAAGAATAAGTACATTATCGTCCGGACAAAATCCTATTTTCAAAACCCGGACTGGTAAAACTTATCTAGGAATTAACATCAACATATCCTGTCTTTTTAGACTGCGACGTGTCTGATAAAACTCCCCTCAAGAGTTCTAATTCCATATTAAATTAGTCCCGATACAAGATCCGAACTTTTACAAAAAGTAATCACAATATGAGAAAACCGTCATTATCTGAGGAAATAATACGGGAAACTCTCTCTCTCAAAATAAAACAACTTTTATCACTTGTCGTTACATTTTTCAAAAATAATAAAAACATCGGATCTCGGAACACAAAGGTTTTTATCCCTTTCCCCGCTATTCCCAGAAATTAGGATTTTCACTTAGAAAGTAGTAGACTGTCAGTAAAAGCATCCAAGTTTTTCAACATAGAATAAACATATAAGACCACTAGAGACCGAAAGGGCGGAATGGGTGCTTAACACCTTCCCAAACCGTAATATAGTTTCCGAACCCTATAGAAACCTGGTTTCGTAAACAAACGTGTAAAGAAAGGCTCGTCTATAGCCTTTTCTCTTACACGACCCTTTTTGTCCGTTTTCTCGTAAAACGTACTGGTGACTCTGAACGAACCCCTTTTATATCTAGAAATAGAATATAAGGACATGTGATATGAATCAACAAAGATACTCCAGCAAATGGAACGACGGAATCCGTTCCAACGTTTCAGACACCCAACCGAACGGGGACGAGACCCGGGGGGTCGCATTTGCGGATTCTCACAGTGGCGACTCTGCTGGGGACTGTTAGAAAACTAGACTCTTATATGTGGACTCTTGTTTATCTGTTGAATACTTGCTTTTACCGCTTTCCCTACTTGTGTAAATTGTTTGAGAATAAACCTTTTTTCTAAAAAATGGGAGTTTTTCAAAAACACGTAATAAAGATAATAATATTTGTGAAACCAACCTTTCGAACTTTACACGCACTTTCACAAATCATGCATTGATTCTATGAGTGTGAATTTACCCCAAACCCTCGAAAGTATTATAAGTGAGTAGGGAGTTGGCTTGCTTGGGCCAATATAAACCGAAAGCATTTACTTCCACTCTCCTTGGCCAAGTACGCCCCCGAGGTATATCAAGTGACGAGAACACTCACGTACCCGGAAAGTATATCAAAAGGCTCTTGCACGTACCCGCCCCTGGGGTATATCGCGAGGTCTTGCCAAAAAGGAGGGAGCTTGAAGCCTTAACCGTTCGTACACCTGCGCTGCATATAATATCAAGTCGACTAAAACACTTGTCAAAACAGCCGTATGGGATGTACCACCTTACGGCTTACTTTACAACACCTTTTAAAAACTCGAGTCTTTCCTCGGCAATTTTTAGTAGTTCTTTTGGCAAAAATCGAGTCGCATCATAGTCTTCCTTCATCTTCGCCACGTGGTTTCGTTTACAGCCGTAATACGACAGTCTGGAAGGTTGGGCCGGTCGAGATCATACCGGAAGACTAGTAAGACCAAGCACACCCGAAATGGCCGATGGATGCGAGAACCAAGAGACAGATCAGAGCCTAGCCGAGGCATTTGCAGTTCAGCCAACTTTAGCCGAGATGCACCGTTTGCTAATGACCGTCAGCATGAATCTAGCAAACCTCACGAACGAGCAACAGAGCACCTGAGTCCGGGTAAAAGAATTGTCAGCCGGACGAGCTGCACCACCGGGGTTTGAACGACTACCACTGAATCGAGATCCGAACCAAGGGCAGTCTTCGCAAGTACTTCCCCCAGTTCAAGGAACCAATCCAACCCAAATAGGCCCCATCGTGGCCGGTCCCGTTCCGACCGATCCCAACAACCAGAATCAATGGGTCCCAGATTCAGGCCCCACTTATTAACAACAAGAGCCACCCATCATCTGCCCGCAACCACAGCAAGGCCTTGATCCCCAATACCAACCATGGCCACAAGTCCCCGCAAGACCCATTCCACCACTGGCCCCAATAGCCCTTCCTAATGAGTACCCAGACATCAACCGACTTCGGGCAGTGTATGCAGAATCGGTTATAGCACGAAAACAGCCCGACGAGGTGTCAAGAGAGAGTGAAGAAATGAAAAAACTGAAAGAGCAGATGAAGGTTCTGCAAAGAGGGATTTCTCTGATAAAAGGGGCAGACGAGATTACAGATATGAATGCCTTCTCCCTATACTCAGAAGCAAGGCTACCTCAGGGATTCAAACTCCCTTCTATCACCAAATTCACAGGAACCACGCCCCCAAAAACTCACCTCCAATCCTATATCAGATCAATGCAAGTGTCTGGCTGTGGAGAGTGGAACTGGAACAGGCTTTTCATATGACTCTCACGGGGGCCGCCCTGAGATGGTTTTTCGATCTGGAGAGACACCACACGAAAACTTAGGGAGATATCGTCAAGGAATTCATGACCAAATACGGGTCCAACGAGGATTTGAAAATTACCCGTAAGCACCTGGAAATGGCCAAGCAAGGAGAGAAAGAAAGCTTCAGCGACTTTGTCACACGTTGGAGAGAGATGGCCTCCCAAATGTCCAAAAGGCCCGATGAAGAAGAACAGTTGGAGATCATACATAAGAACTTCACCCAGCTGTACTGAGCTGCATGGGAAAACATGTATTCCCACATTTCAGAGCCCTGTTGAGTATGGGGTCGCAAGTAGAGGAAGAATTGGCCAAAAAGGCAGAGACTGATACCAAGAAAGCCTCATACACCGGGAGAAAGACAGCTACTCCAGCCGTGAACCAACTAAGCTCGTACCCATACCAACAAAATCCTTTCCAACAGTCACAACAAAGCCCTCCGATGAGTTGGCCTACACAAGGAGACTCTTCAAACACTGAGGTCAAGAAAAAGAGAAACTTCTGCACCCTTCCCACTACTCTGGTCAAAAGCTTGGAACTACTCCGAAAAGCAGGACTGATCACCCCACTCAACCCACGCCCTCCACCAAACCCTATTCCCAGCACCTGGAGAATGAATGAGAACTATGCATACCATCAAGCAGCGAGCTACGACATGGAACGCTGCTTGGCTCTTCGCCATCGTATCCAGGACCTCATTAAAGCTGGGACCATCCCCGCACCCGGCGAGCCCAATATTACCAACAACCCCCTTCCCAACCATGCTCCGCCTGCGGGGATTAACGCCTTGACCACTGATGAAGAAGGCTTTGACCCTGTAAGACTCATTCAAGATGACCCATCACCCATTATACTGCCAGCAAAGGCTCAAGTGGCGCCAGGCCTCAATCCGATAATCGACCAATGGATGGTTAAAATAAACTTCTTACCCGGGAAGGGTTTAGAAAAGACAAATTAGGGGATCTCACAACCACTTACAATCAAAACTAATCCCAAAAAAGCTGGGATATAGTGGACCCAAGAGAAGAAGAAACAACCATAGAAACCCCGAGGCTCCCCTAAGGAGACAATCTGTATGACAGAAATCTCCCCCGGGACTTTCAATTGGTCGGCAGAGCCAGAGTTATCAGAAACCCCAGAAGAATCAGACCCAGCATCTCTTGGATACAACAAATTACCCGTTTAGGGAGGGTATACCAACCACTACCGATGGATATCGAGAAATCACCACCTCCTAAGAAAATAGGAGAAGATCGAGTACTAGAGCAGTTGAAGAAAACTCAGGCACACATCACCATTTGGAGCCTATTGGTTGCCTCCAAACCTCACAGGACCGCCTTCATCAAACTTCTAGATGAAACTGTCATATCACCAGATTCCACACCCGAACAACTACCAAGCATGATTGGGTCGCTTACAGTCCAAAGAAGTCTGTCGTTTTCAAATGAAGACTTATCTCCATTGGGAAGGAAACACAGCCTGACCCTCTATATCACCGTCTGGACCCGAGGAAAAATCCTGCCACAGGTCCTCATCGACAATGGGTCAACCATAAATGTCTGCCCCCTGAAGACCGCCAGATGCCTAGGTATCTTAGACTCAGAACTTTCCCCATCAGCTGTGACTGTTAGAGCCTATGACAACACCAGAAGGGCCGTTCTGGGTTCCCTAAGGCTAGATCTCATGGTTGGTCCCGAAAACTTTCCAGCCGATTTTCAAATCATAGACATTCCCTCCAGTTTTAACCTCCTATTGGGAAGAGCATGGCTACACGACATAGGAGCACTCCCCTCCTCCTTACACCAGAAAATCAAGATTCCGTTCGAAGGGAATATAATCACCATCCAAGGAGATCCTGAAAGGACCTTGGCGGATCTGGAGTTACCTGTATTAGGTATCGGGAGTCAGAGCATACAGCTAGGAGGATTTTCTTACGAACCTCAAGTACAAACTCTCACCACCCAGAGAATCGAGTACCTTCCTCCTGACAATATCCCTGGTCTCAGCACCAAGATCACAAATATGCTGAGAATGATGAAATACTTACCCGGAGCCAGTCTCAGAATGGGACAGCCGGGATTACTCCAAACCTTGGAACCAGTAACGAGGTACGAAAGGGAAGGTTTGGGGTACCAACACACCGAAGAGGACAACCAAGAGAAAAGGAGCCGAGGGCATCAGTATTCGAGTTTTAGCTATCTGAATGGGTTTTTCGTCAAAGAAGGAGAGGACTTCCCTTTCTGCGGCTTTCAAGAGCCTTGGAGAAACAGCGACGGAGAGAACCTTTCAGGATGGGAAATCTTCTATGAAGAGGACCTTTATATCAAGGAAAATATTATACACAGTTTCTCTACCAAATTGACGATTGGGCCGAGAGAAGAAAATGAGGACAAAGAGGATGAAGAGGAAGAAATGATCGGAGATCTCTTCGACATCATGGCTCTAGGGGAAGACGAGCCAAAAGACGATCCTGTACACTTGATACACACTGATCCGGATTACCAAGAAAAAGGGGGTAAGAGTGAAATTGTAAGGGTGAGAGGTAAGAGTGAGGGTAAGGCTAGGGAGGAGTCACTCCTAGATTTACTTTTTAAACTTGTACCTGTAAACACTATTATCAATGAAGAAAACTCTGTTTTGCGTTATCCTGTTGATTTTAATTCTATAATTGCCTATATGGAGTTGGAAAGACTAAACGAACACCCTGAACGGGGGGAGCAGCGTATACAAAGCGAGGAAGGAGACACTCTTATAGTTAATCTCGGGACGAAAGAAGACAGAAAAGAGGTCCGTATTGGGGCAAGTCTAAGTAAGACAGAAAGAGAAGAATTCACACAAACTCTGAAAAAGTACGTGGATGTCTTCACCTGGTCTTATGCAGATATGCCAGGTTTGAACCGTCAGATAGTCATGCACGAGATACACACCAAGCCAGAATTTAGACCCGTCAAGCAGAAGCTGAGAAAACTTACGCCAGAATGGTCCCTGAAAGTGAAAGAAGAGGTAATGAAACAACTGAGTGTGGGGTTCTTACGGGTGATCGAGTACCCTTCATGGTTGGCCAACATTGTACCCGTCCCAAAAGCAAATGGGAAAGTCCGCATATGCGTAGATTACAGAGATCTCAATAAAGCTTGCCAAAAAGACGATTTTCCATTACCCAACATTGATTTGATAGTGGATAATACCGCTAACCATGCCTTGAAATCATTCATGGACGGTTTCGCTGGGTATAACCAGATCAAGATGCACCCGGATCACCAAGAGAAAACTGCATTCATCACACCATGAGGAACATACTGCTACACCGTTATGCCATTCGGGTTGAAGAATGCCGGAGCGACATATCAAAGGGCAGCAACAGCTATCTTCCACGACATGATTCACAAAGAAATAGAGGTGTATGTGGACGACATGATAATCAAGTCAAAAGGGAGGGAAGGCCATGTACCAGCCTTGCGAGCCTTCTTTGACCGCCTCCGCCAGTACCAGATGAGACTCAATCCGCAAAAATGCGTGTTCGGGGTAACCAAGGAAAAACTCCTCGGCTATGTCGTTAGTAAGAAGGGAATTGAGGTAGACCCTGCCAAGGTTTGAGCTATCCAAGACATGCCCGAGCCTCGTACTGAGAAAGAAGTCCGAGGATTTTTGGGTAATCTGCAGTACATCAGCAGGTTCATCTCTCAACTTACTCAAACTTGCGAACCCATCTTCAAACTCCTGAGGAAGTCATCACCAGGAAAATGGGACGATCAGTGCCAAGAAGCTTTTGATAGAATAAAAAACTACCTCTCCAACCCCCCAGTTTAACCCCACCACAGACCGGACTGCCACTAATCCTATACCTGACCGTCATTGATTTGGCTGCAGGAGCCATGCTAGCCCAACATCTGACCGATACACAGAAAGAGTAGGCCATCTATTACATCAGCAAGAAGCTATCCCCATTTGAGATAAACTACACGCCATTGGAGAAATCATGCACTGCTCTCGTCTGGGTAACACAGAAATTATGGCATTACATGCTGGCTTTCCCGGTAATCCTGGCATCACGAATTGATCCGTTAAAATATCTCTTCGAGAAACCAGCTCTCTCGAACCGTATGGCAAAATGGTTATTTTTGCTCTCCGAATTCGACATCACCTATATGACCCAGAAGGCAGTCAAAGGCAAGATCATAGCTGACTACCTAGCCCACAATCCGATATTGGGAGACACCCTAGAAGAAGCCGAATTTCCGGATGAAACTATCATGAATGTCGAGATCGATGAGGACTGGAAATTATACTTTAATGGGGTCGCCAACCAAAACGGAAACGGGATAGGCATCCTGTTAGTCTCTCCAGACCAAACTCACTCCCCGGTATCGTATCGTCTAGATTTTTTTTACACCAACAACATGGCCGAGTATGAAGCCTGTATAATCGGGTTAGAGATTGCACTCCAAAGGGGTATAAAGAGAATACAGGTATACGGAGATTCAGTACTAGTGGTCCACCAAGTTCTGAAGGAATGGAAGATCAGAGATGAGAAATTAGTCCCTTACTTCGCCCGACTGGAGGATGTCGCAGGGAGATTTGAGCATGCAGAGTTTTACTATGTCCCCAGGTCACAGAATAGTTTTGCTGACGCACTAGCAACCCTGGCATCAATGATAGGTATCCCGGAGGGGATGGAAGAAATAACTCTTACTGCAAAAGAAATCAGGACCAGCACACTGCATGGCCCTTGAAGTAGGAAATGAAGAGAATGGAGACTCAACCACTTGGTTTTACGACATCTGGAACCTGTTGAAAAATCATCAGTATCCCGAACAAGCAGACAAGAGAACCTGAGTTACGCTCAGAAGATTAGCATCAAGATTCATACTTTGCGCCGGGAGGCTGTATAAGAGAACTACGACGGAGCCCATCTCCAGTGTCTCACTGAAGAAGAGTCTGTCAAAGTGATGGATCAGATACATGGGGGTGATTGTAGACCTCACATGAGCGGTCATACACTTGCCCGCAAAATCATCAGGCAAGGATATTACTGGTCTACCCTACAGAACGACTGCGTGAGCCACGTGCGCCATTGCCACAAATGCCAAATCTATGCTAAATCTCAGAAACTTCCCCCGAAGGAGTTGTACAACATGACCGCTCCCTAGCCTTTTGCAACTTGGGGAATCGACATTGTTGGGAAGATTTCACCCAAAGCCAGCAACGGCCATGAATTCATATTAGTAGCCATCGACTACTTCACCAAATGGGTAGAAGCCGAGTCTTTCCAAACCCTTGACGCCAGGAAAGTTGCCCGATTCATCAGACGAAATATCATCTGTCGGTATGGGGTCCCACACGAGATCATCTCGGACAACGACACTCATTTTGAGGGAGAGGCTAATTCCGTCATGGAGGAATACGGTATTACCCGACACAGATTGTCGCCATATAGACCACAAACTAATGGGGCAGTTGAAGCTGTCAACAAGAATCTGAAGAATATCCCAAGCAAAATGACCGATACCTGTCGAGACTGGCCAGAGAAGTTACCATATGCATTGTGGGGATACCGCACCACCGAGAGGGTCTCCACCGGAGCAACCCCGTTTTCTCTTGCGTACGGGATAGAAGCAGTCCTCCCTGTCGAGTTAGAGGTTCCTTCTCTCAGAGTAATTACTAGAGAATCAAGTCAATGAACTGGAATGGATCCAGGCACGTTATAACGAGCTGGCTCTGCTTGATGAAAAAAGATTGAAAGCCGTGTACCACCACCAAGGGTATCAGAAGAGAATTGCTCGAGCATTTAACCAGAAAGTGAAGACTCGGGGTATCAATGAGAACGACATCGTGTTGAAAGAGATTCGAGAACCAGCCAGAGATCCAAGGGGGAAATTCGGGCAGAAGTGGACAGGGCCATACATCGTCAAAGAGATCGATACAGGGGGTGCCGTTATACTCACTGACTTAGACGGACAGTTGCTGCATTCTCCAGTCAACATGGATCGACTGAAGAAGTATTACCAATAGATGTAACATGTGTAGACAAGAACTATGTAAACCTGAGCCCCAACTCAAACTTTTGTTCTTTGTAAAAATCAAAAAGGGGAACGTAGGCAACCTGAGAAGTGACTTCAGGCCCGATTTAAACTTTGTAAAGAAATTTATTTTCCATAAACAGTCCTTCATATATTATTAAAAGGTGGTTCAGAACACCGAAAGTTACAAAGGAAGTACAGCATACAGAAGAAACTAATCCCTAGGGGTTGGCCACACTGGGTCCTCAGTGGCCAAATCAATACGAGCCTCGTCCAGGATCTGATACGCAAAGACAATGTTATCATCAGTGGCCCCGACATCCATGAATCGGAACCACTCCATTTGAAAGGGGTCATCAATCAGTTCTCCTTCCAGGGATTGCCAGCAAGAGCAGATAATGTCAGCCAGGAGGGGCCGGTTAATACCAAAACGAGCATAATTGAACTGACGAGTTAGTCGGGCACGCCACATTCTCTCTACTGATAAGGAAACATGCGGGGTCACAAATTTGGACTCAGAGGAGAAGTTGTTCAGGCCAAGGGGAACCTCTTGAGGGACGTTAAATTGTCGAAGAAGACGTCCTGGGAGGTAAAAGGAGGTAAACCAGAGCCCGCGGAGCCGAACATAGTTCTGACCCCCTGTACTAAGCACCATCGCCCTCAGCTTCCACCAAGGAATGTTCTACCGGATAGCCCAAAAATTCTCTAAAAACCACACCGTCCAATCAGAGGAAGACATGGTCAAAGCCCCAAAGAGGGGACGACGGAAGAAATGAGTCGGATTATCGAGCCAAACCCCGTTGAAACCCATCGATCGGAAACGCTCCAACAGCCACATGTATAGTAAGCGCGGACTTTCCCTGAAGAAGGGTGAAGCCCCCCTTTGAATATCATCCAGTCCATTCAGAGTCTCTGCAAGAACAATAGGCACTACGGACTCTCCATTTCTAGCATGGTAGATCAAACTCAGAATAGTCGAATCAACACGGGAGGAACCCGTCACCAGTAACATATCAGAAACAAGGCAAATCAAGGCCGCCGCAGTACGCCACACGCCGTAAGAGGCTCTATCTCTATAACGATGAAAGAACCTCACCATTTTATGGAGGTCAAGAAGCCCGTCGGTAATAAAACCATCACAGGCCGCTTGGGGAATGGCTAACAGAGCAATCAGCATATCTCGGGGGCCGATTTCTTCTATGGGAACTGCCATTAGGAGATGAACGTCCGAACGCAACAGCCAGGAAAACTCCTCGTAGGTCGGGCAGAGCTCATCAAGCCCAAAACGGAAAAGATGATCCGCAGGGCTCCAAAAATACAAAGCGCCCAGCAAAAAGGAAAAATCTATAGGACGATGGCACCAACTCGCCAAGGAACTAAATGCACCAAAATTCAGACCATTTTCAGAAGATATCAGAGCATCTCGGGCATTAACGTAAGAAAAATCAGAATTTGTGCGATAAGAAGACATTTTGGAGAGGTGTGGGGATGAAGGAAGGAAGATGGGTGTATTTATAGCAAAAAAGAGGGTCTTGTGCCTGTTTGTCGCGCGACAAACCCATGCCCAGGAGGGATTGTCGCGCGACAAACCCATTTAGGGCCACCCTATTTTTTGTTTTCCTTTCACATAAGAGTCATTCTTGCCAAAAGAATCATTTCTGGATGCATTCTTGTTCTCACTTTGTTCTTTTACAGGAAACATAAGTGTCACTACGCTACAAGGTATGGCTCCTAAATCATTTGCCCATATATATGTATACATATATATCTTTCACAAACGGAGAATAAAAGTATAATCAGACACAAATAAAGATTTCCATAAATCCAATAAAAGAACAGTTTTCAACACTATTTTTGTCTAAACATGTCTAAAAATAAAAACTACATATCTGTTCCAAACTAACAAAAGTGCAGAAAAGAAAAAGCTAATCAACTCGAGCGCGTTTTGACACGCTCCCACTATCACCCGAGCCCTCCTCGGGAGTAAGGTCAACCACTGGGACACCTTGAGTAGGAGGAACTGCCGCCTGGGAGGGCCCCGTCAACTGGACAGGAGCTGTCGGACGGATCACCGAGGACCAAAAAAGCCTAGAGGTCCGACTACTACTCCTCCGAGACTCCGTCCGGGCATGAGAAGAAGTCAGGGGGTCGTCCGGCCGTAAAGAAACGTCAATAGCCCTCTGATAGTCACGCATGTATGCTGGAGGGTCTTGACCGACGTACTGGAGCGGGTTCTAGCTGTAGAGATACTGGGCGTGCCAAGCCCGCAGATCCGCCACCCGTACACTCACCCGTTGTAAAAGACATAAAATAAAAGAATCAGCACAGTCAAATAAATAAATATAGATATGAAAGTATCAAGAGAAGTCGAAGTAGGTACCTCATCACCAGGGCGACCACCCAAATAGTCAAAGGTGTCCTCAGGAAGAGGATACTTGGGGACAGTGTATCGACGTAAATCGGCGCCGACATAAGAGATATCTCTGGGAAGTGGGGGTAGATCTACCCAAGGAATGGACTGCCCCACCGGAACATCAGCAGAAGTGGACCCCCCCTCCTTGCGAATAGGGAACAAAAGAGGGCGAGAAGATGAGCCGCCAAGACTTAGAGATCGGGCTGGAGGGCCCATAGCAGTCGACGGAAGAGGGGTCATTGTAGCGTAGGTACGGACACCTGGAGGATCCACCACAGCCGTCGCTCTCAAAGGCGGGACCCCACTAGAAGGAGTAGTCGCCGCAGCAGGAGGGGTCCGCCCAAACTGCTCATAATCTGCCCCAAAGTCCGCAGGCTCCCAGGACCGCTAAGAAAATCCTGCTCTCCTCTCGGCAGCCTCGGCAGCGTCGAAAAGGACCTCCGGAGCCACAGAAGGGCCGATAGGAAACTTAAAGCCCTCAGCACGCTGCTCCTCCATGGGTGTCGCCTGAGGCGGGTGCTCCGGAGCCGCCATCGTATCACCTCCCTTACCCCCTGATCTATCGCCACCCTCGGCAGCAGCAGGAATGTCCCTCTCCCCCTCCGGGTCCTCGTCCTCGGAATCTAAAATGTTATCCCTCTGATCGGGGACAGGTGGCAGGTGACCCGGAACCGTCCTAGCTAGGTGGGTCCGCCCTCGTATATAATGGGAATCGCCTCCCAACGCCCGATATCTTTCGTAGAAGACCCGTCCCTGAGTCCCCTTCGGCTCCCTCATCAAATAACGGGCAACGAAAGCGGCGTAGTCTCCCTCCTCAGTGAACGTCTAAAACCCAAGACCGTCAACCAAGGCCTGCACCGTCACCGGGTCAATCTCGCCCGTCCGCCTCATCAGAACAGGTGGAAATAATAGAACTCGGGGCCACTGGGCCGGTGTATGTTGGCGAATAACTCTCTCGCCCAAGTAAAAATGAAGGCCGTACTCATCCCTAATCAGCCGCCTGGTCCTCGAGGCGGTCAGAGCACGGCCATATCCGAAATGGAGACCCAGATCACCCCAGGGGGCCCACTCAATCTACAAAGAGAACGAAATTTTATTTTCAATTATTTATATTCTATTTACAATTTATTTATTAAAAAGAAAGAATACTAAAATATTTACTTGCTCATCCAGCAGGTCATGAACGGCAGCAGCTCCGGTCTCCCGAGTCCGGTATACATAGGGAGCCCTGTAGTTCCCCGCAATGAATCGGCGGAGAAAAGGGAACTGATCCTCATTCTCAACGAGGAGATCTACCTGGGCGCGACCCAAACGAGTATACGTTACAAACCAGCTCTGAAGAAGAAACATAAAGAATGTCAGCAGCAATCAACGAATAAAAAGTAAAGAACTGGAACAAGGATAAGGGAACAAAAGTATATACCTCCCACAGCAAAGAAAAGCCCTTCAGGTTCAGGGCTAAGTGGCGAGAAACTTGGTCCATAGCATCATAGAGGACGGCAAGAATGAAACCGCCCCAATCATAGTCGAACATGATACTGAAATCCCGGAGATAGGGCAGCCACCAGAGATGGACCGTGTCCCCCCCACGGGCCTCAAAAAGGTCATGGAGCGTCAGTAAAAGAAGGACGCGAGCATACTGACGCGCCTCCTGACGAGTCATCAAAGCTCCTGAAGCAACCAAGCGAGCTCTCTCTGTGGCCAGACGCGTGACAAGAACCGCTCGGGGGATCGTATCGCCCGAACTCCACCGCTCGGGAAACCACCCAAGTGCGCCCACGATACCCTCTGCCGTCAGGCGCAAAGGGACATCAATCTGGATAGGGACCCCCTGAAGGAATCCCGGTCAAAGTAAATAAGTCAAGGGGGGTCATCGTCATCTCCCCCCAGCTCTAGTGAAAAGTGTGAGGGTGTCCCACCAGTGACAGGCCAGAGCCGACACCAACACAGCCGCCCTAGACACTCGCTTCGGGAGGGCATCGAAGAGAGAGCCGAAAGGAGTCGCAAGGAGCAACTCCTGGACAGAAGCCGGTGCCTGTCGCCATTCTAAAGAAATGGTGTTGGGGGAACCCCAACCACGGCTAACCCACTGCAGACAAAAAGAACGAGTATAGGATTATGAGGGTATTTTGGTGTAATTATGAGAGAAATAGGGTTATAGGGGTAAATTATGTAATTTTCCAAACCTGAGGGTACTTTGGTGTAATTATGAGAGTTATAGAGTTATAGGGGTAAAATTATGTAATTTTCCAAACCTGAGGGTACTTTGGTGTAATTATGAGAGTAATAGAGTTATAGGGGTAAATTTATGTAATTTTCCAAACCTGAGGTTACTTTGGTGTAATTATGAGAGATATAGGGTTATAGGGGTAAAATATGTAATTTTCCAAACCTGAGGGTACTTTGGTGTAATTATGAGAGTTATAGGGTTATAGGGGTAAAATTATGTAATTTTCCAAACCTGAGGGTATTTTGGTGTAATTATGAGAGTTATAGGGTTATAGGGGTAAAATTATGTAATTTTCTAAACCGGAGGGTACTTTGGTGTAATTATGAGAGTTATAGGGTTATAGGGGTAAAATTATGTAATTTTCCAAACCTGATGGTACTTTGGTGTAATTATGAGAGATATGGGGTTATAGGGGTAAATTATGTAATTTTCCAAAACCTGAGGGTACTTTGGTGTAATTATGAGAGATATAGGTTTATAGGGGTAAATTATGTAATTTTCCAAACCTGAGGGTACTTTGGTGTAATTATGAGAGTTATAGGGTTATAGGGGTAAAATTATGTAATTTTCCAAACCTGAGGGTATTTTGGTGTAATTATGAGAGAAATAGGGTTATAAGGGTAAAATTATATAATTTTCTAAACATGAGGGTATTTTGGTGTAATTATGAAAGTTATAGAGTTATGGGGGTACGTACATTATGTAATTTTCTAAAAAGAACCTAAAGGGTATCACAAGTAAAAGTATGTGTTCAATAAATCAGACGTTATTTCTAGGCAAACATGCATACTAACATTGTTTAAAATACATGCAGAAAACGACAAAAATAATAAGAACAGATGAATACACGAAAAGAAGACGTACCAGAGACTGTCGACGGATCTCGTGAGAAACTGGCTCCATCAAGAGCCAAGGAACGTCCGAAACTGGAGCAGCTCGGGTCACATCTTGGTAGACCACCGCCCGACCGCGGTCCACCCCATCCTCTCCATACCAGTCGAGGTCCTCCCAATCGTCATGATGAGGATTGCAACGGAGAACGCCCTGGGCATCGGTAAAGGTGACCTCCTCCTAGTCACCCTCTAATCTATCTGGCTTTGCAGGATCCATCTAAGTGCGAATAGAATATAAGAAAATCGGGAAAGTCAAAAAAGCGGCAGGGCTTCCGCGCTTGAGAGAGGAGAGAAAGAGATCTAGAGAGAGAAAGAGGAAGGAGAGAATGAGGTGGAATGAACTCAGCAGGGGGCTTATATATTGGAACAGTATGTCGCGCAACAAACAGGGTCATTGTCGCGCGACAAAGAGCTCCCCACCGAGCTGCTGCGCGACACTTGGTCCCTCCCCCTGATTTTTTGACCTTTGTCTCATTTTATTTCATGCAGGAGGACTTCCGAGAAGCAGTTTTCGAAAAAAATTGCTAAAAACCGCACACCCAGGATAAGAATTCGAGGGAAAGACTTCCAAATCATCTCTCCGAAAATGCGAACGGATAAAGTAGTCTCTGATCTCCCAGAAAGGACTGAGACCATCAATGAGAAAAAGCAGGATATCAAAATAAGACGGGATTAGAAAAAATTGAAAGAGTAGAAAAGAGAAAGAACCCGCATGAACGCCCGAAGCAAGCGAGAGAAACAGAAATGCAGAATGACAGGGAGAGCCACACCAAAAGTGACAGCTAGGCCAAAACCGGCTCAGGGCTTCGTTTTGGGTGAGTAAGGCTCCTGATCGCAAGAAAGGGATAAAAAGACTCCTGGTCAAAAACAGAGAAGGCCAGGAAAAATCTTTCCCAAAAAGAGGGAGAAATAAGGACATCGAAAAAACAAAATACGATGTGGGCCCACCAAAAGAGAAAACTAAGAAGAAAATAGAGATCAGAGATTGAACTTTCAAACAAATTTTCTTTTCAGCACGATACAGAAGAGATGGTTTGGAAATCCTCGGACCATCACTCTGCGGAGAGCAAGAAAAATCCGAAAACTGCCTTCTGAGAAAAGTATCTTTCCTCGGAGAAAACATGAGAGTAAAGTTCCAAAAGATACAGAAAGAACGGACATCCAGATAAAAGATTAGACCTCGAGGAGCTCTTTTCACCCTCACAAAAATTTCTCTCTCTCACTCTAGCAGTCTAAGAGAGAAAACATTTAAAATCACCAGAGTACAACACAAAGCCCTCGCCAGAGGCAAAATCACAAACACAAGCCCTCGCCAGAGGCAAAATTACTCACAAAAGCCCTCCCAGAGGCAATTTTCTTTCTTCTTACAGATCAAAAGCCCTCCCAAAGAGGCACAGTGTAGCAACGGTAGTCCTCCCACCTGAGGCGAAGCCCTCCCAGAGAGGCACAGTGAAGCAACGGTAGTCCTCCCACTTGAGGCGAAGCCCTCCCAGAGAGGCACAGTGTAGCAATGGTAGTCCTCCCACCTGAGGCGAGAAGATCAAAAGCCCTCCTAGAGAGGCACAGTGTAGCAACGGTAGTCGTCCCACCTGAGGCGAAGCCCTGCCAGAGAGGCACAGTGTAGCAATGGTAGTCCTCCCACCTGAGGCGAGAAGATCAAAAGCCCTCCCAGAGAAGCACAGTGTAGCAACAGTAGTCCTCCCACCTGAGGCAAGAAGAGCGAAGCCCCCCCAGAGAGGCACAGTGTAGCAATGGTAGTCCTCCCCCCTGAGGCGAAGCCCTCCCAGAGAGGCACAGTGTAGCAATGGTAGTCCTCCCACCTGAGGCGCAAAGTGGAACAAAAGGTAGTCCTCCCATCTGAGGCTAGTGGAGCAATGGTAGTCCTCCCATCTGAGGCGAGTGGAGCAAATGAAAGTCCTCGAAAGAGGCAATGAGGTAACACAAGCCCTCTCCGGAGGCAATCACAAATACAATGCCCTCTCCGGAGGCACTCACGA
The DNA here is from genome assembly GCA_021464415.1 of Lonicera japonica. Lineage (NCBI taxonomy): Eukaryota > Viridiplantae > Streptophyta > Magnoliopsida > Dipsacales > Caprifoliaceae > Lonicera > Lonicera japonica. The sequence continues at coordinate 27,238,003 of CM038470.1, read as the reverse complement.
GTACTTTTTGCATAACACACACTTCCTTAGAGTTCTTGCGGGAGCCATGGATCATGGTCTCTTCCTGTCGCCTCAATTTCTTGCAAGCAAGGAGCTTGAGTCGAGAGGGTCTGTAGACACCCCGATCCGTGACCCCCGCAAGAACTCTAACGACCTTCGGGAACTACTGTTTTTGGGTCCAGGACCCACCCGAACACCCGGAACTGCCCCAAAAGGGTTTGTTGGCCAACAAACCTATTCTTAAGAGAGATTGTTGCACGACATATCACATTGTCGCGCGATAATCACTGATATGTCGCGCGACAATCCCACTATGTCGCGCGACATTCCCTCCTGACACCAGACAATCCACTCTCTGACACATCAGTCTGTCAGAAACATCACTTCAGCCGTTTATCGCGCGACATATGCCCCATTTGGAGAAGTGTCGCGCGACAATCTTCCCCGAGCAGTATAAATAGGCCAACACCCCCAAGGGTTCAGGACGGCAACTTGGGGTTAAAGAATTCTAAGCTTTAGATCTGATTTTCTAGTCTTTCATCAAGCATTCTCGATCCTCGTCTTATTTCTGAAGAATTATCGAATCTATTCCCGACACTCGACGTGTCCCGTCTCTGGAATCGAATACTCGGAAATATGGAGTTTTTGAAATCTAAAGCAATAAAGTCAACTAAATAAATAAATAAATTACCTTATCGACTTGGATGCTTAGGTTCAGACTGATAATAAATAATACTCAATACTTCATCTATCTGAGTCCTTAAAAAATGTCTCCAAAATAAAATGTTATGGTTGTTAGTTAATGTGCCTGCAAAATTAATAAGGATAAAAAAATGCATACAAATTAATATGTCTACAAAATAATATGTTAGAAAATGCCAACAAAGTAATATGTTGTATTTGTTAGTTAATATGCCTGCAAAATTAACAAGGATAGAAAAATGCCTACAAATTAATATTCTTACAAAATAATGTTAGAAGAATGTTTACAATAAAAAATAGGTATTTTTTCTGGCAGACATATTAAGTTGCGTTGTTATAATTAATTTTCTGATAGACATATTAAACTATGTCTTTTTAATTTTCTGGTAGATATATTAAGTTATATATATATATATATTTTTCTGACAGACATATTACGTAATATCTTTTCAATTTTCTAATAAATATATTAAGTTACATCTTTTTTAATGTAAAAAAGAAGAGCAAAATTATACTTCTTTGATAATTTTAACGGTGAGACTCTCTTCAACATTACCTTCTAAATTTAAGAATTCTACTGTTCTAAGAATTTGAGAAATAAATAGAATAAATTAACAAATTTGAGCAAAATTTAATTATGTGAAGGAAAGGGCTTGGAAGCGCTTATATGGTTGGAGGAATAAAAATTTATCTCGGGCGGGGAAGGAAATTCTCTTAAAATCGGTTGTTCAGGCAATTCCGAGTTATGTTATGAGTGTTTTTCTTCTCCCCGTTCTTCTTTGTGAAGATCTTGAACGTATGATGAACAGTTATTGGTGGGGACATAAAAATGATGGCTCGAGTAATATGCATTGGCGGAGGTGGGATAGGTTATGTCAACCGAAAAGTTATGGAGGTTTGGGGTTTCGCAAAATTAGGAATTTTAATATCGCCATGTTAGCTAAACAAGCTTGGCGACTTCTTTCTCAACCTAATTCTCTTTGCGGGCGTATTTTTAAGGCTAGGTACTATCCTAAATCGGATTTTTTACATGCTAAGCTAGGTCATAACCCTAGCTACGTTTGGCGAAGTGTGTTGGCTGGTCAGGATGTGGTAAAGATGGGGTGTCAGAGGCGTGTTGGTAATGGCCTTAATACCTCCATATGGGGAGAACCATGGCTGGTTAGTTCCAGTAATCCTTTCATTGAAACCCCGGGAATGAGTGAGCTAGAAGGGGTAACAATTGATGCGCTTATGAAACCTGGTTTTGAGGAATGGGATGAATAGTTGATTAGGGATATTTTTGATCAAAGAGACCAGGCTGAGATTTTGGCCATCCCACTGCCCAGAAGTCCAAAAGATGACGCGTGGTGTTGGGCGTGGGATTCAAAAGGTGTTTATAATGTTAAAAGTGGGTATAAAGCTATTTGTTCGATTAATATGCAGGTGATGGCCCCTCCCATTACGGATTGGAAGTTCATTTGGACCTTGAAGGTTCCCCCGAAAGTGCGTAATTTTGTTTGGAGAGCCCTAGTTGGTTGCTTGCCAACGAAAGCTAATTTGAAAGCTAGAAGTGTGATTCAAGATGCTAGCTGTCCTCTTTGTTCATCAGCAGTTGAAACTACTGAGCATGCTTTGCTCTTCTGTCCAGTGGTTCAAACAGTGTGGCGGAAAGCCTCGGTCAATGTTGGAGCTGATATAGATTGCTCGTTAGTGCAATGGTGGAATTCGGCAAAGAGAGTGTAGCGGGAACTGTTTTTTGAGCGCTTTGCTTGCCTATTGTGGAGTGTCTGGGGAAGTCGGAATGCAGCTGTGTGGCAGAACCACTCTAAGGCTCCGGTGCAAGTTGTGAATCAAGCCTCGTTGCTTCAGGCAGAATGGTCATAAGTTCAGGGCATTGTTCTGCATCAAACCCCCAACAACTCTTCTATAAGCTCAATTGATCCTGTGGGTTCGATTGGTACAGCAACAAGGTGGACGAAGCCTCCACACGGTCAACTCAAGCTTAATGTTGATGCTGCAGTTTTTGAGAACAGTCGTAAAATGGGGTATGGAGGTATTATTCGGAATTCTCATGGAGAATTTGTTGTAGCTGTGCAGGGGTCTCTTCCGGGTAATTATACCCCGTTACTGGCAGAGGCGGTAGGGGTTCGAGAAGCTCTTAGCTGGGTGAAGGAGCATGAGGTTAGTATATCAATTATTGAGATGGATTCTCAGCTGGTGGCGAATGCGTTAAATAGTATGGATACAAACTATTCTAGTTTTGGAGTTGTCATTGATGATTGTAAGGCCATTTGTCAGGCCATGGGACAGTGTTGTGTTCGCTTTATTCGTCGGTCAGCGAACTCAGTCGCCCATAACATTGCTAGGGGGTCGGGTTCTGTGTCTGGTCGTAGAGTTTTTACTACTGAGTGCCCCTCGTTTATTTCTGATGTAATTGCTCAAGATTTAGTGGTATAAATTCCTCTTTCTTTGCGTCAAAAAAAAAAAAAAAAATTAACAAATTAAATACACGTGCGTGTTAATGAAACATATTGACTTCCTAGATGCACAGCTGCCGTGGTTTCGATCATTGCTAAAAATTGCAAGGTTTCTCTCTGTTGTTGGTTCGATCAATGGGCTAGATACCTCTTTGCTTTTACTACTTTAGCTACAACACCAATGCAAACAGATGGAAAGAATTCCGATGCAAAATCCAAGAAAAAAATAATAAAAAGGTTAGGCAAATTTGTAGATATTAAAATGGGATATATCATTTGGTTTTCTTTAATCTAGCAAGGAGGAGCACAAAATAAATTTAAATGAAAGAAAGAAAGATAAAGTGTGGAGAATATTGGCTCAGGCTATGGGCAGAAAAATCATTCCAAATTTTTTTCCAAAAAAGTTTTATCTTCAAAACTATAAATAGTCACAGGCAAAACTAAACAAATTTACTTATTAAAAATGCCTCATTCATGCATTGAGAGACTATATGGGCCTAATGATGTAATGATGTTCATCAAGTAATGTCATAATTAAATTTTGTTAAAACTTGCTCCTTATGTTCATAATGATTAAACTTTGGCCCCTACACGCCGGTAAATCTCAAAGTATTATCTAAAAATGGGGGGTAATGTATAATTTTTTGAACATAATCCTTTAACTTAACCCCCGATTTTTATATAATTATTTGACATTCCCCTACATGTAAGGGGCAAAATCTAACAATTACAATAACATGGTGTCAGTCTAATTTTGCACATAAAATAGGTGGCAAAATTAAAGGCCCTTTCAAATATTATATAAAAACATGGGAAAGCTCAGGCACACCCAAAAGAAACTAACAAATATTGGTGAACAAGATATTTTCCACGAATATCGCGACCCAAATAGTCCATGTCCAATAATATATGCCTTTGATCCCACAGAGGGGCAAGTAAAGTCCATAACAATGGGACAAAGTTCATCCGGAACAAACTTAAGTTACACTAGTGCTACATCCAAAGGTCCTTTAGAAACATATATCACCCTAGCATCGGACCATATCCAAGGGTCTATATGATCCAATCGAATGCGTATGCTTCTTCTATAGCCTTATGCTGGCCAAATTAAATTTGTATCGCCCGCGCTCATCACCATTTAATTTAAATTCATTTATTTCACCATTTGCAGTTGCTTTCCCAAACCCATTGAGAGATTCAAGCGAATTTGAAGAAGAAGAGCTTGAACCCATCTCTATTTTTGGTGCTTACAACTCATTCATGACAAGAAGAAATCTTGACAAAGTCATATTGATTGATTTTGTTGATTCTGTTGTGATACATATTTTAATTTGTTTATCTTTTTGATTGATTTTGTTGTGATATTTGTTTTAATTTTTTTGAATTTGTTTTTATTGATTTAATTCTGAATTTAATTATATATTAATTTAATTATATTTTTCTTTAAGAAGGGTAGTATTGAAATTCTACTTAATTAGTTAAAATAATAAAATAATTAATATTTTATCTTTCATTAAAATCTTCGTCCTCTAAACAAAAATTTGTCCTGCGAGCTAATGGAAAAAAAAGAGTGTCCTTTATTATAAGGACATTCTCTTTTTTGTCCTTTATAATTATTTTCTATATTTTTAACCATCGAGATAATTTATCTTTTGTTTAATTTTTGCATTTTAAATTAGATTTATGCATGCATAGTAATCAGGCGTGTTAGATTAATTTTATATTAATCTTAATTGGGACCACACATGTAAATTATTAATGTGTGTTATCATTAAGAAGCCTTCTAATTAAGTGATCTAATTAAGTTTTAAGTAGGCTTAAGGATATTTTTTGTTATGGAATTAATGTATAGAGACCAAATTGTATTTTTAAATTGATGAGGGGCTAATTTATAAATACTAAATGTTAGTAATCACTTTGGCAGTCACCAAAGTGGTTTTCTAACATACGGGGTTTTGGTCCCCAATAGAACATAAGTTTTCTTTTCCTTAGTATCCCCATCTACAGAGATAGTTTCTAAGAAAAATTACGTATCAATTGGAAGACCAAAAGGGATTTGTTTCTGCTTAATTGTCTTCACAAATGGATTCGGGTACACATCCGTTTTTAATCTTTTCTATTCATTGAATTGATATGGAATTTATAGTGCTAACAATTGGTATCAGAGCGAGGTTCATTATCAATTCCTTGAATAATTTTTTTTTGAGGATTGAATTATGTTTGGAATCTAATATATATATATATATTTATATGGCTGCCGTGTATGTATATTTACATATATATGTTTGTCGTGTATATATATAAATATATTTACAGGCTGCCGTGTATATATATTTCCATATATATGTTTGTCGTGTATTTATATATATATATATATATATGTTTGCTGTGTATGACGTGTGTATATATATGAAGACTACAGACTTATCAATTATTTATTATTACTTTTTGTGGTCCCAGTTTATTCTTCATATATATCAAAAGCATATTTGATATATTGCCATTCGGTCCTTCATGATTCTATTTCATGAATTTTGATTTTATATTTAATCTTTAATGTATATACTTCATGAGTAATTTTTTAATTTAATTAAATTGAAGTCAAGGGATCTTTTAATTTAATTAAATTTGAGTTTATATATATATATATATATATATGGGCGGAATTTCAAAAAATTTGATGGAGAAGATAAATTGTTCTTTTCTGCGTTATAATTGTCACTATTTATAGCAGTAACCAGTTTATCCATAATTGTCACAGTTTTTAACTTACTAGTTTCAGTTTGTCACTATTTTCGACAGTGACAAAGTAATCAAAATTTTTCTGTTTATAGTAAATTTGATTAATTACATGTGACATATATTTTTTTTATTACTTGTCTAAATATTCTATGAAGGCCAATTTACATTAGATGTTACCAAAGTGATCTCTCTTGTGTAGATAAAGAATGATTAGATGTTTGTGTTTATTTAATTCGTGCGAATATTAACCAATTCAGAGAGGGGTTCATATTTGGCTGAATTTCATACATATTTGTGATGGTACATATGTGACAATTATCCAGGTAACTTAATGTGAATAGTAAATCAATCCAAAGATAGATTTGTTATTTTGACATAACTTATTGTCAACATTTGATCATTACAACAAGAGTACCACTTACAATTAATATCACTGTCCAAAGGCTTGGTATTGATGTTGTGTTAGGTATCTTGAGATGTTGCGATAGAATTAATAAATTTATAGACTAGTTATTTGGTTATTTGATGTGAGCACTATTGTTAATTTAGTTTACTTTTGTTCTTTATTTACCTTTAACATCTACTACTTTTATATCTGGAAACATGAGCAATGTTCTAATGTTAAATGGAACAAACTTTAAGGACTGAAAAGAGAATATATTAATTATTCTTGGCTACATGGACATCGACTTGGCATTGAGAATGCCAAAATCGAATGATCTCACTAAACAAAGTACTCTTGAGGAAATTGCGTATTTTAAAAAGTGGGATCGTTCAAATAGGCTAAGTCTCATGATCATGAAGCGTGGGATTCCAGAGGCCTTTAGAGGTGCAATTACGGATGACAATATCATTGCTAGTAAGTTTCTTGAGGAAATTCAAAATCGTTTTGTCAAAAACGATAAGGCTGAAACAAGCACACTTTTGGCAAACTTGATTTCAATGAAATATAAGGGCAAGGGTAATGTTCGGGAGTACACCATGGAGATGTCTCATCTTGCTTCAAAACTTAAGGCACTAAAGCTCGACTTATCGAATGATTTGCTCGTGCATTTAATTCTGATCTCTCTGCCTGCACAATTTAGTCAATTTAAGGTCAGTTATAACTGCCAAAAGGAGAAATGGACTTTTAATGAGCTCATTTCATTTTCTGTGCAAGAAGAAGAGAGATTGAAGTAAAATAGGACTGAAAGTGCTCATTTGGCTAGCACATCTAAGGATAAGGGCAAGAGGAAGGATAAAGGAAAAGAAGTTGTTGTTCCTAAGGGTCCGGAGCAAAAGAAACAAAAAACTGAAAATGGTTGTTTCTTTTATGGTAAGACCGAACACAAAAAAAAGATTGTGCCAAATATGCCACCTGGCGTGAAAAGAAAGGTACATATAATGTTTTGGTCTGTTCTAAGATTAATTTAGCTTCAGTACCAAGAAACACTTGGTGGGTACATTCTGGTGCTACTATTCACATTTGTGTTTCTATGCAGGGTTGCCTGCACTCTAGAATGCCAACTGATGCTGAAAAACGTATCTATGTGGGTGATGGCAAATCAATGGAGGTGGAGGCAATAGGGCATTTTAGATTGTTGTTAAGTAATGGTTACTATTTGGATTTAAAAGACACTTTTGTTGTACCGTCATTTAGACGGAATTTAGTTTCTATTTTTGCATTGGACAAATTTGGATATTATTGTTCTTTTGGAAATAAGAATTTCAGCTTGTCTATTAATTCGAATATTGTTGGTACCGGTTTACTTAATACTTTTGATAATTTATATTTGTTAGAAACTATTCCATCTAACAATGAAACATTGCATGTGGAATCGTGATGTACGAAGCGTAAATTAAATAAGAAAAATTCAGCCTCATTATGGCACAAACGCCTAGGTCACATCTCTAAATCTAGAGTTGAGCGGGTTGTTTTTGATGGGATTTTGGACTCCCTTGATTTTTCAGACTTTAATATCTGTGTTCAATGTATCAAGGGAAAACATACTAAAACAAAGAAAATAGGTGCCAATCGGACTACGGACGTCTTAGAATTAATCTATACGAATATTTGTGGTCCATTCCCTACAGCTTCTTGTAATGGTCAACAATACTTTATAACATTCATAGGCGATTATTCTAGATATGGTTACCTATTTCTTATACATGAAAAATCGCAGTCTTTGGATGTGTTCAAAACCTTTAAGGCTGAAGTTGAGTTACAACTCAACAAACGAATAAAGAGCGTCAGATTTGACCGCAGTGGTGAATACTACAGCAGATACGATCGATTAATATATCCATATAAACTGTTACAATTAAAAATTATTTTAGGATTTATTTGTAAAAACATATGACAAATGTGATTGTTTATATTTCCTTCCTTAGAGAAATCTTTGATAAGACGATATTACTGCATTCTTTTGAAATGGATAAGTCCAAGTCCTTGTATAAATTAGCAGTTTCAACATCTTTGAGTCTCATATATAATATTTCAACAAATGCTAATCTAATTATCAGATATTGAAATTTATATATTGGATTCATAATTTGGGGAATATAATATTCATAATTTATCCTAAGTTTCTGCATAAAACCTTGTGACACAAGTCGTGTCTTATGTCTTATGTCTTATGATTTTATTATTCTAATTTATTTTTCTTACAAATACCCATTTGTAACATAAAAGGTCAATACATTTTAGGTTTGTATTATATCTCCAAATATACCATGTTTGTTTAAAGATCCAAATTATGCCTTGATGGCATTTCTCATTTGGCCAATTTTTTCTTTGTCAACATTTATTTATTGTACATGGTTATGTATTATTATTATTATTATTATATTATTATTATTATTATTATTATTATTATTATTATTATTATTATTATTATTATTATTATTATTATTATTATTATCATCGTTCTTTGATATTTCGATAGCTGCTGTATATGCAAAATAAACATCGATGACCTTATATTTTCTATTCCATATCTCACTTATCAAATATTGAGATATTTTTATTATTTGGTACAATGCCTCTTCAGGAGCTTTCATAGTCTTTTCAGTTTTCAGGGACTTGCGCTTTTTTCAAGATAATGGTCTCTTCTGTGGCCATATAGAGGGTGGATTTTCTCACGAACTATTCTTTAGTGAAATGAAAAACCTCTTCAGGAGTATTCTTAGGGCATGATTACTCAGATTTTTACTTCCAATGAGTTGAATCTTTGGAATCTTTAGGTCTGCCACACTTCTAGCATGGTACACACTCATTAGCTACCATATTTTGAATTTGTCCTACAAATATGCTAATTCTGGTATATGCTATTGGTCGAAAAATACCTTAGAGGGGGGGGGGGGGGTTAATAGGGTTTATAAAAGCTTAATGCGGAATTAATAGCTTTTTCAAAATGTTTAAGTAAAACAATTTAACTAAATAAGTTTATTAAGAAAAACAATCAATAAAACAATCAATCCCAAGAACAAGCAACAATATAATGCAACTTCAATCAATAACTATAGCAAGTAAATAAAGAGCTTGCGTTAGAAAGATTAAACCAATTGAAAGTCTAAGGCTTTTTGTTATCACGATTTTGGTTTACCAAACCATAGTCCACGCTCGGTTAGTTCCCCAAGAATTTCACTAATTTCAATCTCCTTCCGGGTGAAGATCAAATCTTTACAAATATTTTTATCTCACACACTTTTTACAAATATTGCTTAACCACAGTATTCACGGAAGAATCTCTCTCTTGCTAATTTGTGAGATTTACCTCTCACAAATACTAAACAAGAATTTACCTTCTTGTTTTCCTATGAGATTGACCTCTCACAATTTGAATACAAATTGATTGGTGATTCACACCAATGAAAAACAACTCTTAATTAAGTGTTTGATAGATACAATTTGAAGCTTAAACTAGAGTTTTCTTGTTTGATCAAGATTTATAGCTCAAATGATTAATGATTGATCAAAACATTTCTTGAATCTTTGAATGATGAAAATAGATGAAGAATAGAGTATAGGAATGATTCAAGGTGTTTAAAATGTGTCTTAGATAGTGTATATATAGTCCCAAAAGTGATATAGCCGTTTGTGAGGTTTGGTACCAAAAATGGTAAAAAAATCAGATATCCAACGACTATATTCTGGGTCATCAGTCGACTGAGTGGGCCTTAGTCGACTGAGGATAAGCCATCAGTTGACTGATGGACCAGACTGCCCATCAGGTCATAAGGCCAAAAATCCCAATTTTTACACTTTTGTATATAAGCTCCAAAATCAATTCTAATGCTTTGGGGACCTTAAAAATAAGTTCTTAAGACACATATTTTCGAAAAAACTCAAAATATGATCATTTGAATTTAATATAAATTTATTTCAAAACTAATTTTTATTAAAATGATGTTTTGAAAGAAATTTTAATTCAAACTTGATTTTGATCAATCTAAGAATGTTGTAACAATATCTATGAGCTATATAAATAATCAAATAAGAAACTTTACATAATGTTAAGCACTCACTCAATTATTGAATTAACGAGTCTTTGAATGCTTCGATTTGTTTTTTCAATTTGATCTTCACTTGTAGCTTTTGTCTTGAAGCTCTTGCATGTGATCATTGATCTTAGTGCTCCATGGATTTACATTGTGATGAGATTGATCTTGTTTTTACTTGTCCAATGCTTTATTGAGGAATGATTTCGGTTTGGATTTGATCGGATATTGATTGAATGATCCTTGTTAAGCTTCCTTTGAGCAATCATGCTATTCTTGATATTCCATATAAATGAACTATAAATTATATCAAGAAACAAGTTAAAATACACATGATTGATTTATTGTTATTATCAAAATAAGATTAAGACCTTCTAGGTCAACATATGCATTTATAACTGACACATGTAACTTTGTTACTTTTTGCTGCATCATTAAATCTATTGGTAATGGGTTTGTAATTTCTTGCAAAACAATATTCTCCGTACATTTGTGTACGTGGGTCTAGATGAGACATAGTGAGATTGTTCCATTATAATTCTTTCCGTTCATCTGGAACGGATAGTTCTGCAAGAACTTTCGTATCTCCCCCCTAATGGCGGGAATACTGTCTCATGAAAGTCATAATTTGCAAAACGTGCAGTAAATACATTTTCTTTCATTGATTTTAAAAACGGATAATAGATTAGAGAGTGCATCAGATCATATATGAATAACACAACTAACTTTGGGCAAATGTGATTAGTAGTTGTGTTTTTTGAATACTCGTGATAAGTTTGTAAGTTTAGTTCTAATTAGCTTTCATGCAATGTAACATGTATTCATGCATTAACAGATAATCTAAATTGCATGAATAATGCCTTGCAATAAGTGGACGACTTTTAATTGAGGTTTCTACCAAACTATTTGGGCATAGAGATGTGGAACAGGGCGTTGAACATTTATCGTTATAGAAAAATAATTACGAATGACTTTAGAATTGAGCTTGTCTGTATTGTCAAACCTTATATACTTAATAGTATAATAAAGAATTAAGTCATAAGTTAAATTTCATAATGTAGGCCAATAGACTTGCAAAAATAATATATAGTAAAATAAAAAAAACTTACATATCAATGGGTACCTACACGTTTGGGGAATCTACAAAAGTACAAATATCGTGTTGCATTCTTTCAAGTAAAAATATGTCAATTAAAAAAATTTAAAATAAAATAATTCAGTAACAAGTTTACCTTTGTTAATACATGATAAAAAAAATATACATTTAGTATAATGGACTATTGATTTATCAACCGGCACCCTTAAGAGTTGTCTATTATTTTTCTTAACATGGTAGTTCTAAGATGCATACCTATCATGCCAAAGAGTTAAGAATTTTGGGATCACTACATTTTTAGACTTGTGGCTCGGTTTACGTTTTTGACTCATGATGGAGTGTGATTCAACATTAAAAAGTGTTGTATAATAGAGATTCAATGAGAAAATATTTAGTTTTTCTAGTGGGAGTTTCTGGTTCCTAACACTAGTAATGATGCACAATATTGTGCAATAAAGACCTGAGGAGAAAGTAAATATTGATTCTAGTGTGAACTTCTAACTCCTAACATTAGTTAATAATGCACATTATTTTATTTTATTTTTTGTTATTTTCGCTATTTATTTCAATATGATACCGACTAAACTTAGGCAAGTTTCTTCGAGAACTGCTTTATAATAATAATATTTAATAACTATATTGGTATTATTTGGTAACATTATCTTGGCTCTTCTGGAGCTTTCATTTGTTTGTATAAGTTCACCTATGGTGGATACTTTATGTGTATTAAAAACTAACTCATTGAAAATTTTCTGATTTTTCAATAATCGTATGTGATGGTGCAAATAAGTGAATTAATTTACCCCGCCAATCATAATCTAACACGTGGCCTCCCACGTCAGCAACGTGCTCCTTTATAACAGGTGGGGCTCGAAAGCTCGGCTTGGGCACCACCTGATGGTTAGAGCTCCAAAGAATGTGGGCATTCGATTTAAAGGTTTATCTTCGTGCAACATATTACGGAATTCGAATGCCAGAGCTCTTCCGGTGAACTCTGAGCTCCCTGACCAACCATGGTGTCAGAAAAAGGTACAGACGACATAAGCGACTACTACCAACTCCATAAATGCAGCAGAACCGCCGTCAACTTCATTAAATGCATAACAACTGCATTTAATGCATCAAAATCTATGAGGAAGCAAGGTCTGAGTTGGTGGAGATGAGGGATGGCCTTGGACTTACTCTACAGAGCTCATTCCACATGTTTCCTCTCTGTCATATATATAAGGAAGGCATATACTCTCCTCAATAACCAAAAAAGGGAATAATGAAGAAACTCGGCAATCAAGCAACAAATAATTTAACTAAAAGATAATTGAGCAACCAAACCTCCATCAAAAAAGAGACAGAGAGATAAAGTTAAATCGATCACAATAGAGCTCATAGCATAGAGAGTTTAGAACTCATGTGGCTTAGAAATACTTCTGTTATAACCTTGTGAGGATATAATAACTAGAGAAATTTTGTAAACTTGCAATACTAACTTAATAGTTATAATACAAAGTAGCTCGAGCTCCTATCTCTATTCACCAGAGGAGGACTAATCCATATCTTTATATGAGACGAACTTCCTCTTTATATTTTTGACTCATTTAGCTCATTCTGTTATTGTTCCAATCATTTAAATCAATTATTTGACTGTGGGGTCGAAGCTGACATGTTTTAGTTTTTCGCACTAACAATATGTGATATAACACTGTCTAAAAAGTGTATTTTGTAATTCATAATCCAGACTTTTAAATAAAAGAATTAAAAATAATAATTTAGATCTTTTGTTCCTAGATTGGTTTTTATCTCAACTTCTTATTGAAAGACTTTTTATCAAGAGGAATGCAATCAGCAATTTCATAAAAATAATTTTAATTATATGATATCAATTAAAGATATACTTGTCAAGCTCTCCCCATTTAGCATGATTGTCTCCACATCATTAATAGAGACCTTATATTTATCTACCACATGTTTTGGTGCGTTACAAGTATGTGACCTATACTATTTCACACATATGACAAACATTGTTTGGTGGATTATGATTAAGGGTTTGGCGCTTCCAACAAATCATTTTAGGTGGTTCTTAAATTTTATATTAATTTTTCCCTTATAACATTTGCTGGGGTAATTATTATGTTTAGCTCTAGTAAAGGAAAACTATTATTCGCCTCTTCTGGGGGGATTGTTGCACCTAATTTTTTTTACCTTTGTTTTGATAAAAGTTGTCATTTTTTTCAAGAATTGCCATAAAACTAACTGTTCTAAAATTATAATTTCATAAATATTTAGTTGTTATATTCTGATATAATGAGACAACTAACTTGCTTAGAATACTTGAAAAACAATGATCTTGATAGTGCTAATTCAAGAATATATTCAAGGCATAGGAGTAAAGTATTATAAATATAAGAGTTATACTCAGCCATCGTTTATAATATTAGAATATATATATATATATATATATAATATCTGACTTTGGGATTACTAGTGACAAAACTGAGGAACTGGTACAACTTTGGAACATTAAAAATGAATGCAATTATGTTTCGACTAGTTAGATACCAAAGAAAACAGAGGGTTTATGTCTTGAGGCGATTCAAGTAATGGAGGTGGAACAATGAACAATAAGGATATTATGGATGGAGCTTCAGACCTCGAAAATAAATGGCAAGATGAATTGGAAACCCATCATTCTCGATATGTGCTAATTAAATTCCATTGCCATATGAGAAATCCTTCAGGTGATATCAATCATCGGAATGCCGAAATCATTCACTGGTATTCTTATAAACTTGCAAAAACAGCAAAAGAGCCGTATAACATAGATTGGGTCCTTTTTCTTGAATGGATATGTTCGTTAAATGGCGTTGCTACCTCTTTAATCCTTGAACAAATAAATTTTGGGCAGCCCCCTTGGAATAATAATAATCAGGCATGTCATCAGTTAGTAATTTAATTGCTAACCTTCACCGAAAATCGCTCTTGGGATACTGAATTCAAAAGTTCAGATACCGATGACTTTGTTGGTATTAATTCAGAAGATGAGAACTCAGATGGCTTAGTCTCAACTCACATCTTAAACTTAATGTCGGCATGTAGCGACAAAACAAGTTAAATAGGATTCCTTTTGGCTATTGTTTAGCCTTTGCTTTTTATCTTTTTGCTTTACGTTTGTCGGGGCACGTTTATATGCTTCCAAGTTGTATAATTGTTCAATTTTCTAGCTATAATGTTTGCTTTTATTTTGTGGCTGTAATTAGTCCTAGCTGCCTATATATTGCGCCAGTTTGGTTTGTTTTAGGCATTCGAGTGTAGAAGACAATCTTTAGTATGGTTTGAGAGTTGCTTGCTTTTCTGTAATTCCCTCAGATGGTTTTTATTAATGCATAATGAGCTTTTGATAATTTTCCTTGTTGTTCTTGTTAGTATCGTTCTCCTCCTTCTTTTAGTTTATTTATGTTTGTTTGTTTATTTGTTTTTATGTTGGCCTGAGTAGGCTATTTCAGCATAAGATTTGCCCATAGCGATTTACATGTCCTATTTAGATGGCTTAATATAGATGAATTTGATTCAAATTATCCTAAATTGTTAAGAATTGAGTTTTAATCATGGAATTGGATAATACGTTTGTTTCTAGTGCATTTTAGCCTTTTTACAAGTTAAAAATAAACAATAATAAATCTAGAAGCAAATTCCCCCAAATTAGTCATTGCCAGTCAAATTCGGAGCTAAATTGAATTCAAGAAGTAAACCGAAAGCAAATCCCAAGCTCAAGCATGAACGGAGTGGTTGGAAGAGACAAAGAGAAGCTAATAGAGCAATACCAAGCAAAGAAAAGTCATTTTAATCAATTCGGGAAACTTTTGAACGAATAAGAGATTCATCGTGCGCAACGCCTCTGTTCCAGCTAGTTCTGGTATTTATCTGTACAGAATTTGAAGAAAACTCCAGTACAAAAGTTGTAGAGCTTTGAGTTAGCTACACGTGGGCAAAAACCTTGCATCAATCGGAGTTCAGAGCACAAAGTTACGGCCAAAATACAAACAGTGCGCCTGAAGAGCAGATTCTAGCGCGAATGAATAAAATAATTGAAAGTGCAAGAAATTATTGAAAGTGGGTCTAGTCTAGATGGTTTGCCTGAGTATTTACTTCCTTGTGGTCTTGGGTTTAAGTCTTATGCGCTGTAATTTATTTTTGATCAATTTTTAAATCTCAAATTGAGCCAAGGCCATAACCCATTAGCACACCTAATTAAATTATGTTTCTAATATATATATCATCAATCATCATCACACAGCAGCCACAACAACACCACAGTCGTGCCCCCCTTCTTTGTCTCTCTCAATTCTTTTCTTCTTTATTTCTTTATTTAATTTTTATTCACACATTAAAGATTAGTTTTGTATCAATTCTACTAGTTTATTTGGGAGTTAAAGACGAAGTATTCAAGTACAATTTTAAAGATTAATTTTCAGATTTAATTATTGGTATATGCGCGTACTTCAATTTCAGATTCTTAATTTATTTGCTGCTTTGTTAATTCTTCGTATAAATTTTGCATATTTATGATTTTATTTAAATTTCAATTTATGAATTTATATATGCTATTTTATTGTCCATCAATTTATTAGATATATTTAGCTAGTTCGTTAATTAGGGGTCCATAAGGGAGCGGGTATGTAGACGCGATAATTTTTCGGACCCGAATTTAATTCTAATTAAATTTTCATTGGCTAATAGGTCATTATAAATCTGATTTTTATTAAATTATTATCCTAGTATGCTAATCACATATTTTTATAATAAATTTAATAAAATCTTTCCAACAAAAGAACTAAAAGTAATTTGAATCGTTGTTTTTGCGTTAAACTCTAACTAGTTAACTTAGAGAGCGGTCTATACTCTTTAAATTAATTGGTTATGTATCTTTTTAGATTTCAAGCTTAAGTGCGCAATTTTTGGTAGTAGTTTTAAACCTTAATTTTTGATACCGAAATCGCCAATTTTATGTTTTCGCCGCCCATTTTAGTTCAAATTTGATTTCAATCATGTTTTAACCCATTTGAATTAAATTGTGGTAATTACTTAATATTTCTAAACTCACTTTTAATAAAAGGTTTTGTAATGTCAACCACTATTTCACTTTAATAAACAAGTATTTTCGGTAAAATTAAGTAATGCGAATTGATTTCATAATTAGTATTAGTACGTATAGTTCATGTCACGCATGAATAATTGCGAAAAATACGAGTTTATGAGATCAATTAGCTTGTGGATAGTAGGTTGATTTTTAAAGTAATATTAATTAGAAAAGGATTCCCGGTCCACAAAATTGCCCGTTGTGTTGCCCGAAACTTATGGATACGCCTAGCACTTTTTATTCTTAATTTTAATTAAAGTTTTTCACGCATTTGATTAATTTAGTACGCTATTTTATTATTTATTTTTTTAGCTTTATTCCATCTTCTTGTTATGTTAGTTTAGTTTCTTTTAGCATAGTAATGCTTCGCTATCTTTAGGTTTAGTTTTATTTACGTGTTTTATTTAGTTGTATATTGCTTTTAGTTAGTTTAGTTATTGATTCTCATTCCATTCTTTCCATATTTCATCTTTTCCTTTCTTTTCTTATATTTCTCTTGAAAGAGACTTTCCTGGCTCAAAGAACTACCCTCCTCCCCGTGGATTGACCTGGGACTTACCGAGTATTTATTATTTGACCGACCACCTGCACTTGGGTGTTATAACTCGGGTTGTTTTTACCGAGTCAAGCATGCATAAGAAAACCAAACAATCAATCATAAATAATTAATTAATGTAACGACCCGGTCTCACCTCAGTACGATATTGTCCGCTTTGAGTGGCTCCGCTCCAGCACCAACTGGGCAGCCCTTTCTCGCACGGCTTTATTTCTGGGAGCTCACGACCAGCTTCCCAGGGGGTTACCCATCCTAGGAATGCTCTGGCCCTCTACTCGCTTAACTTCGGAGTTCTGATGGGATCCGAAGCCAGTGAGCCCCCAAAAGGCCTCGTACTTAATGAGCGACCGATTCTTACTTATATGGGTTTTCAAGGATCCCCCATCTTCCGGTATGGGATGCCCCCTTTTGAGCTATAATTCCTCCACCCAAGGGAGTACTCCATCATTCGCAGGGCATCACATCCTTCCCCCCAAGGGAATCGACGTCCTCGTCGACGCACCGTACTTGGCGGGGTCCGCTCTGATACCATTTATAACGACCCAGTCTCACCTTACTACAATATTGTCCACTTTGAGTGGCTCCGCTCCAGCACCAACTGGGCAGCTCTTTCTCGCACGGCTTTATTTATTGGAGCTCACTACCAGCTTCCCAAGGGGTCACCCATCCTGGGAGTGCTCTGGCCCTCTACTCGCTTAACTTCGGAGTTCTGATGGGATCCGAAACCAGTTAGCCCCCAAAAGGCCTCGTACTTAATTAGTGACCGATTCTTACTTATATGGGTTTTCAATGATCCCCCATCTTCCGGTGTGGGATGCCCCCTTTTGAGCTACAATTCCTCCATCCAAGGGAGTACTCCATCACTCGTAGGGCGTCACATCCTTCCACCCATATCGCGTATAAAACAGAATTTGGCTTCGGATAGCCAAGTTAGGTTCTGAAAAGGTTGGCATGGTTTGGAAACCTCCAACAAATCATATTAACATATTTAAGTGTGTTATAATGACCCTAAGTCATTTCGGGTGGCTCGGACGGAAATCGGCTCGAAAATCACAAATTTCGATCCTACATGATTAATAATTTTTACCCGACTTTGGAAGACCATAACTTCTTCATACTAACTCCAAATAAGTCCCCATTTTTGGCCACGTCTTCATCTCAATCCCCTCTACAACTTTCGTGTTTTGGAGGAGGCCCAATTCTAGCTCCTTGATGCCCAAAAGTAGGTGCGAAGTCGGACTATTGACCAAAAAGCTGAAGGAGGCAAAATATAACCATGTAGTCAACTACATGGTAGTTGGGAGAGTCGACTACATCATGTAGTCAACTACATGAGTTGATGTATTTGACTACATCGGGCTGGCGATTTTTTTTATATATTTCTCATTTTCCTTCCTCCTCATTTTACACCGACCAATGGAGAGCTCTTAGAGAGAGAGATGAGAGGAGATTTTTGAGAAGATTAAAGGTGTTTTCATCTATACACCTTCATCACACAAATACACACCCATAGCAACACCACCATCATCATCTTTATCTCCTCATTTACCTCCATCCACCATAGCTAGGGTTTTGAAGAAGTTTTGGGGGTTTCCGCGACAGCTCTTCTTCGGCCCGATTCAACGGCAATTCTTCGAGGGATTAACCCTTAATAGGTGGGAACAATAGTATTTAAACTTCTTTTCAAGTTATTATAACATATTTATACCAAATTAATCCAAACCTAGGGTTTTTACTCAAAGTTGCATGTTCATGGGGGTTTGGGCTAAATTATCTTAATTCTTGGTTTGATTTGAACTTAATCTATGTATAAATGGCGGATTATACAAGAAGCCCCAATTTCTAACTTAATTTCCTAAAGTTTGGCATAAAACCACTATATACGGATATGATTGGGAACTACACCCTATGGTATGCGTACTTACGGGGCTATACATGGTTTTAAAAGTATACTTTGATCTTGATTACTCTTATCTGTGATATTGTTATTGTACTCTAACTACTGGTTTGTAATTTATGTATTTTATTACTTATTTGGCCAGTCCGTAACTGTGATGGACATGTTTATAAACCCTTTATGTATAAACAAAGCATTATGGTGTAAGAGGAGGTCTATATAGAATGTATATACTATGAGAACTACTTTATATTTGGATTTTGTGCCACGTTGATTGAAATCTTATAGTGCCTCCCAAATTTATGATCTTTTAACTGAGCCAATAGTTGACGGACCTGGCAGGCCTACTCCAAGTACAACAACAATACCACTGCGTGTTCTACGAAGTACATATATATATACACCTAACTATAATGGAGATATATATATATCTACGAGTTATACCATTACATATAGAATGTATGTATGTACATTTCTACATCTGTTGGATTCTATATTCTTATGATTTCATTGATTTGATGAGTTTATTATTGTTTGGTATTGATTATCGAATGGCCACACCATTCGTACTAGATATATATTGGTTATTACCTGTAGTGTATGCCTTGGTGGCTACGTCAGTATTATTAGTAGAGTAGCGTATGCCTTTGTGGCTGCGTGAGGTAGCGTATGCCTTTGTGGCTGCGTGAGGTAGCGTATGCCTTTGTGGCTGCGTGAGGTAGCGTATGCCTTTGTGGCTGCGTGAGGTGGGCTGCGTGAGGTACCGTATGCCTTTGTGGCTGCGTGAGGTAGCGTCTAGGTAGACTTGGTAGGTGGTCCCTGCCTTGGGCAGAAGAAACCGAGTTGCCGACTATCTCTGTGCACAGTAGCTGTATGAAAATCCTAGACGTGAGTGTGACATATGAGATTGATGCGATAGATCTAGTCGCGGTGTTGTGGCATATACAGTATGAAGATGTATATATATACGTTGCATTTCTTGTACTTTGGGTTGGGGACATTATATATACATTTCACGAAAGGTTTTCGTGCGTTAGCTGCTTCATATATGTATATGTGTTTATATTTGTATATACAAAAAGAAATGTATTTTACCCTGAGGTAATTTATTACCGAGAAGCAGCTTATAAACTAAATTTACTTTTATTAAATTATATAGCATGGCATGCATGGTTTATAATATATTTTCTTATACAAACCCTTATAGTTCCCACTGAGCCCGTTTGGCTCACTCCCATTTTCCAAATTAGGTTTTGCAGGTACTTCCCGGGGGACGGTGCGCTCACCAAGTCTAGATAGCTCTGAAGATTGGATTACCAAAGTCGTGTGAAACGACTTGTGCCTTCTTTGTTTAAGTGTTCATATTACATTATGTTAAACTCTTAAGCCATAAATGTAAAGTATTTTGAGGAGATTGGGACCCCATTAAAGGTATTACGTTGTACTGTAATGTGCTTTTTATTTGACAAGATATTGATTGATGTAGAGATATTATTTTAGTTAAACTTATATTATTTGGCAGGAAATGGTTTTATCAATAGTACAAACTTCACATGCCAAAATTTTTCAGAATGTATGGCTTTATTAATCATTCTCTTTTTATTTAAGTCATGATTTACAGCCTCATACCCGTCGTCGCGTACGACTCCGTGACTAACCGGGTCCCGGAGGTATAATCCTCTCAATGGGATTTCGGGGCGTCACAGTTAAGACAAGATATAACAAGGTATCCCTGCAGTGCATGACTAATCCTCAACAAACAATTTCACTATTAAAATCACAGAGGTACAAACTCGATTAATCACTAACCGACTAGACATACAAGTCTTGAATCGCTCAAGAACAACTCTAGAAATAACCTTTAGTGTAGCAGCTTCCTCCTCGAATCTCTCGATTTGGAACGCAGCGTAACACACGCCTCGGACTCGTTTCGATCTCCTTGACAGCCTCACGCTTCAACATTAGGTCTGGGATCTTTGTTGTTTTGAGGAAGAACAATTAGATTAGCATAAAGTATTAATTCAGAACCCTAGGTGGTGTAATGTAAAAATTGCCCTCTTAAAATTAAAACTTTTGACACAAAAAGAGCGTTTTTTGATATGTGACCTTATGAGTTAATTTATAGAGAATAAAGAGTCTAACTCCTAGTTGAGATAGGAAACATACCAAATTAACATTGTATTTACGATAAAAAATATTTCCCAAAAAATCCTTGTCGGATCGATCCAAGTTATTGAAAGCTAGACCGGTCCGCAGTGTAAGAAATTGAGGAATAGCAGAACTATCGGACCGGTCCAACTACAGTTCATGTACCGGTCTGAAATTCAGAATTCAATTCCTGGAGAATTTAAACACTGAACCGGTCCAAGTACAATCACTGCACTAGTCTGCAAAATAGGGCATGATTTTTCTTTTTGAAAACCAGTTTGAAAAATCTGTTTCCAATTAAACACATCACCGCTTAAGTGAATCAATCATTCTTACCAAGCTTATTACTTTAAATCTTTTAGAATCAAATCTTGGTAGTTTTGACATTCTTGCAGTCTTCATTTTGAATTTGAATTGACTCAACAACGTACAACAAAATTTGGTGTTTTTGTTATCGAAATAATGCCAACACTAATGGACCTTACAATCTCCCCTTTTAGCTATTCCGAAACAAAACTCCAATACAACCTATACAGACTCAATGACCTAATAATCATAACGACGTGATCCCATTTGCAATTACAATAACATAAAATCAATCGAGCCTTTACAAACATAACTAGATACATGAGTCATGCCAATTTCTAAAATCTCCAGCGGTTGTATCTCAATAAGACCTGAAACATCATAAACTCAAAAAGCACCTTAAGAAGCATATGTATAATTAACGAAAAACCAATTTCTTAGAAAAATTCAATTCACAGCATATCCAATTCATTATCTCCCCCTAAATTAGATAACCAATCTTCTCCCTATTTTTGTAAGGGATAGCCAATATTAAGATAATGAGAAAGATAGATAAAAATATTACTTGCATTAAACAAAAAAAATCCATAGAGTTTTTACCTAAAATGAAAATAAGGTTTGATGCGATAATAACAAATATCCAAAACAAAGACAAGCATCAACCAACTAAGAACTTGAAACTAATAAAACAACTAGCTAAGTCCTAATAAAGTAACTAGTTATTCTTCTCCATTGTAGTCTGAATCAGAACCGTCACTTGTGGACCTAATAGGAGAGTCATCTTCTTCTTCTTCAAAAATATTTCCCGACACCTCGGGCACACCAGCTTCTTCATCAAATGGACCCGCAAATCCTTCCAACTCGAGATAAGAAGCAATTTGGTGAATTTGACATCCCAATTTGACTTGATTGTGAGTCAACTTCACTTGGTTGCAGCCAATGCAGTCCATCTTCTTCAAAATACGCCATAACATCCCTTTAACACATTTTTCTTCGGTTTGCTTGAATGATGGAGTGGAATGAGTGTGTTGGCAAGAGGAGCCTTGAATGATCTTGCTTTTAGAACCAAGTTCTCCCGAAGATTTCATTTTGAGAAACAAATCATCTTCATCATGTTCGGGACGAACATAGATAGGTGCTTGGGACAAGGACTTCTTCCAAAAAGTGAGATTATAAGTTCCTTTAGAATTACGAACCGAAGATTCGGATTTAAAGATAGGAACTTCCACAAATTTAGGAGAATTCGGATGATGAGAGAACCTAACACAAACCCGATTTTGGACGGTTGACCTTCCTTGTGACAGGTGAGACACTCAATATTTCGAGCGAACAAAACCTCTACTAAGTTAATCGTGTGACCCCTACTAACGGCATAAAGAAAAGTGGCATAGCGAGGACCCGTCTCTGAATGGTGAGAATCCGGAGATATGCAATAGTGGACAATGGAGTGAAAAATGCGGTAATCAAGCCTAAGAAAACCAGTGGCACCCCAAATAAGATTACCCCAAGTATGAACACTACCCATTAATTTCGTTAAAACATCATTTATATTGGGCATTGTGGAAGCAGAGTATGGGTATTGAGGATTTTAACAAGTGTAAGGGAATACAAATCACGAATGGATTGTGTGTCTATATAAACATCCACTCCACGAACCCATGACACTGTCCCATATGATCCATTTGGAGCTTGAATAACAATAACCCAAAAATAGAATTCTCGAACCATGAGCGGATAGCAGCCATGATTAACCAAAACAGTTTTCTAATGACGGGAAGTGATCCAATTATAGAGATTTTGAGGAATGGATTGATTGGATTGATGTGAATGAAAGGCATCAATATTGAAAATCCTTTCACACGTAATAGGAACTTTGGCAATACGATTGCCAAAAGTGTGAGATTCCTTTTCAGAATGAAATCGAGGGAAAAATTAACCCGAAACAAAGTGAGATTCAGCCATGACTTGATTTTCTCTAGAAAGGTATGAGGATTTAGCAATCTTTCCTTTTCTTTTTCCCTTGGATGGAGGTGGGGGTGACGAGTCTCCGCCGTGACATAGGCATTTGGTAGGGGGGCTAGTGGGAGATGGGTTAGGAGAAGAGTGAGATGATTTTGAGCCTTTAGGGTTCTTCTTTAAACCCTTGGTCCTAGCCATGAAAATCAAGAAAAGACAAAGCATGAAAAAACCAAATCCCAACAACAGAGACATAATGAGAAAATAGAAGAAGAAAAAGCTCTAGAAGGTAAAGAAGAAAAAAACTTACCAATCCTTGGATAGAATAAAGCTTGAATGAGGGAGAGAGATAGTGGAAATTGAGGAAGGCTAGGGTTTATGAGAGGAGAGGGAAGAGATGGTGGGTTTCAAAAAATGGAAAGAATGAGGAAAAATGGGTGGTTATATTGGAGAAATTTGATTTGGGTGCAAAGTTACGGTTTTACCCAAGAGTTATTTATGCATTTGTAGGTGCCGGACCAATACAGAATTCGATAACTTGGATCAGTTCGGTAAGGAAAATTTGCTGGGAAAGGATTGTGTCGGACAGGTACAGCTATTGCTAACTTGGACCGGTCCGGTAGTTAAAACTGCCAGCACACTTAGTTTTCTACACTGATGTCTATGAATTTAGAACGGTATGAATAATCACGTAGTGAAGAGACACACTTGATTGAGTATCATAATAAAAGATAACATGGTAACACGTGTAAACCAAGCGACAAGGAGTTCACATATAGGTCCTATAGTGCACAAATTTTGGATTAAATAGAAAATTATTTGAAAACACTTGCGTCCGAAAAATGTACACTCATATGCATAGGAATTTAGAGAGCCTCTAAGATATTAGATTTTTAACTATTTATCCCTCTTTTGCTCTCAATTTTCTTTTCCATTTTTTTTATTTTTGCAAGTAGTCAACAAATTGATGGAGGCTTTTTACCCCTAGTGGAGGCCAGCTATACACCATTTTGGGAGCTTTTGGTTCTCTTGTCATTATGGTAGCCCTTTTCTATCCCCTCTACATTTTTTTCTCATTTTGTTTTGTTGACCTAAGGTCTTAATCTTATTTTGATAATAACAATAAATTAATCATGTGTAATTTAACATGTTTCTTGATATAAGTATGCAGTTTATTTACTTGGAAAATTCAAGAAAAATCTGACAAGGATCACTCTTTCACTATTCGATCATTGAACAAGACAAGGAAGATCAAATCTCTCAATGCAAATCATGAAGCACAAAGGATCAAAAGACTTTATGAAAAGTTTCTAAGAAAAAGTTTTAAGTGAAGATCAATTCGAAGAAACAAATCAAAGCATTCGAAAACTAGTTAATTCAGTAATTGAGTGAGTGCTTACGATTTATGTAAAGTTACTTTATTGATCAAATCCTTATAGCTCAAACGTATTCATGCATCTTTTAAAGATTGATTCAAACAAGCTTGAAATTGAATTTATTTGAAAAATATCATTTTACAAAGACGGAGTTTTCAAAATAAATTCATATTAATTTTAAATGATCATATTTTAAGCTCTAATAAAAATAAGTATCCTAGAAACATATCTTTGAGGTTCACAAATCATTAGAATTGTATTTGGAACTAAATTACTAAATTGCAAAAATATTTTTATTTTACATTTAAAATTCTCTCAGTTTTTGTACAGTTTTGATCTAACGGTATGATGAAGGCCTTCCCGGACTCCGATTATTTTGAAATTTTTACAGTAGTTAGACAACATCTTCTATCACTTTTGACTAAAATTTGAGCATGATCGAACGATCAAATTCAAAGAAATTATCAAAACAAATTTGAATTTTTTGTAAAAACCAGCTGTTGAAAAATTTGAAAATGTATATCTTTGACCCAAAACCTTTCTTAATCACCCCCAACGGCCATATACTTTTGCAAGCTATATATATGAAGTCCTAGACATGTTTTAACATACATTGAATCATTATAATACTCTGTTATTCATATATTCAAATATACAAAGATTCAAGAACTCATTTTGATCAATCTTTCATCTTTTGAGTTATATATTTTTTATCAATCTTGATAACTCTAGTGTGAGCTTCATTAAATACACTTGAGAGTTATTGTATTGGTGTGTATTACCACAAATAATTCATTCTTCATTTCAAAATAGAGTTTGTCTCTTTGTAGAGCAAGAGAGTATATATTGTGAAAAGTGTAGTGGTTATAGCTACATTGTGAGTGTTGTGTGCATAGAAACATTTGTATTGAGGTTTGATCTTCACCCGAAGAACATTGAATAGTGGAAATTCTCAGGGAATTAACCGAGCGCGGACGTATTGTTGCGTCAAAAAAACTTGTTTTATTTACTCGCAAGCGCACGAATCGGTATATAATATAGTTTATGCAAGTGCGAGGTCGAACCCAAGAGACTTGATATTTTTACCACTTACTAATTTTTGATTAATTCCTAATCTAGTGTAGAAATTGGGAGATTGTGAATTATCAATTAAAAACACTAATAAAATATTTAATTAATAAAATACTAACTAAATAATCAACTAATAAAATTTTAGAAAAAAAAATCAATTTATAAAATACTAGGGTGGAGAAATCATATATTTGATATCATGTTCCTAATATTCATGCCTAATAAATTCTATTCTTTGTCTAGCGTTAATTTAGTCTCTCGACTCTATTAGATGCGGAAAATAAAATCATTTAAGTCCAATTAATTTTTAAAGTCTAATTATTAATTCTTCCATAGCCAAACTTATATATAAAATCAAAATACTCATTATATCCGTTAAAACATAATTTATATCCGCTTTCAACAAATTATAAAATGGATCCAACAAATTATAATGAGAATCCAATTTCATTTTTATATCAATTAAAATAAGCATTCAATAGGAAGAATTATTTTTTAACATTAAAGCATTAAATGGGAAGTATTAATTGGCATGAATATGTGCAAGGGAATCAATCAAATATAATCATCCTCTACCCTAGATAATAATCTAGCTTAGCATGCTTACAATTAAAACACAAAACATAATTAAATAATGCACAAATAAATAAATTAAATACTTACTCGAGTACGCGCAAATAAATTGAAGAAGAAGAAAATAATTCTGAATTAATTGTAATAGTCTACCAGCATCCAATCAACAATAAAAATAAAAGTTCTGGCAAAAATTGAAGAAATAAAGGAAAAGAAGAGAAGAAAAAAAAAATTAAAGGCGATGTTTTAGTGCTGCTTTTATTGATGTCTCCAAAAAAATAATAAGAGAAGAAGAAAAAGAGAGTTGCCCCTCCAGCTGCGCTGCTATCCTTTTATATTTGCAATTGTTGAGCTTTAGGGTTATTTTGATTGTTGAGATAGGATGCTGGGCTTGGTTAAGTTGACTGGGCCTTAGAAACACATGAATGGGCTTGGCTGGATAAATAGGCTAGCTTGGATCAAGAATGGCTGAACTGGGCTGGCCTGCAGGTGGGCTTGGGAGCTGAGTAGCAGGCGGGCTTGGGAGCTGGGAGAGTGGGCCTTGATGGACTGCAAGTGGGCCAATTCTCTAATTAATTAGATGGGCTCGCTGGAATTAATATTTTGACGCACTGATCGTATTTCGGCCATAACTTTCTGCTCCGAATTTCAATTGATGCAAGGTTTTCGCCCACGCGTAGCTAACTCAAACATTTTAAACTTTTGTCTCTGGAGTTTTCTTCAAATTCCGTATGGATTAGCACCAGAATTTTCTTGAATACAGGTGATGCACGCAACCAATCTCTTCTTGTTTCGAAATCTTCCAATTTAATTCTAAACACCTGAAAAACACTAAAAATACAACAAATATAAAAATATATGCTCTCCAAAGTATAAATTAGTGGGTTATAATGTACCAATTTCTTGGCACATCAAATTCTCCCCAACTTATACTTTGCTAGTCCTCGAGCAAAGCTAATAAAAATCTAAGAAATTAAAATAACTAATCCTAGCTCTGTTTCGCGGAGTCGCGATTGCACTTGGCACGTGCAACAAGCCTTTTAAATCACATGGTTCCCCCAAGAGGACGAGTGAAGTCTCGTGATGGTTTGCAGTGAATATACCAACAAAATTCGAATGCAACGATTCTCATTAAAATTTATTCCCCTTTTTTCACCAAATGTAAATAACTCAACAAAGATATCAAAAGACCTGTATGCTAAGCAATGCGACACACATGCAATATCAAAGTTCTTAAACTAGAAAGATTAATAAGAATGTTTCTTTCTCTCCAATCTCATTGTGTGTGTGAATTAACAACAACATAACATCATTGATATCTGAGTAGGCAAAACTTTCAATTCCCATCCAAACTATGCTTTAACTCAACTCCTCACATGGTATACACTCCACAAATGAAACACTCAAGAATATGGTGTACATGCTCTTATTACATGTGGGCTATAAAGAGTAAATGTATTCAAATTCAAATGCCTCTCACATGTATATATATGAAAAATGCTATAAATGAAAGAACAAGAGTCTCATGAAAGGATAAATCCCACTAGAAAGGTGAAATGCATAATTGGATTCTCTCCACCACTCTCACATCAAAACCATATTCCAAAGGATCTTTAGGACTTTTTTAGGTTGTAATGTAAGGCTTAGGGTGATGGCTAATCAAATGAAGTGGTATAAAAGGATTCAAAGATCTAAGAAACATATTGAGATGTATAAAATTAAAATTTCAGGCTAAACTTGATTTTATTTGAGCTCCTTTTTTTCCTTTTTTTCCTCATCACTGATTTTTTTTATATTTTAAGCTCTCTTTTCACTAATGCTTGTATATAGAAATAACATCTCAAACATTCTTAGATAAAGGGTAGGCTATATAAAAATGGTTTATACTCCTATTTGGAGTAGGGTAAGAATATTGGGCTATGAAAGAAAGGCTTATATATAAGGCTCAAAAGGGGTGACTAGCGGTATATATTTCAAGGTGGGATTAGGCTAAATGTAGGTTGTCAAAGATGGCCTAAGTCACTTCCTAAGGTTTATAGTTCTTCAGTTTAAATAATATTAAGAATCCTTAAGAGAAATTGCATTTCATAGACGTACCTTTTTAGTGTTCAATCAAAACGAAAAATAATGAGACTACTCAACGAGATACGCTTTTCAAAAATTAAGAGTTGATATAAAAACCCTTAAATAAGAAGATTGGCTCAAATACTCACGGGTTATTTAGTCTCCACATTTATGTTTTTCAGGAATTTTTAGTTATGCTCACTCCTCCATCTAGTCATGCATAAGTTGTCATATGTGCTCAAATATAATGATGATTGAAAATCATGAAATTTCTCTTAATAACGATAGTAGGAGAACTAGGCATGCACATGTAAAGTATTAAGACAAATGCGTCATCGTTAGCACACTGGCTATACAAAGGGAAACTTCAAATCAATCCATGAACCATTGCATTTTCTTTTTCTTTTTCTCTATTTTTTTTTGATTTTTTTTAAGAAAAGAAAAAATTGAAAAATTTTGTTCAATTTCTAACAAAGTGTAACATGTGAAGTACATGGAATGATAAGGCAAATAAATCCCTCCCCCCAACTTAAATTTTACATTGTCCTCAATGTATAAAGACAAGTAAATAAGAAAGGGTAAGATATCACCTGGTGACAATGAAGCACAATGAGAAAGATAAACCTGCACTTTTGTTAGAGAGAGAACAAAGAAAAGCAAAATAGAAATCCAAATATAATATTATACACAATAATATACAATAATCATGGCCTCAAAAATTAATCCCGATAAACATGATTCTCCAGAAGCATAACTTCAATTTCTAGGTTTTCAAACTCCAAAAATGGTTTTAAACGATGGCCATTCACTTTAAACACACTATCGTCTTTTGGATTCTGAATCTCAACGGCCCCGTGAGGATAAACCTGCTGGACTATGAATGGACCGGACTATTTAGATTTCAACTTACTTGGGAACAAATGCAAACGAGAATTATAAAGAAGGACTTTCTGGCCAGGGTGAAACGATTTTCGAAGAATCTTCTGATCATGTACCCTTTTCATCCTTTCTTTGTATGACTTAGCGTAGTCATAAGCATCATTCCTTATCTCTTCCAGCTCAGCCACTTGGAGCTTCCTATGGGTTCCTGCCTGGTCAATATTAAAATTAAGTTGTCTAACAGCCCACAAAGCTCTATGTTCCAACTCAACAGGCAGGTGACATGCCTTGCCATAAACTAAGTGGTAGGAAGACATTGCAATGGGAGTCTTGTATGCAGTACGGTATGCCAACAAAGCATCTGTCAGTTGGACTGACCAATCTTTTCTATTAAGATTTACCGTATTTTCCAAAATATGCTTGATCTCCCTATTTGAAATTTTAGCCTGTCCACTAGTTTGTGGATGGTACGCAGTCGACACTTTATGGATCACTCCGTACTTTTTCATTAGACTTTCAAATGGTCTATTGCAAAAGTGTGACCCCCATCACTAATGATAGCGCGAGGTGTACCAAAACGTGCAAGAATACGTTCTTTCAAAAATCGAACCACCACTTTGTGGTCATTTGTTCGACACGCAGTAGCCTCGACCCATTTTGAGACATAGTCAAGGGCTACGAAGATGTAGAGATTGTCAAATGAGTTATGAAAGGGTCCCATAAAGTCTATCCCCCACATATCAAAGATTTCCACTATCAAAATGGGATTAAGGGGCATCATACTTCGGCGTGTAAGACTTCCTAACTTCTGACATCTCTCACAAGCTACATAATAGGCATGTGCATCTCGAAATAATGAAGGCCAATAAAATCCACACTGTAAACCTTAGCAGCTGTTTTTCTTCCATTAAAATGGCTTCCACATGGCTGATCATAGCAAAAGGAGACAATTTTTATTTGATCTTCCTCAGGAATGCATCTCCTAATTACCTGATCTGGACAGTACTTGAAGAGATAGGGATCATCCCAATAAAAGTACTTCACCTCGGACAAAAATTTGTACTTATCTTGCTTTGACCAATGATTTGGTATTTCACGAGTGACAAGATAGTTTACAATGTCCGCATACCAAGGTGACTGGGAAATTTGCATTAGCTGCTCATCGGGGAATGTTTCAGCTATGAGCACTGAATCACTAGAGAATTCAACTATGAGCCTGAACAGGTGGTCTGCTACAACATTTTCAGCTCCTTTTTTATCTTTAATTTATAAATCAAACTCTTGTAGTAACAAGACCCATCGAATCAACCGTGACTTTGCATCTTTCTTAGAAAGCAAGTATTTTAAAGCGGCGTGATCTGAATAAACAAGGAGTTTAGATCCCAAGAGATAGGATCTAAACTTATCCAGAGCAAAAACAATTGCTAACAACTCCTTCTCTGTGGTAGAATAATGGAGTTGAGCATCGTTTAAAGTCCTGCTTGCATAATAAATTACATGAGGGACTTTATCAATTCTCTAACCTAAAACAGCCCCAACCGCATAATCAGATGCATCACACATTATCTCGAATAGAAGATTCCAGTCAGGGGACCGAATGATAGGTGCGGAGGTTAGAGTAGATTTTAAAGTTTCAAAGGCTTTTAGGCATGCTTCATCAAACACAAATGGGGCATCTTTAGCAAGAAGACTGCATAAAGGTCTAGCAATCTTGCTAAAATCCTTGATAAAACGCCTATAAAATCCAACATGGCCTAAGAATGAACGAATCTCTTTAATTGTCCGCGGGGGCGGTAGGTTAGAGATTAAATCAACTTTAGCCTTGTCCACTTCAATTCCCTTTTCAGATATGATGTGCCCAAGAACAATTCCTCTTTGTACCATGAAATGGCATTTTTCCCAATTAAGCACGAGATTCTTCTCTTTACACCTCTCTAAAACTAGAGCTAGGTGTTCCAAGCATTTTTCAAACGAAGACCCAAACACAGAAAAATCATCCATGAAGACCTCTAGGAATCGCTCTACCATGTCAGCAAAGAAGGAAATCATACATTACTGAAAAGTGGCAGGTGCATTACATAGCCCGAAAGGCATGCGTCGGTAGGCGAATGTACCAAAAGGACACGTGAATGTCGTCTTTTCTTAATCAACTAGGTCAACAGAAATCTGGTTATAGCCGGAGTAACCATCTAGAAAGCAATAGTAAGCATGACCGGCTAACCGTTCTAACATTTGATCAATGTAAGGAAGGGGAAAGTGATCCTTCCTCGTCATCGAGTTCAATTTTTGGTAATCAATACAAACACGCCATCCCGTCTGAACACGAGATGGAACTAACTCATTATGCTCATTAGCTACCACTGTAATTCTTGACTTCTTAGGAACTACTTGCACAGGGCTCACCCACTCAATATCGGATATCGGGTAAATAATACCCGCATCAAGAAGCTTGAGTACCTCAGCCCTAACTACTTCTTGCATTACCGGATTCAGCCTTCTTTGTGGTTCACGATAGGGTTTTGAGTTCTCCTCTAAGTGAATCTTGTGCATTACAATTGACGGGCTGATCCCTTTCAAATCTGTGATTGACCACCCTATAGCTTCTTTATGCTCTTGAAGGATTTCAAGCAGTTGCTTTTTTTGAGCATTATTAAGGTCAGAAGCTATAATAACCGGCAAAGATTCTCCTGGACCGAGAAAGGCATATTTCAGATTATCAGGTAAAGGCTTCAGGTCCAACTTTGGTGGTTCATCGATGGAAGGAGGTCGAGGAGTTGATGAAAGATTGAGAGGATTTGGTTTTGGTTGAAAAGATTGTGTACCCATGGCAGGTACTGAATCCAAGAGCGCATTGACTTGGTCTATTGATTCATCTATGTCGAAATTGCAACCAAAATGAGACAAACAAGCCTCTAATGGGTCCTCTTTGCAAATTTGCAGAGGTTTTGCTAATGTCATCATTACTATTTATAGAGGTTTTGCTAATGTCAAAGATATTTAGCTCAGCGGTGAGGTTCCCAAAAGAAATTTTCATTATTCCATTTTTGTAATTAATTAGGGCGTTAGAAGTAGCAAGGAATGGTCGCCCTAGAATCACAGGAATCTGGCCTTTAATGTTTTGAACAGGTTCAGTGTCAAGGACAACAAAGTCCACTGGAAAGTAGAAAGTGTCTACCTTTATCAGAACATCTTCAATGACTCCCCTTGGAATTTTAACTGATCGATCAGCAAGTTGGATTGTCATTGGAGTCAGCTTTAACTCTCCTAAGTGTAACTGCACATACACAGAATATGGCAGTAGATTTACACTGGCCCCCAGATCTACTAGAGCTCGTTCAATATGATTATCCCCAATCTTGCAGGAGATTGTTGGACAGCCAGGGTCTTTATACTTAACAGGGATTCTGTATTGAATTATGGAGCTCGCTTGTTCAGCCAAGAATGCCTTTTTTGGAACATTTGTTCTCCTCTTTTGGGTGACTAAGACTTTGAGGAACTTAGCATAAGAAGGTACTTGCTTTATTGCATAAAGTAATGGGATGTTTATCTGGACTTGTTTAAACACCTCCGAAATTTCTTCAAATTGTGTACCTTTCTTATTGTCTTTAAGCCTATGAGGAAATGAGGCTTTAGGAACAAAAGTCCTACTCGAGGTATCTTCAATTACTTGCTTAGCAGGAGGAGCTTGGTTCATAACTTGAGGTGTAAGAGTAACCTCAGTTGGAATTTGCTCTTCTTTTTTCTCTTCCTCCTCGCTATCTGGCAAACTCACTTTATTGTCAACCACCTTTCCCGATCTAAGTGTGGTGATGGCTTGGACTTGCCCATGTGTTTGTGCATTTGGTGGGTTAGAAGCTGACCCACTCGAAGAAACACCTTTAGGGTTCGGGATTGGTTGACTCGGAAATTTTCCCTTCTCTCTTTCACCCAGTTGACTCGCCACTTAACCCATTATTTTTGACTTCTTGCAAAAGTTGGCTTGAAGTCTGATTGTTTTGGATTGTCACTTAGATAAATTGTTTAAGAGTGTCCTCCAAAGATAAGAATTGTGGTGGAGTGACATAGGATGATGGAGCAGGTGGAGCAGGTCGAAATGGTGTATAGGAATTTCCATGAGGACGAAAACCAGGGGGTGGCTGCTGTCGTGGAACATTAGATGAAGAGGAACCCATATTGGACATGGGCTGACCTTGTGACCACGAAAAATTTTGATGGTTTCTCCAACCTGATTTTATGTATCTGTGAATGGACTATTGCATTGCTTCTTATAGTCATTCATCGCATTTACTTGTTGTGATGCGAATTCAAAGAATCCTACCATAGAAGGGCAAGTTTGCGACGTGTGCATAGGACTAGCACACACATAACATCCTTCAGCTTGAACTTGGTTGACGGAATTACCGTCCAGCCGCATTGTTAGTGCTTCAAGTTTCTTCGAGAGACTATCTAACTGCCTTCTAGTCTCTACACCTTTGGTCAATTCATAGATGCCTTCCCTTTTCTTGTTTTGAGATGAATAATTTCTTCAAGAAGAGAAATCCCATTGCTGAGAGCTCTCGGAAAGATTCTCGAGGAAATTATAAGCTTGATCTTCAGTGAGACTAAGAAAAGTACCACTGTTCATTGACTCAATCATATTTCGATTAGTTTGAGTCAATCCATTGTAAAAGAATTGTATTAATCTCCATGTTTCAAAACCGTGGTGGGGACATCTGAGAAGTAGGTCCTTAAATCTTTCCCAAGACTCAAAGAATTTTTCATGATCTTTTTGACAAAAATCCGATATCTGTCTTCAAAGTTCATTCGTTTTTGACATAGGGAAAAATTTAGTAAGAAATTTGGAAACCAAAGTTTCCCAATTATTGATGGACCTAGAAGGTAGTGAATTGAGCCACGCCTTTGCTTTTCCTTTCAGGGAAAAAGGAAATAAAAACGTAAACGAACTAACTCATCTGAAATTTTTTGAAACTTAAAGGTAGCGCAAATTTCTAGAAAATCCTTAATATGGAGATAAGGATGTTCTTGATCGATTCCATGAAAACTTGGAAGAAGTTGCATCACTTGCGGTTTAAGCTCGAAATGATTTGCGGTGGTGGAAGGTAAAACTATACATGAAGGTGGGTTGGTAATGATAGGAGAGAAAAGCTCCATTAAAGTCTTCGTCTCTTCTTGTTCATCAGCCATTGTTCCTATCTCAAACAAAGGATTAAGTTCTAAGTTCTCTATCCTATTTAATCTCTTAATACCACGCTTCCAAACAATGCTCATACACTACTATACTCCAAAGGTTTGTTTGTTTGTTTGTTTTTTTTTGAAATAAAATAAAAATACACTAGTAGAAAGAAATAATCTAAATTAGTAAAATGGTGGGACGACTTATCAAGTCCCCGGCAACGGCGCCAAAAACTTGTTGCATCAAAAAAACTTGTTTTATTTACTCGCAAGCGCACGAATCGGTATATAGTATAGTTTATGCAAGTGCGAGGTCGAACCCAAGGGACTTGATATTTTTACCACTTATTAATTTTTGATTAATTCCTAATCTAGTTTAGAAAATGGGAGATTCTGAATTATCAATTAAAAACACTAATAAAATATTTAATTAATAAAATACTAAATAAATAATCAATTAATAAAATTTTAGAAAAAATAATCAATTTATAAAATACTATGGTGGAGAAATCATATATTTGATAACATGTTCATAATATTCATGCTTAACAAATTATATTCTTTGTCTCGCATTAATTTGGTCTCTCGACTCTATTAGATGCGGAAAATAAAATCATTTAAGTCCAATTAATTTTTAAAGTCTAATTATTAATTCTTCCATAGCCAAACTTATATATAAAATCAAAATACTCATTATATCCATCAAAACACAATTTATATCCGCTTTCAACAAATTATAAAATGAATCCAACAAATTATAATGAGAATCCAATTTTATTTTTATATCAATTAAAATAAGCATTCAATAGGAAGAATTATTTTTTAACATTAAAGCATTAAATGGGTAGTATTAATTGGCATGAATATGTGCAAGGGAATCAATCAAATATAATCATCATCTACCCTAGATAATAATCTAGCCTAGCATGCTTACAATTAAAACTCAAAACATAATTAAATAATGCACAAATAAATAAATTAAATACTTACTTGAGTACGCGCAAATAAATTGAAGAAGAAGAAAATAATTCTGAATTAATTGTAATAGTCTACCAGCATCCAATCAACAATAAAAATAAAAGTTCTGGCAAAAATTGAAGAAATAAAGGAAAAAAAGAGAAGAAAAAATTAAAGGCGGTGTTTTAGTGCTGCTTCTGTTGATGTCTCCAAAAAAATAATAAGAGAAGAAGAAAAAGAGAGTTGCCCCTCCAGCTGCGCTGCTATCCTTTTATATTTGAAATTGTTGAGCTTTAGGGTTATTTTGATTGTTGAGATAGGATGCTGGGCTTGGTTAAGTTGACTGGGCCTTAGAAACACATGAATGGGTTTGGCTGGATAAATAGGCTAGCTTGGATCAAGAATGGCTGAACTGGGCTGGCTTGCAGGTGGGCTTGGGAGCTGAATAGCAGGTTGGGCGAGTGGGCCTTGATGGACTGCAAGTGGGCCAATTCTCTAATTAATTAGATGGGCTCGTTGGAATTAATATTTTGACGCACTGATCGTATTTCGGCCATAACTTTCTGCTCCGAATTTCAATTGATGCAAGGTTTTTGCCCACGCATAGCTAACTCAAAGATCTTAAACTTTTGTCTCTGGAGTTTTCTTCAAATTTCGTACGGATTAGCACCAAAATTTTCTTAAATACAAGTGATGTGCGCAACCAATCTCTTCTTGTTTCGAAATCTTCCAATTTAATTCTAAACACTTGAAAAACACTAAAAATACAACAAATATAAAAATATATGCCTTCCAAAGTATAAATTAGTGGGTTATAATGTAACAATTTCTTGACACATCACGTATGGTTTAAGAAACTGAATCATGAGAACAAAAAGTCTTGAGCTTCAAATTGGTTTAATCTTTCTAAACTCAAGCTCTCTTTTTATTACTATATTATTGCTTGTATTTTGAGATTACTTATTTGCTTGTCTTGGGATTAATTACTTGAAATTGATTATTTCCTTGATATTGTTGCTTAGCTATGTTGCTTTGCTTAAATATTTTAAAAATGTTTTAATTCCGCATTAAGTTTTTAAAACCCTATTCACCCCCCCTCTAGGGTTGTTTTCGGACCAACATGTTTGATTTTACATCACTCAAACCACCAGCACCATAGGCTCACAAATGTCAGCCACAATACTTATACTTCTTCTCTCTAAAAGGGATATATATACGAGTGTGTCAAATTTCATTTAAAGACGAAAATACATAGAGTCTAACGCATGTGATTTGTCGAAAATTTTCATGTGAAAAGTGAAAGAAAATTACAAGCAGACTCTTATTTGATTGAGTTAACATACTTTCAGTTATCAAAATATTAGAAGAGAATAGATGGTGTTTCAATAAAGCATGAAAGATAAACCGATCAAAAATCATAAGAAGTGCACGAAAATTCTAACTATTTTAAACACCGCGTGTGAACTTATGGGCAACACAGAATTTTGCAAGACAAATCAAAATGTCATAAATCTAGCAAACGATATCTAAGCAAGGAGCTAAACCAACCGATGCTAATCTTACCAGGCTTATTCTACAAGACAAATACTCAAAGATTTTCGAAGATTATGAAAAGTAGTGCTATCTAGGGATTTTGTAAGAATATTTGTAAGCTGATTTTTTGTAAGAACATATGATAAGGACACAAATTTTTCTTCAACCAATTCACTAATGATATAATATCGAATCTCAATATGTTTGGTCCTAAAATGCTGAACAGGATTCTTAGAAATTCATATGGTACTCGTATTGTCACAGTAGGCAATCATGGTGTCTTGGCCTATCCCGTAATCACTCAGCATTTGTCTTATCTATTAAAATTGTGTGAAACAACTTTCGGCTACAATGTACTCAGCCTCAGGAGTGGATAGAGAGATGTAATTTTGCTTCTTGCTATGCCAAGAAATAAGAGACGTCCCCATGAAAAAGCAACCACCAGACGTGCTTTTTCGATCTTCTACATTCCTGACCCAATCAGCGTCGGGATATGCAGAAAGAGAAGCATTAGTATTAAAAGAATACCATATGCCATAGCCTTTAATGCCACTCACGTATTTTATAATTTTTTTTAACAGCTGTGAGATGTGACATTTTAGGACTAGCTTGAAATCGAGTGCATATACCTACACTAAAGGCAATATCAGGACAACTAATAGTTAGGTAAATAAGACTACCTATCATACTACAAAAAAAGGTTTGATCAACATTCTTGCCAGTAGTATCTTTGCACAGCTTTATTCCAACACTCATGGGAGTACTAATGTGTTTTGCGCTCTCCAGACCAAATTTCTTCACTAGTTATTTTACATATTTAGTTTAAGATATAAATATCCCATCCTTTCGTTGATGTATTTGAAGACCTAGGAAGAAATTCAGTTCAGCAACCATACTCATCTCAAATTCACTTTTCATGACATCGGCGAATTCTTGAGTATGTTCATCTATTGTGGATCCGAAGACTATATTATCCACATAGACTTAAGCCACCAAAATTCCCTTATTTTTATATCGAACAAACATAGTCTTATCTATGCTACTCCTAGTAAACCCTTTCCCTAAGAAATAGGAAGTTAACTGCTCATACTAAGCTCTAGGAGCTTGTTTCAAACCATAAAGGGCTTTTTGGATGTGATAGACATTATCAGGGAATTTAGGATCTTGAAATCCTTTTGTGATGAGCCCAATGATAGCACTGGAGCTGGATCATGGAGTGAAGACTATGCAGAACCCATCCAGGTTCCAAGTGATCCAATCACCCGAGCTAGAGCTAAGAAGATCAAGGAAGCACTTATGGCCATGGTCCAAGATTTGATGAATAAAGCTGGAGCTTGGAGAAGCATTCAAGGGGATGGAGTACGAGAATGGAGAATAATGCTTAGCCAAGAAGACGTAGAATAATGAGGGAGTTTTATTATTGTTTTATTTATTTTGCATTGTTTAATACCCAATGATTATGGGTAATTAGTATTTAGAGTTATGAGCCTGTTAAGAGTGTTTTGGGGCTTGTTTAGAGTGTTTCATTATTTTCGAATTGGGCTCGTTTTATTAATTTAGTTTTTAGGGTTTGTTTAGGGTGTGTTCTTTTTCTCCTATTTAAATAATATAACGCTGTTGTTTGAGGCAGCCTTTTAATTAATACCATTTGAGTGTTTTCACCTCTTGCTTTCTAAGAACGTCTCGAACAACCAGAATTAGGGCTCTTGTTATTTTTCGACTTAGCAATCAATTATTCCATCAATGGATTATTTGTTTTCGACTATAACAAGGTTCATTCTCGTTCTAAGGAATTGGGTTGAGGTTCCACCGCCATCAACTTTGTGTGATTCCAAGGTTCTTGCATCTTCAAACGTTAAGGGTTGCGGATCCATCTTAATTAGATAGAAATATGATTGCAGTTCATATCATTTTGGTTGCTCAACTAATACTTCCTCTTGTAAGTATCCGTTCAAGAATGCACTTTTGACATCCATTTGATAAAGTTTAAACTTGAGGTGAAAAGCTATAGCTAACAGAAGTCTAATGGACTCTAACCTAGCTACAATAGCAAAGGTCTCATCAAAATCTATGCCTTCTACTTGAGTGTAACCCTGAGCTACTAACCTCGCCTTATTTCTAGCTATGGAACCTTGTTCATCTAACTTATTCTTGAAAATTCACTTGGTTCCAATGAAATTAATATTTTTAGGACGAGGAAATAACTCCCACACTTAATTCTTTTCAAATTGAAGCAATTCTTCTTCCATAGCCATGATCCAATTTTCATTAAAAAAAGCTTCTTTGACATTTTTTGGTTCAATTTGAGAATATAGCAGTGATTAACTATTTCATTCCTGATTTGGCCATGTGTTTTGACACCAGTAGAAGGATTTCCAATGATTTTGGAGGTATCGACACGTTTTTTAACCCAAAAAAGAGATACATCATCATCCGGCGATGAGGTTTCTCCTAAGTGAATTGATTCTAAGTGAGTAGCCAGGGTAGAATCAACATCCAAGGAGGATGCTGCATGGTCATCACCATGAGCTTTGGTCTCGTGTTTGCTTTTGGTCTCACTTTCAGATTCACTTTCGTCACTAAACTCAAACACGTCTGTGAATTCTACCTGAGGCTCATTGAACTTACACACAACTTTATCATCTACAACAATGTTGATAGATTCAATAATTTAGTGTGTATTTAGATTAAATGCTCGATAAGCTCTACTAGTAGGAAGATAGCCTATAAATATTCCTTCATCACTCTTGGAATCGAATTTCCCTGGATTTTCATAATCTTTAAGGATATAGCATTAACTACCAAAGACACGAAAATAGGCTAAATTTAGTTTTCTTCTATTCCAAATTTCATAAGTAGTTTGATTTGTACACGGAAGAAGATAAAGCCTATTCACAGTATGACATGCAGTATTGACTGCTTCGGCCCAGAATCTCCTAGGAACTTGTTTTCCAAGGAACATAAAACGAGCCATTTCTTGAATGGTTTTGTTCTTTCTTTTAACAATGCCATTTTGTTGAGGAGTACGAGGTGTAAATAATTCATGCTTAACTCCTTGTTGATCACAAAATTCGATAAGATTAAAATTTTTGAATTCTCCACCTTGTCACTGCGAATGTGGTGACAGTGAGATTTTTTTTAT
Source organism: Lonicera japonica (assembly GCA_021464415.1). Classification (NCBI taxonomy): domain Eukaryota; kingdom Viridiplantae; phylum Streptophyta; class Magnoliopsida; order Dipsacales; family Caprifoliaceae; genus Lonicera; species Lonicera japonica. The sequence goes on along the minus strand of CM038470.1, from coordinate 27,197,764 downwards.
TTTGAATTAACCTAATGGCACTTATGATGGAATCACTGGCATCAGACTTTTCCCGAAAGAATCGAACAAGGGAAAATCTGAAAAAGTTATCAACCATCACTAATATGTATTTCTTGCCATCTAGGCTTTCTGTTCGCATAGGACCCATAAGATCCATATGGAGTAATTCTAAAATTCGAGAAATCGTAAGAAATCTAGACTTCTTATGTGGACTGTGGATTTGTGTCCCTTTTTGACACGTTCCATATACTTCAGATTAATGTGTTCCTAGTATGGTAAGCCACGAACTAGACCCTTTTTAGATAGACTGTTGAGATCTTTGGAATTCATATGGCCTAGATGGTAATGCCACAACTCACCCTGATTGAGTGTGGCATTTTTGCAGACAGCGATTAACTGAGGTAATATGTAGTAACAATTATCAGACGATCTTTCTCCACGCAAAACACACTTTCCATCAGAATTAAGAACCACCCATTCTTTTGTAGTGAAGTTTACGAGAAGATTATTGTCACATAACTGGCTTATGCTAATGAGATTAGCTTTCAAACCTTCTACAAACAGAACTTCATTTAAAGTTGGAAAACTGGATATGAAAACAGTTTCTTTCCCAAGGATGCTCGATTTGCTCCCATCCCCAAACGACACTGCACCATCCTTGTTCTCAATTATGTTAGAAAAAGTGTTCGATTTCCAGTCATATGTCTAGAACAACCACAATCAAAATATCAGAGAGATGTATTTTGAGCTTTGAGAGTAGTATGAATCATATAACACTTATTGGAATCTTTCCTTACCCAAACTTGCTTGGATTTGGATTGACTTTGTAAAGGGGGTTTGGTATTATTGATTTTCTTGGTCTTTCTTTTATTAAGATTCTTGCTAGGGAAAGACGCCATTTCAAGATTCTTAATTAGATATTTAGATTTGTTGACCAAGTATGAGAGATGCATCTCAAAACTAGCCAGTGGGCCATAGTATGATTGTGTAAAGGCATATGATAGACTCCTAAGTTGATAATAATACTCTTTTATGTGACCTTTCTTATGACAATGAGTACAAAGATATGGCTGGAAGTTCATCTTATTTTGAGTTTTTTTAGGAGTGGGTTTCTTAACTTTAGAATTTTGTGGAATTGAATTCTGCGACTTGAGTGTCCTAGAATTTTGAGCTTTAGGTGTAGATTTTTCTATTTCTTGAGGTTTCACAAATATAGGCTTTGTTTGATAAGTGAAAGGATTATATTTGTCAAAGCCTATACCTGCTCTATCATTTGAGTAGCGGACTGGTCTTAGCAAGATTTTATCAAGTTTTTCTGACTTAATCTTTAGTTCAACCTTAACAGACTTAGCTTCTTCTAACTCTCTTTCAAGATTTTGAATTTTAGACACGAGCCTTGCTTTGTCTTTACCCAGGGAAGTAAGCTTAACTTTGAGCTTCTCGTTTTCTTCAAGTAGTGACAGTCTTGAAGCTTCAACCTCAGAAACTTTGACCAAAAGTGCTTCTTTCTCAGATTTTAAAAGTCCGATTAAACCTTCGCAGTTTCTCAAAAGATCCATCTTTTCATAAAAAAAATTAATTTAGTGTTCAATTTGATATTTCTCTTCTTGGTCTTAACCATCTCTTCGCACAGCTGGTCATAGGCCGTTTAAAGATCAAGTTCTTCTTCATGATCATCATCGGAAGCATCGTCTAACCCATTAGATGAGTCAGAATCGATGATTTGTTCTTTCTTAGAATCAGAAAGAGTTAAAAATTGTCCTTGGGAAGTGAAAAAAGTACTATATTGCTGCTCTTTATTGGATTGCGAACTATCCTCATCATCGCTAAGAGTCGTATTCATGGAACGGTTATTTTGGTTCGCCTTTCTAAGCTTGTTGAGTTTTGTGGCACACTCCCAAGCATAGTGACCTTTCCCATGGCATTCATAGCACTCATCTTTTCTAGTGCTATTATTAACAAATTGCAATTTTGACCCCTGATTACCTCTTTGATTCGATGGTCCTCCTTTGTTATTGTTTCTATTAGGTTTATTAGGGTGATTATTGAACGTTTTATTCAACCTAAGAAATTTTCCTAGATTTTTGGCGAGAAGGGCCATATCATCATCATTAAGGTCTAGGTCATCATCATCATTAAATTGAAAAACTATGAACGCGTGTGAAGTGAATTAACCTAAGTGTATTATGCTCTAGTATATGCAAAAAACAGTTTTATTAATGTAGCAGAATTTAATCTTAAAAGTATAACAGATTTTAATTCAGAAAGCTTGTTAAATCTTGTCTAGCATGCATAAGAACATCAAACAATCAATAAAAAATAGTCAAGACAAGATATAACGAGGTATCCTTACAAACAATTTCACTATTAAAATCATAGAGGTACAACCTCGATTAATCACTAACTGACTAAACGTACAAGTCTTGAATCACTCAAGAACAAGTCTAGAAGTAACCTCAGTGCAGCAGCTTCCTCCTCGAATTTATTAATTTGGAACACAGTGTATCACACGCCTCGAACTTGTTCCGATCTCTTTGACGGCCTCACGCTTCAAAAGTAGGTCTGGGATCTTTGTTCTCTTGAGGAAGAACAATTAGATTGGCATAAAGTGTTGATTAAGAACCCTAGGAGATGTGATGTAAAAATTGTTCTCTTAAAAATAAAACTTTTGATACGAAAAGAGCATTTTTTGATATGTGACCCTAGGAGTTAATTTATAGAGAATAAATAGTCTAACTTTTAGCTGAGATAGGAAACATACCAAATTAACATTGTAATTATGATAAAAAATATTGCCCAGAAAATCCTTGGCGGATTGGTCTAAATTATTGAAAGCTGGACTGGTCCGTAGTCTAACTCTTAGCTGAGATAGGAAACATACCAAATTAACATTGTAATTACGATAAAAAATATTGCCCAGAAAATCCTTGGCGGATCGGTCCAAGTTATTGAAAGCTGGACTTGTCCGTAGTGTAAGAAACTGAGGAATAACAGAACTACCTGACAGGTCCAACTACAGTTCTGTACCGGTCCGAAATTCGGAATTCAATTCTTGGAGAATTTAAACGCTGGACTGGTCCAAGTACAATCATTGTACCAGTCTGAAAAATAAGGCATGGTTTTTCTTTTTTGAAAACCAGTTTAAAAAATCTATTTCCAATTAAACACATCACCACTTAAGTGAATCGATCATTCTTACCAAGCTTACCACTTTAAATCTTTTGAAATCACATCTTGGTAGTTTTGATATTCTTGTATTCTTAATTTTGAATTTGAATTGATTTACCAACGTACAAGAAAATTTGGTGTTTTTGTTATCAGAATAATGCCAACACTAATAGACCTTACATAGTGCAGCATGATCGTACTAAGCATGTGGAGGTTGCTCGTCATTTCATAAAAGAGAAGTTATATGCCAACCTTATTAGCTTTCCTTTTGTCTCCAATGAAGCGCAGCTTGCAGATATCCTCACGAAGGGGGTTTCCCGAAAAGCATTTTATGATTCACTGAGCAAGTTGGCATGGTTGATGTATATATATGCTCCAACTTGAGGGGGAGTGTTAACATAGTTTGCTTTTTCTTATTAGTTTCCTTTTCTAATTAGTTTCCTTTCTTGTGTAGAAGTATAGGGTTAATTGGTTTCCTTTCCTTGTTATTTATTAGCCTATATAAAGAGTTCTCTTTATTAAATTTATTATTTGACTATATAAAAAGAATTATTTAATTAAGAAAATTAGAAAATGAAAAAAGGGTAAAGTTAGGCCTTCACTTTTTTTGTTCTCTTTAACTTCATCGTAAACACGATTATTAGAATTATTTGACTTTTCTCCCCGTAAAAACAAAAAGGAATTGTTTGACTTTTATTCTGATGCGGTAGTATTACCTTCGTTGTTGTAATCCTCCTCTTCTTTAATTATTTATGTATATAAAACCAATAGCTTTTTGGTCAAGTTTCTTCTCTTTGTTGTCATTCTGCAGGGTGATTCTAGCTATTAATTACTCAAAAAGGTTGAAAATAATGACATATACGTACATGCCAATTTGTAACAAATGGATTTTAAAAATAAATGTCTTGTATTAGGCACCAACGTACAAACGTTGAATGGAGTAAAACATTAAGGAAATTGGTTTTAATAAGGGGGACAGTACATCCTATGTAGTTTATGATGTCAATAGAACCCTCAAAATGGTTTTAATTAATAAGGGCGGCATTCTATAGGAATAACCACCTTTCAGGTATCCACCCCACCCACACACTTGACACACTCCAAACATAAGTTTATCGCGTGCATGCATCATTTAAAAAAGAAAAAAATATATTGAAAATTTGGAATAACAATCTTTCAGGTATTTAAAAATTAGAAATACCGTTCAGGGCATGAAAATTGTACCTATTATGTTGAACACATGCATTATAATGAACTCTCGTAATATAACGGTTTGTCAAATTGTAAGTGTTGGAATAGAGATTAGTCAGCATATCAATTATCACGATTTGCCTCTTCTCCATTAATTTTCTGGTATAATTCTATCCAATGGAGTCTAATTTAAAGACTAAACGGGTGAATTTTTTCATGAAATTTGGTGGAGATAATCTCTATAATGAGTATATCATGTTCACAAAATTTCATCATGAAATTATAACCAAAAGTGGGCATAATAAATTTTTGATACATATCTTCATTTTCGACTATTAAAATTTTAGATGATAATCTCAACTACTTCTAGGTTAAATTTTCTGATAAAATTTTGTGAAAATGACTTGCTTATTATAAAGATCATCTCCACAAAATTTCATGAAATTGAATGAAATTGGACGGATGGGTAATGAAGGGGAGTTAAGTTCCAATTATCATATCGTAGATTGATATGATATTTGACTTTAATTATGTATATTGTTTATCTTAGATTAAATTAGAATTATCACTTTCTTTAGTGTCTTATTCTTATAACCCTATATAAAGGGTTTTCTATTGTATTCTCTAATTCAATTCACTATAATATTTCTACCTCTCCCATGTTGTTAACACAGTAAGAATAAAAATCAAATTTTTTTTGCACCGTTTCATCACATTTTTATGCTAACTTTTGGCGTGGAGTTGATTTTGCAACTACTACCACAGTTAATAAAATAATAATGAAAAATTATTTATATAAGAAAAAATATTTTAAATTTTTTTTGTTCAATCTCTATTAAGTTTTCAACCAATCTAACTGAGGTTCGTGAATCAATTAAGACTTTACACGTAAACGAAATGACTAAGGTTCGTGAATCAATTAACGTTCTAATAGAATCAAGTTGGTTAAAAAAGTGTGAGATTGAGCCTTTTTGCCATGTGTTAATAAGGGCAGGAGCATATATTAAACACATGTATTATAGTGAACCATCGTAATATAATGATTTGTCAAATTGAAGTGTTGCATGCAATAGGGATTAGTTTGTCAAAATAAAACAAAAATTTTTTGCACTGTTTTCTCGCATCAATGCCGCACGCAATAGTTACATACGTATTGTAATATTATTTCATAAAATAATAGTATACTGAAATTAAATTTCACTAAGTTTCTTACCATATATAAAAGGAAATGATATTAGCAATCCACTTTAGTACTCTAGCACTCTACTTTCATTTTTAGTGACATAAAAAATATCCCAAAAGATATATATATATATATATATATAAGCGCCACTAAAAATGAAAGTGGAGTGTCTTAGTACAAAAATGGAGTGCTAATATCATTTCCCTATATAAATTATAAGAGTTGGTCCTGAATTTAAAGGGATTTATGTTAGTTTATATATAATTGTAAGTGATGAAATTCGCTTATGACACTAAATTTTGTAGTTTTCTTACTTTACCCTCCATCACCATTAATTTGGAGAAAAACATATTAGCGCTGAGGTTCAAACCCATAGTCTTTTGATTAATAAGAACAATTTTAACCGCCAAGATAACTTATCGATCTTGTGTTTGATTTCATTCTAAATTAAATCTATGTACGCATGGTAATCAGGCGTGCACAAGACCAAACGCATCACAAATTTTAATTTAAGTAATACTTCCTCTGTTCCAAATTGATATTCTTATTTTTATTTCTAAATGTCCCAAAATAATATTACTACTTTATTCATCAAAAGACAAAAAGATATTTAATTTATATAATTGGGCAACTTTTCCTCCCACTGCAACCATTGCTCCTGTTAAAAAAATCATTAAGCCCCTGTTTTGTAGGAAATTAAAAAACCAGATTTTTAGTTTTTTACCAAAATTTTTATTTTACTATCACACTTTCCAAAATTCATTTTGCTTTACTTTTCCTCTTATAAAACTTTTAAAACACCATAACTTTAAATTCAAAAATTGAAATTAGTTAAAAAAAATATATTTAAAACTTACTCATCGAGATCTATAAAATAAGATCTATTGTGACTATTTTTTGAGTTTTTTTGAATTGGTTGAAAAAAGTTCTAATAAAAACCAAATTCACTTTTCAACTTATTTTCACACTTTCCAACCTACTTTTTCAAATTCAACTAAAAAACTCAACGAAATAGGACGTGGCCCTGTTTGGTTGGTGTTTTTTTTTTCAAAATTTGAAAAACTCAACTTAAAATCAACTTCATTTTTACACTTCCCAAAATTTATTTCACTTTACTAAAAAAAACTTTTAAAATACCATAACTTTAAATCCGAAAATCAAAATTAGATAAAAAATCTATATTTAAAACTTATTGAGATCTATAAAATAAGATCCATTGCTACTATTTTTTGAAATTTTTTTATGAGATTTTTTAGTTGGTTGAAAAAAACTTAAACAAAAACCAAATTCACTTTTCAACATACTTCCAAAATCTACCAAACACCAAATTTTAAAAACTCAACTTAAAATCTCAATTCAAAACATCAATCAAACATCACCTAAGTGTCTTAAAGTTATTATTTGTACACCTCAGATCCTTTATTATATTTTCTTTACGTATTCTATTTTTTTTTCCAAGAAATAAAAGAAAGAAAGTGTTACACTTGATCATCATCAACAATCAATACAACAAAAGCATCCCCCGCCTCTTCCAAATTGACTTGCTCTTGATCGGTGTGCCCTTCAAGCCCATCAATTTCAGCTTCAGCTTCAACGTCAACCTGCATGTGCATGTGGTGATCTTCTTCTTGTTGGGTAATACTGCATACAATTGTGAGATCAGGAATGGCTTCAAGTGTGTGATAGAGCCAACTGAAAACCGACTTCATCACCTTAAAAATCAAACTTTCCCAAGGAGATAAACACAAAATTAGAGGATAAACCATCCAAAAATGCACGGGAGAGAGAAAGACAGAAAAAAGCAGCGAAAGTGCTACCAAAGCAGAGAAATTCCGGCCCCTCAGATAAACAGCAGCGCGCGCGAGGGAGGGTTTGATGGAGAAGAGGAGGAAAAGAATAGTGAGAATGGCAATAAGAAGTGAAGAGACCAATTTGAGAAGAAGAAGAATATATTGTGAATATAGACGGGGTTGAGGGTGTGAAAGGCGGGGATTAGCCAGAAACGGGGGGAGAAGAAGTTTTAGGAATGGTGCCAAAAGATATCGAAGGTCCATTATTATTTTTTAAAGTGCTAGTACAGTATTTCCTTCTTTTTGCCTGGTTAATCTGGTTCTATATTTATAGGCTCTCACAACGCGGACGTGAAAGGTGACGACAGTCTAGCTAGAATGTCAACCCACACGCTAGTCCAAATTAATATGGATCTTATATTTTACATCTGGTGCTACTAGCAGCAAAGTACTACTACACTATTTCCTTCTTTTTGCCTCTACAAACTGTAGTTAATTTGGTTCCAGTTTCTTTAATTATATCGATATATATAAATAGCTGTGGTTTGCGGTTGGTTGCAGCTTTGGGGAAGCTGGCAGACAATGCGGATTCCTACTTTTTTTTTCTTTTAGGTATTCAAAACTAGACTTAGCAAAATAACACGCGATATAATAACACAATACGAACAGACATAAAGTTATATGTTACTAGGTGAAATTTTAACAGCTTCGGGTTGTATTGATTCTGACCCCATAAAATACAATAAGCTAACGGGTTGGGTCAGATAATATTAGTTAATATGATAATAACATGCTTGAACACGTTAATGATATATAGTTGTATAATATATACTATTATATAAAGGCAAGATCAATTTCAACAGTTATGAAATTGTGTCAAACTTTTGAATTGTCTATTTTACTCCTGCGTATCTTTTTTCATTAAAAAATGTACTTGTAAGAAGTTTTGAATCTTGGACCTTTTGACAATGTAATCTATTACTTAATCATTAAACCACTTGACATCTTTATCTTGTATTTTGGTTTGATTTAAATATATCTAGGAATGGCAATTGATCGAGTATGGAGTGGGTTAATTAGGTCAATACCAAACCCGGCTCATAGTTGTAATAGCCTGCCCCGAACCTAATGCGGGTTTTGTTTTTGAAACCCAAACCAAGTGCGCATAAATATATTAAGACTCGAACCCGTCCCACCCTGAATTTTAACTAAATCTTGTCAAATCAAATAAAAAAACATAATCCAACCTAATTTTAACTATTTCTTGCCAAATCAACAATGCAAAAAATTAAATCAAGCAAAATTAAATCTATTTCAACAGTTTTTCACTCTATTTGACATAATCATTAAAAGAAATTACATGCAAAGAAGAGAATGAGATCCAATTTAGTTAGAAGATCGAGTATCGAAAGGAGGAAGGAGAGATTGAGTTAAGGCGTGCCGGCGTGATAATGTTTAATATATGTGTGTACATACATATGTATATATATATATATATATGTATGCAAGTATGGCAGGGTAGGGCCTAGTCGAGTCCGGTCTTTTAGATAAAACCTAACCCATCTCAAATTCGGTCCGGGTTTTTTTTTTAAAATACAAACCTAACTCGAGTTCAAAAAAAAACTCACCCCATCAAGGTCGGGCTTGGTCAAAAACTTACCGGGTTGAATTTTATTGCCATCTTTAAATACATCTAAATAGCACATATATCGCATATGCTTATTAATTTAGTATTATATATATATGTATCTAATTTGCATAAGTATTATGCATATATTTTTTAATTGAAAGTAAACATACAATAAATACATATTAAGTAAATATATATTTTTTATTATATATATACCTAACATATAGTAACCAGTCATATTAAATAATTTATTAAAATTTAAAATGATAATATTCAATAAAAAAATTATCTGCTTAGATTCGAAACAATATCATACCAAAGACAATGAAAAATGTCTGACAACTTATGACAGCCGGTGAAATGTCATGCAGTCAGACCATGCCTTTTTTGGTCGTATACTGTTCCGGTGTTATCGTTTAGAGCATGTTAGATAAAAAATGACCGACAAACAGAATACATTCCTTTTTTTAATTAGAATAAAAAAAAAATCTTTTAACACTTTGATTTTGTCAAAAATGACTGCTAAATAATTAAAATGATAATAATGATAAAATAAGTAAATGCATAGGGGTACTATAAATCATTAAAAAAATAAAGTCACCTTCAGTTATTGTAGACACTCCAATTCGTAACTCCCGCAAGAACCCTAATGAGCCCTCGCTAGTACTATTGATAAGTCTGTTACTCACACGGAAGTACCAGAAACTGCTCCGGGAAGTTGTAACCCAACAAAGCTTTTGTTTGAGGGACTTGTCGTGCGACAATTCTACTTTTTTTTGATGTATGTCGCTCGACAAAAAGATATTGTTGTGAGATAAACCTCCAGATGTCGCACGACAAACCCCTCTGACCCAGACCATCCACTCTCTGACACATCAGTTTGTCAGGGACATCACTTCAGTCGTTTGTTACGCGACATTGACCTGTATGTCGTGGGACACTTGCTCTTTCTGGGGAATGTCGCGCGACAATCTCCCCTGAGCAGTATAAATAGGCCAACACCCAAGAGAAAGGAGGAGGTTCTTTTTTTAGGAGTGACTTAAGAAAAAACAAGGGTTATTATCTAAAAATCTGATTTTCTAAAGAAGTATTTGAGGAATCTCCGAGTTCTAACACTCGACGTCTCTAATATTGAAAGTCGAATTGTCGACTAGATCTAGAGAAGAAAAGCCTATATCCGCCAGATTATCTTCGGTCATATTATATTTTCTCTCTCGTATTCTTATTATTATCGCCGGGAAGGTAACTAAAATTCCTTCTAGTAATTAAGATTATGTCTGTATACTAGTTTTATTATTATAGACTTGTTTAAATATCATTGTAAGTTTGCTATATATACGTATACATGTTATTTTCGGACATACTATAAGTGAGTAGGGAGTTGGCTTGCTTGGGCCAACATAAACCGAAAGCATTTACTTTCACCCTCCTCATTCCAATTTTAATTAAGTTTATTATTTGTAAACTCTTTTTATCTGTTGTTCTGTCCACTTTCTAGCTGGATAAACTTATTGTTAAGTTATTGATATTCTATCGTTTTTAAGCAAAACAACTTGATAAAATTATGATAAAATCATTTGTAAAACCAGAAGAAGTAAGACCATTTATCATCCAGCTAAAACCAAGTTTTCAAAACCCAGACTGATAAAGCTTACTTAGGAATTAAATTCAGATATATTTGATCTTCCATATAGACTATAATGTATCTGATAAACTCTCCTCAAGAGCTTAATTCTATATCAAATCAATTCCGATAAAATTCAATCTTTTCTAAACTAACCAAACGAGATAATTGATATTTTTATCTGAGGAAATAATACCGAATCACTCTCATTTCAAAATTGATAAGATAAACTTTGTCATTAGTAATCAAATTTTGACAAAACTAAAATATCGGACCACAGAATACAAGGTTTTTATCTCTTTCCCGCTTTTCCGAAAATCAGGTTTTCATTAGTTATTTTCAAAAAGTAGTAGAATATTAGTAAAAGCATCCAAGCTTTTCAACATAGAATAAACATATAAGACCACTAGAGACCGAAAGGGCGGAATGGGTGCTTAACACCTTCCCAAACCGTAATATAGTTTCCGAACCTTATAGAATCCTGGTTTCGTAGACAAACGTGTAAAGAAATGCTTATCTGTAGCCTTTTCTCTTACACAAATATTTTTGTCCGTTTTCTCGTAAAACGTACTGGCGATTCTGGACGAACCCTCTTGCATCTAGAAATAGGATAGAGGGACACTCGATATGAACTATCAACACATAGAAGCAAATGGAACAACGGAATTCTTTCCGATGTTTCAGACTCCCAAACTAGAGGCTGAGACCCTGGGGTCGCATTTGCGGATTCTCACAGTGGCGACTCTGCTAGGGACAGCATGAGAACTAGGCTCTTATATGTGGACTTCGTTTGTCATTATAAATTGTGTGTATGCCTTTATTGCTTTTCCTACTCTTGTCTATTTTGTTGGTGATGAAACTTTTTTCTAAAAAAGAGAGATTTTAAAAATATTCGTTGAAAGATAAATTTTTTAAAGTAAACCTTGCAAAAATCTTCACGCACATCACTATTCATGCATGATCCACGAGTGTGATTTCACCGTGAACCCTCGGAAGTACTATAAGTGAGTAGGGAGTTGGCTTGCTTCGGCCAACATAAACCGAAAACATTTACTTCCACTCTCATTGGCCAAGTACGCCCCCGAGGTTTATCGAGTGATGAGAACACTCACGTACCCAGAAAGTATATTAAAAGGCTCTCACACGTATCCGCCCTTGGGGTACATTGTGAGGCCTTGCCAAATAGGAGGGAGCCTGAAGCCTTAACCATGAGTTCACCTACGTTGCATTTAAGATCAAGTTCGAGTAAAACACCTGTTAGAGTCAACCTCGAGGGATGTACCACCCCATGGCTTACTTTTAATCACCATTTCTCATAAAAACTCGAGGCTTGTCTCGTGGGCTTTTTTCTACTTCCTTTTGGCAAAAAGAGTCATTCTGAAGTCTTTCTTCATTTTCACCACAAAGCCTCTCTAAGAATACCACATACTGGAAGGTTGGTTCGGACGAGATCGTACGGAAAGACTAGTAAGACCAAGCACACCGGTTATGACATACACCCTAGAAATCCGAGATAAGGAACATGGCCTAGTAGAGGCCTCAAGAGTCCAACCTACATTGGAAGAAGTGCATCGTCTTCTGCTGTCAGTTAGTAAGAGTTTAGCAGGCATCACCACCGAGCAACGAAGTACCCGGGTTCTTTTAGAAGAGATATCGGCCGAAAGAACGGCACCACGAGGGTTTGAACGTCCGCTTTCGAGTTGAGATTAGGGGAAAACCTCGCATCATCAAGCACCAAATCCTCTTCACGGTCAAGAAGTACCACCAGTCATCCCCGAAAACACCGTCCAAACAACATGCCCTAACCCCCTGGCACTAAACCAAACTAATAACCAAGTTCAATGGGCCCCAGATTCTGGACCAACCTATCAGCAGCCAGAGCCACCGATTGTATGGCCCCAACCCTAGGGACAACAAGGTTTCGAAAATCAATACCCGCAGTGGCCACATATCCCCTTGAGGCCAGCCCCAATTATTGCCCCGGCAGCACCGCTAAACGAGTTTCCAGATATGAACCTTCTCCGAGCAGCCTATGCAGAATCAGTAATAGTCAGAGACCAATCTGAGGAAGTGTCATGAGAAAGTGAAGAGTTAAAGAAGTTAAAAGAACAAATGAGAATCCTACAGCAAGGAATCTCTCAGATGAAAGGGGCAGATGAGATCACATATATTAAAGCCTTTTCCCTTTACCCTGAAGCAAGATTGCCCCAGGGGTTCAAACTCCCTCCTATCACCAAGTTTACCGGCACAACCCCCCCCCCCCCAAAAAAATACACCTCCAATCCTACATACGATCCATGCAAGTATCTAGTTGCGGGGAACCTGAGTTAGCCCAAGCTTTCCACACGACTCTCACAGGAGCTGCCTTAAGATGGTTTTTTGATTTGGAGAGACACCGAACGAAGACATGGGGAGACATTGTTAAAGAGTTCATGAGCAAGTACAGGTCGAACGAAGACTTAAAAATCACCTGAAAATATTTAGAGATGACAAAGCAAGGAGAGAAAGAAAGCTTCAGTGATTTCGTCACCCGCTGGAGAGAGATGGCTTCTCAGACGTCGAAACGACCTGACGAGGAAGAGCAGTTAGAGATTATACAGAAGAATTTTACCCCAACAGTTGTGAATTGCAAGGAAGAACACGTCTTTCCACACTTTCAAGCTCTATTAAGTATGGGTTCACAAATAGAGGACGAATTGACCAGAAAGGCAGAGACAGAAACCAAGAAACTAGCCTACGCCGGAAAAAAGACTGTTACACCAATCGTAAACCAGCTAAGCTCCTACCAATACCAATAGAATCCCTTTCAACCACAACACACGCCATCGATGAATTGGCCTGTACAAGCAGAATCATCAAACACCGAAGCAAAGAAGAAGAGGAATTTTTGCACTATCCCCACCACTTTAACCAAAAGCTTGGAATTACTCAAAAATGCCTGGCTTGTCACCCCGCTCAATCTTCGCCCCCCACCAAACCCCATCCCAAACACATGGAGGATGAACGAGAACTGTCTATACCATCAAGCCGCCGGCCACGACACCAATCGTTGTTTGGCTCTCAGGCATCGCATCCAAGATTTGATAGAAGCAGGGACCATACCCGCACCCGATGGGCCCAGTGTCAGTCATAACCCGTTACCTAACCATGCTCCAGCAGCTGGAATCAACATGTTAACAACAGATGAAGAAGGATTTAATCCTGTGGGTCTCATCCAAGACGATCCGACCTATCCCAAGGTCGGGACAGAACCTGATATAGCCAATCAAACTGCAGCTATCTACGGGAAAGGGAAAAATTCGAAGAAGAACCCGATGACCAAGCCCCCGGGTAAAATACAGTTGGCACAAGGCCTCAATCCAATCATTGACCAATGGATGGAAAAGATGAGCTTCATACCAAGACATGGCCTCGGGAAGACAAACCAAGGGATACCACATCCACTTTCATTCACAACTAACCCCGAAACGTTAGGGTTAGGATGGCCCCAAGGTAAAACAAGACAACTAAAGAAACCTCGAGCCCTGAGGGACACGGAAGAGGCAATCTGCATGACAGAGACCTCCCCCACTACTTTCAGCTGGTCTGTAAGAACAGATCCACCAATCGACCCAGATCCAGCTGCTTCATGGGTCCAGCAAATCACCCAGTCAGGAAGGGTTTATCAGCCACCACCTGTCGAGTTGGAGAAACAAATACCCCCTAAGGAGATAGGGGATGATAAGGTTTTGGAACAGTTGAAGAAGACTCAGGCCCATATCACCATTTGGGGACTTTTGGTTGCCTCTAAATCCCATCAAATTGCCTTCATCAAAATGTTGGACGAAGCAGTTATATCTCCCGACTCCACCCCCGAACAAATATCGAGCATGATCGAATCACTATTTATACAAAGGAGTTTGTCCTTTTCTGAGGAGGACTTATCACCATTGGAGAGGAAGCATAGTCTGGCACTGCATATCACAGTCTGAACCCGAGGAAAGATCATCCCCCAGGTGCTCATCGATAATGGATCCACCATCAACGTCTACTTTCTCAAAACCTCCAAATGCTTGGGCATCACAGAGGAAGAACTCTCTCCATCCGCAATAACAGTCAAAGCCTATGATAACACCAGAAGAGCCGTGCTAGGGTTCCTAAGGCTCGACCTGTTAGTTGGTCCAAGAAACTTTCCTGCTGATTTTCATATTATCAGCATACCAGCCAGCTTTAACTTCTTACCAGGCAGGGCTTGGTTACATGACATTGGGGCCCTCCCTTCATCGTTACATCAGAAGATCAAGATTCCGTTCGGAGAAGAGATAGTTACCATATAAGGAGATCCTGAAAGGACTTTGTCAGACATTGAACTACCAGTATTGGGAATCGGCAGCCAGAGCATACAGTTGGGGGGTTTTTCTTATGAGCCTCAGGTATAAGCACTCACTACTCAGAGGATAGAATATTTGCCTCCAGATAATGTCCTGGGCTTTAGCGCAAAAATCACAAACATGCTGAGAATGATGAAATATCTACCCGAAACCAGTCTGGGTATGGGAAACCACGGCTTCTCCAAGCCTTAGAGCCTGTGGAAAGACACGAGAAAGAGGGTTTAGGGTATCAAAGCAACAAAGAGGACAACCACGAAGAAAAAGGCCGAGGGCACCATTTCCCGAGTTTCAGTTCACTCAACGACTTCTTCATCAAAGAAGGAGCGGACTTTCCTTTTTGTGGTTTTCAAGAACCCTGGAGAAATGAAGATGGAAGAAGCATGCCCATGTGGGAAATTTTTTATGAAGACAACTTGTACTGCAAGGAGGAGATCACACACTCCTTCTCCACCAAGCTTAATATCGAACCCAAAATCCAGAGTAAAGAAAAAGAAGAAAGTGAGAACAAGGATGATGAAGAGGAAAAAATGATGGGAGATCTCTTTAACGTCATGGCCCTAGAGAACGATGAACCAATAGATGATCCGGTGCACTTAATTCACACCGATCCAGAGTACCAAGAAAAGGGGGGAAAGAGTGAAATTGTAAGGGTAAGAGATAAGAGCGAGGGTAGGGCTAAGGAGGAGTCACTCCTATATTTACTTTTTAAACTTGTACCTGTAAGCACTGTTATCAATAAAGAAGGTTCTATTTTACGGTATCCTGTTAGTTTTAATTCTGTAATTGTCTATATAGAAATGGAAAGACTAAACGAACACCCTGAATGGGAGGAACAGCGTATACAGAGCGGGAAAGGAGACACTCTTGTGATTAATCTCGAGACGAAAAAGAAAAGGAAAGAGGTTCGTATTGGGGCGAATCTAAATGAAATTGAAAAGAAAGAATTCATACAAACTCTAAAAGAGTACGTGGATGTCTTTGCCTTGTCTTATGCCAATATGCCAGGATTGAACAGCCAGATAGTCATGCACTAAATACACACCAAACCCGAGTCCAAACCTGTTGAACAGAAGTTAAGAAAACTCACGCCAAAATGGTCCCTGAAAGTGAAAGAAAAAGTAATGAAGCAATTGACAGTAGGCTTCTTACAGGTGATCGATTACCCTTCGTGGTTAGCCAACATTGTGCCCGTTCCAAAGGCAAATGGGAAAGTCCGCATGTGTGTGGATTACCGGGATCTCAACAAAGCTTGCCCGAAAGATTATTTTCCTTTACCGAACATTGATCTAATAGTGGATAACACTGCCAACCACGCTCTGAAGTCATTTGTGGATGGTTTTACCTGGTATAACCAAATCAAGATGCACCCAGACTACCAAGAGAAAATAGCATTTATCACTCCGTGGGGAACGTATTGTTACACTGTCATGCCATTTGGACTAAAGAATGCTGGTGCAACTTATCAGAGGGCGGCTACCGCTATCTTCTATGACATGATCCACAAAGAGGTAGAGGTTTACATTGACGACATGATCATCAAATCGAAAGAAAGAGAAGGCCATATCCCAGCACTACGGGCTTTTTTGACCGACTCCGCCAATATCAGATGAGACTCAATCCCTAGAAATGCGTATTTGGGGTGACAAAGGGAAAATTGCTAGGTTACGTTGTTAGCAAGAAAGGTATCGAGGTAGATCCAGCAAAGGTTAGAGCAATCCAAGAGATGCCCAAGCCTCGCACCAAGAGAGAAGTCCGGGGGGTTTTGGGCAACTTACAATACATCAGCAGGTTTATCACCCAACTTACCCAGACATGTGAACCCATTTTTAAACTCTTGAGGAAATCATCATCAGGAGAATGGGACGAACAGTGTCAAGAGGCATTCGATAAAATCAAGAGCTGTTTTTTCAACCCTCCGATACTGGCACTACCTCAGCCAGGACTACCTTTGATCTTATACCTCACAGTCACGGACACAGTCGCAGGATCCATGCTGGCTCATCACCTGGCCACTACCCTAAAGGAACAAGCCATTTACTACATAAGTAAGAAGTTATCGCCATTTGAAATGAACTACACACCGTTGGAGAAATCTTGCACTTCCCTCGTCTGGGTGACACAGAAACTCCGTCATTACATGCTTATCTTCCCAGTCATCTTAGCATCTCGTATCGACCCGCTGAAGTATCTGTTCGAGAAACCAACTCTATCAAATCGAATGGTAAAATGGCTATTTTTACTCTCTGAGTTCGACATCACGTACATGACCCAGAAGTCAATAAAGGGCAAGATCATTGCAGATTACCTAGATGACAATCCAATACTCGGCGAGATGATAGAAGAGGCCAAATTTCAAGATGAAGCCATCATGAACTTGGAGGTGGATGAAGAATGGAAGATGTATTTCAATGTAGCAGCCAACCGCAACGGGAATGGGATAGGCATCATGTTAGTTTTCCCTGATCAGACCTCATCCATATCATATCGCCTGAATTTTTCATGCACCAATAACATGACCGAGTACGAAGCTTGCATAGTCGGGTTAGAGATCGCATTACAGAAAGGAATAAGGAGAGTACAAGTTTACGGGAATTTTGCATTAGTGATACACTAAATTTTGAAAGAGTGGAAAATCATAGATGAGAAGTTGATCAAAGAACAGTTTCACCGACGCACTGGCCACGTTAGCCTCAGTGATTAACATCCCGGAGGGAATAGAAGAAATCACCTTGACAGTAGAGAAAAAACCCAGTCTAGCTTACTGCATGGCCATCGAGTTTGAAGATGAAGAGTCTGTAAGCTCATCAACATGGTTTTATGATATTTGGAACTTGCGAAAAAGTAATAAGTACCCCGAGCAGACAAATAAGCAGACACGTGCTATGCTCTAAAGGCTGGCATCAAGGTTTATACTCTGCGCCGGGAGATTATACAAGAGAAATCATGATGGGACTCATCTCCAATGCCTCACGGAAGAGGAGTCCGTAAGAATGATGGATCATGTACATGGTGGAGACTACGGACCTAACGTGAGCGGTCACACGCTAGCTCAAAAAATTGTCAGGCAAGGATACTATTGGTCCAAACTATAGAGCGACTGCAATGACCACGTATGTCGCTGCCACAAGTACCAAATATATGCCAAGTCTCAGAAATTCGCCCCGAGAGAGTTATACAATATGACTGCTCCATGGCCCTTTGCAACTTGGGGGATTGACATCATCGGGAAGATATCGCCCAAAGCAAGTAACGGCCACGAGTTCATCTTGGTAGCCATAGATTATTTCACCAAGTGGGTAGAAGCGGAATCTTATCAGATCCTGGACGCTAAGAGGGTAGCTCAGTTCATTCGAAGAAACATCATCTGTAGATATGGGGTCCTGCATGAGATAGTTTCTGACAACGGTACTCATTTTGAAGGAGAGGCTAATCTTGTTATGGAAGAATATGGTATTACCAGGCACAGATCTTCTCCGTATCGCCCACAGACCAATGGGGTTGTCGAGACTGGCTAGAGAAACTCCCGTATGCATTGTGGGATTATCGAACTACGGAGAGAGTATCTACAGGAGCTACTCCTTTCTCTCTTACTTATGGGATGGAGGTTGTCCTCCCAGTAGAACTAGAAATCCCTTCCCTCCGAGTGGTTTTGGAAAACCAGATCAATGAAATCGAATGGGTTCAAGCCCGTTACAATGAGCTAGCCTTGCTAGACGAGAAGCGACTGAAAGCTACATATCATCATCAGGGGTATCAAAATCAAATCGCTCGAGCTTTTAACCAGAGGGTAAAGACCAGGGGAATCAACGAGAATGATATCATATTGAAAGAGATCCGAGAACCTGCCATAGATCCGAGAGGGAAATTCGAACAAAAGTGGACTGGGTCGTATATCGTCAAAGAAATTTACACAGGGGGAGCCGCAAAACTCACAGATTTAGATGGACAGTTACTACATTCACCCGTCAACATAGATCGACTGAAGAAGTATTATCAGTAGAAACATACAATGTACCATTAAGAACTACGTAAACCTGAGCCCTAACCCAACTTATGCTTTTGTAAAAAATCAAAACGGGGAACGTAGGTAGCCTGAGAAGTGACTTCAGGACCGGTTTAATCATTTATAAAAACTGTCTTGTCACCAGCAGTCCTCCATATATTATTCAAAGGTGGTTCAGAATACCAAGCATTACAAAGAAGCTGTAGTTACAAAATACATAAAGAAACCTAAGCCCTAGGGGTCGGCCAAGCAGGATCCTCAGTAGCCAAGTCAATCTGGGCCTCATCCAAGATCTGGTATGCCAAGACAATGCTATCCTCGATAGGCTTAGAAATTCATGAATCAAAATCACTCCATCTGAAAGGGGTCGCCGACCAGCTCTTCTTCCAGAAATTGCCAGTGAGAACAGATGATGTCTACCCAAAGAGGTCGAGAGATACCAAAGCGGTTATGAACGAACTGTCTGGTCAAACGGCCCCACCACAACCCCTCTATAGACAAAGAAACATATGGAGTAACAAACTTGAGCTCCGAAAAAAAGTTGTTCAAATTAAAAAGGATGTTCTGGGGAATATTAAAATGACGTAGAAGACGCTTGGGAAGATAGAAAGAAGTAAACCAGAGACCCCTGAGTCGAACGTAATTCTGCCCACCTACACCTACCACCATCTCCCTGAGTTTCCACCACGGAATATACCAACGGATTGCACGAAAATTCTCAGAAAACCATATAGTCCAGTCAGAGGAAGACATGGTCAAAGCACAAAAAAGAGGACGACGAAAGAAATGTGTCGAATTGTCCAGTTGAACCCCATTAAAACGATCAAAAGCGCTCCAGCAACCACATGTACAACAAACGTGGGATTCCCCTAAGAAAAGTCGAGGACCCCCTTTGAAGATCATCCAAGCCATTCAGAGTCTCAACAAGAATAATGGGCACTACCGTTTCCCCATTTTGAACTTCATGAATCAGGCTAAGAATCATATGATCAACTAAGGTAGAGCCCGTGACCAACATCATGTCCGAAACCAAACAGATCAGAGCCGCAGCAGTACGACCAGAACTCAAGGAGGGATCATCCTCGTGCCGATGAAAGAAATTGACCATCCGATGAAGATCCAGCAAACCCCCAGTAATAAAACGATCACATGCCACTTGGAGAATAGATAATAAAGCAATGAGAATATCCCGGGGACTAACATCATCAATAGGGACGGCCATGGGCAACCGTGTGTCAGAACGAATGAGCCACGAGAACTCCTCAAAAGTCGAACAAAGCTCGTCTAAACCAAAACGGAAGAGGTGTTCTCCCGATTGTCAGAAGTACAGGGCCCCTAGAATGAAAGATAAGTCTACTGGACGAAAACCCCACGCCGCCAGGGGACTAAAAACGCCAAAATTTAGACCATTTTCCGAAGATATTAAGGCATCCCAGGCTTTGATATACAGAAAGTCATTTTTCGAGAGAAAAGAAGACATTTCGGTACAAAAGGGAGAAAGTAAAAGAGAATGGTATGAGAATGAAGGAAGAAAACAAGGAGTATTTATAGAAAAAGGGTGTCCTATACCTATTTGTCGCGCGACAAACTCATCTCAGGAAGAGATTGTCGAGCGACAAACTACTTTCCAGGAAGGATTGTCGCGCGACAATAAAGCTTACGAGCTTACTTTTTTCAGAAATCTTTGCCAAAAAGAAGTACTTATGTATGTATCTTATTATTTTTCTCACCGTTTTCTGTTTTTCAGAAATCTTTGAACCTTCCCACAATCAAGGTATGATTTTCAGAGTAATTAATATATACGCATCACACACGGATAAAAGACATTTCTTAAAAATAAATAATTCTTAAAAGACATCATAAAATACGAAATATTTTTATGTCTATATGAGCTGTCTAACATTTGTCCAAAATTAGTTCCTAAAAAAAGCTATACAGGGAGACTAATCATAACAAGCGCGCTTCGACACGCTCTCGCTATCACCCGAAGCCTCCTCAGGGGTAGGGGCAACCACGGGAACAGCCGGGGAGGGTCCAACAGCCTAAGAAGGTTTTGTCGCCGGAGAAGGGGCTATAGGTCGAATCACCGAAGAACGTAAATGCCTAGAAGTCTGACTACTACTCCTCCGAGACTCAGTCCGTATCCGGGAGGGAATAATAGGGTTGTCGGCATGTAGAGAAGCCTCCAGCACCCGCCGGTAACTGCTAGCATATAAAAGGGGATCCCGACCAACATACTAGAGCAGGTTCCAGTTGTATAGATAATGCGCATGAAGGGCCATCAGATCCGCGGCTCGAACGCTCACCAACTACGAAGGGATACAAGAAGAGAGATATTAGCACAATTAAAAAGAAAGAATACAATGTACAAAAGAGAAAAAGGAATAAAATCTACCTCATCACCCATGCGCCCTCCCAGGTAATCAAATGTGCCGTCAGGAAGAGGGAACTCAGGGACAACATACCGGCGAAGACCAGTGCCAACATAATCAATATCTCGAGGTAAGGATGGTAAGGTCACCACCGGAATGGAAGAACCCACTGGGACCGCTGTAGATGAAGAACTGCCCCTCACAAGTAAGAGGATGAGGGCCCATGGCAGAAGGAGACAGAGGCATCAGCGTAGCATAAGTCCGTACACTCGGAGGGTCCACCACAACAGTCTCTCTCAAGGGAGGGACCCCACTTGATAGAGTAGTCACGCCGGCAGGAGGCGTCCGTCCAAACTGATCATAATCGAAGTCTGGTCCAAGATCGGTTGGCCCCCAAGACCTCTCAGTAAAATTTGAATCCTCAAGAATGGTCCCTAGTGGCCTAGTAGGAAGCTGGACACCCTCGGTAGTAGTACCAGGAGCTGTCTGAAGTCCCTCTGCCGGCCCTGCCCTAGCACTCGATCCCAGAGCCTTGGTTCAACACCACCTCCCCCCTCAGGTCCGGCAGCCCCTCCCTCAGTAGCTGGGGGAACCACCCTCTCGCCATCAGGGTCCTCATCATCTGAATTCGGTACAAGGTCCCTCTGGTTGGGGACCGAAGGCAGATAACCAGGGACTGTCCTCAATAGATGCAACTGTCTCCGAATGTAGTTGGGATCTCCGCCTAACGACCGATACCGATTATAAAAAACCTGACCCTGAGACCCCTTAGGCTCCCTCATCAGGTAAAGAGACGCAAAAGTAGCGTAATCGCCCTCCTCGGTCAGGGGTAAGAAATTAAGCCCGTATACCAAAGAAAGCACCGTCACGGTATCGATCTCACCGGTCGAACTCATAAGAACTGGGGGGAATGTCGGGACCCGCGGCCACTAAACCAGGGTATGTTGACGAATGACCCGCTCGCCCAGATAAAAGACTAGGCCATACTCATCATGAATCAATCGCCTCATCCTCGAGGCAATAAGAGCACGAGCATGACCATAATGCAACCCCATATCACCCCACGGGGCCCACTCAATCTGCAAAAAGAGAAAACAAAGAAGAAATTTTAAATATAGTGTATTATATATATAAAGCATTAATATATCTTTTTATTGTATGTAAAACTCACATGCTCCTCCAACAGGTCGGAAACAGCGGCAACATCAGTCTTTCGAGTCCAATAAACATAAGGAGCTCGATAGTTCCCCGCCATGAATCGACGAAGAAGCGGGAACTGATCCTCATTCTCCACGAGGAGGTCAACCTAAGCTAGATCCCTGCGGGTATAAGCTATAAACCAACTCTAAAAAAGGGAAAGCATACAGATATTTAGCAGATATATAAACAGGAAATAAAGAGGATAAGAAGAGAGTGCAATTAGACAGAAAAGGATCATACCTCCCAAAGCAAAGAAAAGCCCTTAAGGCTAAGGGCTAAGTGACGCGAAACCTGGTCCATGGCGTCGTAAAGAATGGCCAAGATAAAGCCACCCCAATTGTAGTCAAACAGGGCGCTGAAGTCTCTGAGGAACGGCAGCCACCAAAGATGAGCTGTGTCCCTCCCACGGGCCTCAAAAAGGTCATGGAATGTCAGTAAAAGGAGGACCCGAGAGTACTGATGAGCCTCTTGTCTCTTCATATGCCCTCCGACGACAGTGATCCGAGCCTTCTCCGATGCTAATCGAACCATCAAAACAGCACGAGAAATCGTATCTCCTGAGCTCCATCACTCCAAAAACCACCCCAAAGCACCGACTATGCCCTCGGGAGTAAGGCATAGCGAAACATCAATCTGAATTGAGACACCCCCGAGGGTATCTCAGTCAAAGCAAAGAGATCCAGGGGCGTCGTCTCCCCCCAACTCCAGTGGAAGGTGTGTGTAGTATCCCACCAGTGAGAAGCTAGCGCAGTCACCAATACTACCGCATGGGACACCGGCTCCGACAACGCATCCAAGAAAGAACTAAAGGGAGTCGTAAAAAACAACTCTTACACGGGGGCCGGTGCCTGTCACCACTCTGTAGAAATAGTGTTGGGAGAATCCCAACCTCAACCAGCCCACTATAGACAGACAACAGATGTATTGAATAAAAGATTATGAGAGTTATAAAGTTTACAGGGGTAAATTATGTAATTTTCAAAACCTTAGGGTATTTTAGTGAGATTATGAGAGTTATAGGGTTTACAGAGGTAAATTATGTAATTTTCAAAACCTGAGGGTATTTTGGTGAGATTATGAGAGTTATAAGGTTTACAGGGGTAAATTGTGTAATTTTTAAAACCTGAGGGTTTTTTGGTGAGATTATGAGAGTTATAAGGTTTACAGGGGTAAATTGTGTAATTTTCAAAATCTAAGGGTATTTTAGTGAGATTATGAGAGTTATAGGACTTACGAGGGTAAATTGTGTAATTTTCAAAACCTAAGGGTATTTTAGTGAGATTATGAGAGTTATAAGACTTACGAGGGTAAATTGTGTAATTTTTAAAACCTGAGGGTATTTTAGTGAGATTATAAGAGTTATATGACTTACGAGGGTTAAATTGTGTAATTTTCAAAACCTGAGGGTATTTTAATGAGATTATGAGAGTTATAGGACATCCGGGGGTAAATTGTGTAATTTTCAAAACCTGAGGGTATTTTGGTGAGATTATGAGAGTTATAAGGTTTACAGGGTTAAATTGTGTAATTTTTAAAATTTGAGGGTATTTTAGTGAGATTATGAGAGTTATAGAACTTACGAGGGTAAATTATGTAATTTTTAAAACATGAGGGTATTTTAGTGAGATTATGAGAGTTATGAGGTTTACAGGGGTAAATTATGTAATTTTCAAAACCTAAGGGTATTTTGGTGAGATTATGAGAGTTATAAGGTTTACAGGGGTAAATTATGTAATTTTTAAAACCTGAGGGTATTTTGGAGAAATTATGGGAGTTATAGGGTTTACAGGGGTAAATTATGTAATTTTCAAAACCTGATGGTATTTTTGTGAGATTATGAGAGTTATAGGGTTTATAGGGGCAAATTATGTAATTTTCAAAACCTAAGTGTATTTTAGTAAGATTATGAGAGTTATAGGGTTTTACAGGGGTAAAAATATGTAATTTTCGGAATCTAAGGGTATCACGGTAAAGTATATATTTTTCTAGTCGGATAAAATTATCAAGGAAGCATAGGTACTAATACTATGTTTTAAATATACGCAGGAAACAACAACTAATGAAAAACATGCGTAAATACATAAAAGGAAGGATTTCAAGAAAAACATACCAAGTGCCGCCGACGGATCTCATGAGCAACTGGCTCCATCAAAAGCCAGGGAACAGCCGGGACCGGAACAGCGCGGGTCACGTCCGGGTAAACCACGGGACGGCCACGATCCACGCCATCCTCGCTGTACCATTCTAACGCGTCCCAATTATCGTGGTGGGGACTGCAGCGCAAGACGCCGTGAGCGTCTGTGAACGTAACCTCCTCTTGGTCGCCCACCAACCTATCAGGCTGTCCTCCCTGAACAGGATCCATAGTGGTATCGGTATAAAATATGAGAAAGTCTAAAAAAGGTCTAAACCGGCAGAGCTCCCACGAGAGAAAAAGAGAGAAGAAAGAGCTAGAGAGAGAAAGATAATGAAAAGAATGAGGTGGAATGAGCTCAGCACAAGGATTATATACTGGAGGCATTTGTCGCGCGACAAATGCCCTTTTTGTCGCACGGCAAAAGGCTCATCACCGAAATGTCGCGCGACATTTCCCCCTACCCGAATTTTTGACCCTTTTTCTTTCTTTGCTTTATGCAGAAACACATCCAAAAAAGAGTTTTTTTGGGTTTTTTTACAGAAACACACTTACGAGTGATTGAGAGAGTAAAAGTCATATCTTCAGAATCGTGAAACAAACCGCAAAGGAATTTCTGATCCCTAGGGAACCAAAATCCAGCAACGAGAAATGTGAAAATATCAAAGTAAAACGGGAATATAAAAAAATTGAAAGAGTAGAAAAGAGAAAAATCCCGCATGAGCTCCCAGGGAAAGCGAGAAAAACAGAAATGAAGAGTGGCAGGGAGAGCCACACCAAGAGTGACAGCTAGGCTAAACCGACTCAGGGCTTCGTCTTGGGTGAGTAAGGCTCCTGATCACGCCAAAACGGGAAAAAAGAAGCTCCTGACCAAAACAGAAAAGGCAGGAAAAGCTTCCCCAAAAGAGGGAGAAATAAGGATATCGAAAAACAGAAAACGATATGGGCATGATTCTCTAAGAAAAAAGATAACAGATAAAACCCGGAAGGGATCAGAAATTTCCTTTCAGGCAAAATTTCTTTTTAGCACGATACAGAAGAGAAAGACTTGGAAAGCAAAACATCACTCTGCAAAAAAACAATAGAACCCAGAAAATTGCTTTTCAGGAAACAATTTCTTCAAAGAGACAAAGAAAGCAAGAAGGGGTTTTCAAAGAATTCTTGGATAAAAGGGATTGAGAAGAAGCTCTTTCACCTCAAACAAAAACTTTCTCTCTCTCAAGAGAAGATATAAAAAAAATGATCCTTAGGAATCACATAACACAAGCCTTCTCTAGAGGCAACAGCGCCAAGAGTACAAAAGCCCTCTCAGGAGGCAGTTACCATTTATTTTTCTTATGCACAGCAAAAAGCCCTCCCAGAGAGGCACGTGGAGCAAAAAAGCCCTCCCAGAGAGGCAAGTGGATAAAAAAGCCCTCCCAGAGAGGCAAAGTGGAGCAACAAAGTCCTCCCAGAGAGGCAAGTGGAGCAAAAAGTCCTCCCAGAGAGGCAAGTGGAGCAAAAAACCCTCCCAGAGGGCACGTGGAGCAAAAAAGCCCTCCCAGAGAGGCAAGTGGATCAAAAAGCCCTCCCAGAGAGGCAAAGTGGAGCAACAAAGTCCTTCCAGAGAGGCAAGTAGAGTAAAAAGCCTTCCCAGAGAGGCAAAGTGGAGCAACAAAGCCCTCCCAGAGAGGCAAAATAGAGCAACAAAGCCCTCCCAGAGAGGCAAGTGGAATAAAAAGCCCTCCCAGAGAGGCAAGTGGAGCAAAAAGTCCTCCCAGAGAGGCAAAGTGGAGCAACAAAGCCCTCCCATAGAGGCAAAAGTGGAGCAAAAAGCCCTCCCAGAGAGGCAAAAGTGGAGCAAAAAGCCCTCGAAAGAGGCAAACGAGGTAACACAAGCCCTCTCCGGAGGCACTCACGGGCACTTCTGCATGAACGCACTCTCTTAGAGTTCTTATGGAAGTCATGGATCACGGTCTCTTCCGGTCGCCTCAATTCCTTGCAAGCAAGGAGCTAGAGTCGAGAGGGTCTGTAGACACTCTAATCCGTGACTCCTGCAAGAACCCTAATGAGCCTTCGCTAGTACTATTGAAAAGTCTGTTACGCACACGGAAGTACCAGAAACTGCTCCGGGAAGTTGTAACCCAACAAACCTTTTGTTTGAGGGACTTGTCGTGCGACAATTCTACTTTTTTTTAATGTATGTCCCACGAAAAAAAGAGATTGTCGTGCGACAAACCTCTAGATGTCGCACGACAAACTCCTCTGACCCAGACCATCCACTCCCTGACACATCAGTCTGTCAGGGACATCACTTCAGCCGTTTGTCGCACGACATTGACCTGTATGTCGCGCGACACTTGCCCTTTTTGGGGGAATGTCGCGCAACAATCTCCCCCGAGCAGTATAAATAGGCCAACACTCCAAGAGAAAGGAGGAGGTTCTTTTTTTAAGAGTGATTTAAGAAAAAAGAAGGGTTATTATCTAAAAATCTGATTTTCTAAAGAAATATCCGATGAATCTCCGAGTTTTAACACTCGACGTCTCTAATATTGAAAGTCGAATTCTCGACTAGATCTAGAGAAGAAAAGCCTATATTCGCCGGATTATCTTCGGTCATATTATATTTTCTCCCTCGTATTCTTATTATTATCGCCGGGAAGGTAACTAAAATTCCTTCTAGTAATTAAGATTATGTCTGTATACTAGTTTTATTATTATAGACTTGTTTAAATCTCATTGTAAGTTTGCTATATATACGTATACATGTTATTTTCAGAAGTACTATAAGTGAGTAAGGAGTTGGCTTGCTTAGGCCAACATAAACCGAAAGCATTTACTTCCACCCTCCTCGTTCCAATTTTAATTAAGTTTATTATTTCTAAACTCTTTTTATTTGTTGTTCTGTCCACTTTCTAGCTGGAAAAACTTATTGTCAAGTTATTGATATTCTATCATTTTTAAGCAAAACAACTTGATAAAATCATTTGTAAAACCAGAAGAAGTAAGACCATTTATCATCCCGCTAAAACCAAGTTTTCAAAACCTGGACTGATAAAGCTTACTTAGGAATTAAATTCAGATATATTTAGTCTTCTATATAGACTATAATGTATCTGATAAACTCTCCTCAAATTCCATATCAAATCAATTCCTATAAAATTCGATCTTTTCTAAACTAACCAAACGAGATAATTGATATTGTTATCTGAGGAAATAATACCGAATTACTCTCATTTCAAAATTGATAAGATAAACTTTTGTCACTAGTAATCAAATTTCGACAAAACTAAAACATCGGATCACGGAATACAAGATTTTTATCCCTTTTCCCGCATTTCCCAAAATCAGGTTTTCATTAGTTATATTCAGAAAGCAATAGAATATTAGTAAAAGCATCCAAGTTTTTCAACATAGAATAAACATATAAGACCACTAGAGACCGAAAGGGCGGAATGGGTGCTTAACACCTTCCCAAACCGTAATATAGTTCCCGAACCTTATAGAATCCTGGTTTTGTAGAGAAACGTGTAAAGAAAGGCTTATCTGTAGCCTTTTCTCTTACACAACTATTTTTGTCCGTTTTCTCGTAAAACGTACTGGCGACTCTGGATGAACCCTCTTGCATTTAAAAATAGGATAGAGGGACACCCGATATGAACTATCAACACATAGAAGCAAATGGAACAACGAAATCCTTTATGATGTTTCAAACTCCCAAACTAGAGGCTGAGACCCTGGGGTCGCATTTGCGGATTCTCACAGTTATTCAAATAAATTTTAATAGATGATTTTTTCGGAGTTTATTTAGTTTTCTTTCAATATACAAATTGAATAATTTAAAATCATTTAATTCATAACTTATATAATTTGAATGTTTAACTGCAAAAATAAACTAATATATAAAGTAATAAACTTAATTTAATATTTAAGACATTAAAAAAGAAAAAATAAAGACATTTAAATTACATAATTTATAACTATTATATAAGTTTATGTGGAAAAAAATCGCATCACACATTTTTTTGTTAAAATAAAAAAAATTACAATATATTAATTTACAATAAAATAATTTTTTTATAGTAAAATAATTATAATTGGTATAATTTATCCAACAAAACAAGCCAAATGAGGATGTTTATTATTTTTGTGTTAGAGAGAATAAATGACCTGAAAATGATAGAGGGGAAAAGAGAAGGTGAGAATAAATGAAATTTGTGACTATGGGCCCTCCTTTACATTGTGGGGCTCCTCCTATCACTTAGGCAGTAGGCACAGGCCTAGTTAGCCTACTGTGGACACCCTGATCCGTGACCCCCGTAAGAACCCTAACGACCTTCGAGAAGTACTGTTTTTGGAGTCTGGGACCCACCCGAGCACCCGAAACTGACCCGAAAGGGTTTGTTGGCCAACAAACCTATTTTTAAGTGGGATTGTCGCATGACATATCAGTGTGTCGCGCGACAATCACTGCTATGTCGCGCGACAATCTCCTCTATGTCGCGCGACAAACCCCTCTGACCCAGACCATCCATTCTCTGACACATCAATCTGTCAGAGACATCACTTCAGCTGTATGTCGCGCGACATTGGTCAACATGTCGCGCGACACTTGCCCTTTCTGGAGAAATGTCGCACGACATTTTTCCCCAAGCACTATAAATAGGCCAACACCCCCAAGGGTTCAAGGACAGCAACTTGGAATTGGAGAATTATTGACTCATATCTGATTTTCTAGCCTTTCGTCAAGTATTTTCTATTATAATCTTATTTCTGAGGAATTATCGAATCTATTCACGACACTCGACGTGTCCCATTTTTGGAATCAAATTCTCGAAAATATCTGAAGAAGGAAAAGATTATTATCGCCAGAGATCTCTATGCCGCATTATATTTTCTTTCTTATTATTATTCTCGTCGAGAAGGTAAATAAAATCTCTTCTAGTATTTAAGTTATATATCTGTGTACTTGTTTTACTTTTGTTGCTCTGTCCATGTTTTATTTGAATAAACTTATTACCAAATTACAAAGTAGTCTACTGTTTTCAAAACAAAAAGACCATGATAAAAATCGTTTGCAAAATCAGAAG
Source organism: Lonicera japonica (assembly GCA_021464415.1). Lineage (NCBI taxonomy): Eukaryota > Viridiplantae > Streptophyta > Magnoliopsida > Dipsacales > Caprifoliaceae > Lonicera > Lonicera japonica. The sequence goes on along the minus strand of CM038470.1, from coordinate 27,168,030 downwards.
AATAAGTACATTATCATCCGGATAAAATCCTGTTTTCAAAACCCGAACTGATAAAACTTATCTAGGAATTAAAATCAACATATCCTGTCTTTTTAGACTATGACGTGTCTAATAAACTCCCCTCAAAGAGTTCTAATTCCATATTAAATTAGTCCCGATACAAGATCCGAACTTCTACAAAAGTAATCACAAAACGAAAAACCGTCATTATCTGATGAAATAATACGGGACACTCTTTCAAAATAATAGGTTTTTTGTCATTTGTATTTACATCTTTCAATAATAAAAACATTGGATCTCGGAACACAAAGGTTTTTATCCCTTTCCCCACTTTCCCAAGAATTAGGATTTTCTTCATTTGGAAAGTAGTAGACTGTTAGTAAAAGCATCCAAGTTTTTCAACATAAAATAAACATATAAGACCACTAGAGACCGAAAGGGCGGAATGGGTGCTTAACACCTTCCCAAACTGTAATATAGTTCCCGAACCCTATAGAATCCTGGTTTCGTAGACGAACGTGTAAAGAAAGGCTTATCTGTAGGCTTTTCTCTTACACAACTCTTTTGTCCGTTTTCTCGTAAAACGTACTGGCGACTCTGAATGAACCCTCTTGCATCTAGAAATAGAACATAGGGACACGTGATATGAATTATCAACCAATAAAAGCAAATGGAACAACGGAATCCTCTCCGACGCTTCAGACGCCCAAGAACGGGATCGAGACCCGGGGGTCGCATTTGCGGATTCTCACAGTGGCGACTCTGCTGGGGACACTAGAAAACTAGACTCTTATATGTGGACTTTTGTTTATTTGTTGAATACTTGCTTTTACTGCTTTTTTTACTTATGTTAATTGATTGAGAAGAAACCTTTTTCTAAGAATAGATGTTTTCAAAAATACGTAATAAAGATAATGATATTTGTGAAACCAACCTTTCGAACTTTGTACGCACTTTCACAAAATCATGCATTGGTTCTACGAGTGTGAAATTACCCCTAAACCCTCGGAAGTATTATAAGTGAGTAGGGAGCTGGCTTGCTTGGGCCAGCATAAACCGAAAGCATTTACTTCCACTCTCCTTGGCCAAGTACACCCCCGAGGTATATCGAGTGTCGAGAACACTCACGTACCCGGGAAGTATATCAAAAGGCTCTTGCACGTACCTGCCCCTAGGGTATATCGCAAGGTCTTGCCAAATAAGAGGGAGCCTGAAGCCTTAACCGTTCGTACACCTGCGCTGCATATAAGATTGAGTCAGCTAATACACTTGTCAAACAGTCGTAAGGGATGTACCACCTTACGGCTTACTTACAACACCTTTTTTAAAATCCGAGTCTTTTCTCGGCTATTTTTTGTAGTTCTTTTGGCAAAAATCGAGTCACATCATAGTCTTCCTTCATCTTCGCCACGTGGTTTTCGTCTACAGCCGTGAACAACGATAGTCTGGAAGGTTGGGCCGGTCAAGATCATACCGGGAGATTAGCAAGACCAAGCACATTCTTAATGACTGACGGACGTGAGAATCAAGAGATGGATCAGAGCCTAGCCGAGGCATCAACATTCCAGCCAACCTTAGCCGAGATGCATCGTCTACTAATGACTGTTAGCAAGAATCTAGCGAGCCTCACAACCGAGCAACAGAGTACTCGAGTCCGAGTAGAAGAGTTGTCAGCCGAACGAGCTACACCACCGGGGTTTGAACGGCCACCACCAAATCGAGATCAGAATTAAGGGCAGTCTTCATAAGTACTTCCCCCAGTTCAAGGAACCAATCCACCCCAAACGGGCCCCATCATAGTCGGTCCTGTTCAGACCGATCCCAACAATCAGAATCAATGGGCCCCGGATTCAGGCCCCACTTATCAGCAACAAGAGCCACCCATCGTTTGGCCCCAACCCCAACAAGGCTTTGAGCCTCAGTACCAACCATGGCCACAAGTTCCCCCAAGGCCTATTCCACCCCCGGCTCCGATAGCCCCTACTAATGATTACCCAGACATCAATCGACTCCGGGCAATATATGCTGAACCGGTTATAGTTCGGGAACAGCCCGACGAGGTGTCAAGAGAGAGTGAAGACATAAAGAAACTGAAAGAGCAGATGAAAGTTCTACAAAGGGGGATTTCTCTAATAAAAAGGGCAGACGAGATTACGGACATGAATGCCTTCTCCCTCTACCCGGAAGCAAGATTACCCCAGGGATTCAAACTCCCTTCCATCACCAAATTCACAGGAACCACACCTCCTAAAATCCATCTTCAATCCTACATCAGATCCATGCAAGTGTCTGGTTGTGGAGAGCCGGAGTTGGCTCAAGCCTTTCACATGACTCTCTCGGGGGCCGCCCTGAGATGGTTTTTTGATTTAGAGAGACACCACACAAAGACTTGGGGAGATATTGTCAAGGAGTTCATGACCAAATACGGGTCCAACGAGGATTTAGAAATTACCCGTAAGCACCTGGAGATGGCCAAGCAAGGCGAAAAGGAGAGCTTCAGCGACTTTGTCACCCGCTGGAGAGAAATGGCCTCCCAAATGTCCAAACGGCCCGATGAAAAAGTACATTTGGAGATCATACAAAAGAATTTCACTCAATCCGTATTGAGTTGTATGGGAAAGCATGTATTTCCACACTTCAGAGCCCTGTTAAGCATGGGGTCACAAGTAGAGGAAGAACTGGCCAAGAAAGCAAAAACCGATACCAAGAAAGCCTCATACACTGGGAGAAAGACGGCCACTCCAGCCGTGAACCAACTAAGCTCATACCCATATCAACAAAACCCATTTCAACAGCCACAACAAGCACCTCCAATGAGCTGGCCCGCACAAGGAGACTCTTTGAGCACCGAGGTCAAGAAAAGAAGGAACTTCTGCACTCTTCCCACTACCCTGGTCAAAAGCCTAGAACTACTCCGAAAGGCCAGATTGATCACTCCACTCAACCCGCGCCCCCCACCAAACCTTATTCCCAGTACCTGAAGAATGAATGAGAACTGTGCATACCATCAAACAGCAGGCCATGACACGGAACGCTGCTTGGCTCTTCGCCATCGTATCCAGGACCTCATTGAAGCCGGAACCATCCCCGCACCCGGCGGGCCCAATGTTACCAATAACTCCCTTCCCAACCATGCTCCTCCTGCGGGAATTAACGCCTTAACCACTGATGAAGAAAGTTTTGATCCCGTGGGACTCATTCAAGATGACCCAGCCTACAAGTCACCAGTTGTGCCGCCAAAAAAGGCTCAAGTTGTCCCAGGCCTCAATCCAATAATTGACCAATGAATGGCTAAGATGAATTTCCTACCCGGGTAGGGTTTAGGAAAGGCCAATCAGGGAATCTCACAACCACTCGCAATCAAAACCAATCCCAGAAAATCTGGGATATGATGGACCCAGGACAAGAAGAAACAATCATGGAAGCCCCGAGGTCTTCCCAAGGAGACAATCTGTATGACAGAGACCTCCCCCAAAACTTTCAGTTGGTCTACGAATCCAGAATCACCAGAAACCTCAGAGGGATCAGACCCAGCCTCCCTTTGGATACAGCAAATTACCCGTTCAGGGAGGGTATATCAGCCACCACCAATGGATACCGAGAAATCACCACCTCCTAAGGAAATAGAAGACGATTGAGTACTGGAACATTTGAAGAAAACTCAGGCACACATCACCATTTGGGGCCTCTTGGTTGCCTCCAAACCTCACTGGACCACTTTCATCAAACTCCTAGATGAGGCTGTCATATCACCAGACTCTACGCCCGAACAACTGCCAAACATGATCGGGTCCCTTACAGTCCAAAGAAGTCTGTCATTTTCAGATGAAGACTTATCCCCATTAGGAAAAAAACATAGTCTAGCCCTCCATATTACTGTCCGGACTTGAGGGAAAATTCTGCCACAGGTCCTCATCGACAACGGGTCAACCATAAATGTCTGCCCTTTGAAGACCGCCCAATGTCTGGGTATCTTAGACTCAGAATTTTCTCCATCAGCAGTGACCGTTAGAGCCTATGACAACACCAGAAGGACCGTTCTGGGTTCCCTAAAGCCAGATCTCATGGTCGGTCCCAAAAACTTTCCAGCCGACTTCCAAATCATAGACATTCCCTCCAGTTTTAACCTCCTGTTGGGAAGAGCATGGCTACATGACATAGGAGCACTCCCCTCCTCCTTACACCAGAAGATCAAGATACCGTTCGAAGGGAATATAATCACCATCCAAGGAGATCCTGAGAGGACCTTGGCAGATCTAGAATTACCTGTTTTGGGCATCGGGAGCCAGAGCATACAGCTGGGAGGCTTTTCTTACGAACCTCAAGTGCAAGCTCTCACCACCCAGCGAATCGAGTATCTACCCCCTGATAATATCCCCAGTCTCAGCACCAAGATCACAAATATGCTGAGAATGATGAAATACTTACCTGGAGCCAGTCTGGGAATGGGACATCCAAGATTACTTCAGGCCTTAGAACCAATAACGAGGCGTGAAAGAGAAGGGTTGGGGTACCGGCACACCGAAGAAGACAACCAAGAGAAAAAGGGTCGAGGGCATCAGTATCCGAGTTTTAGCTCTCTGAATGGGTTTTTCGTCAAAGAATGAGAAGACTTCCCCTTTTGCGGCTTTCAGGAGCCTTGGAGAAACAGCGACGGAGATAACCTTCCGGGATGAGAAATCTTCTATGAAGAGGACCTCTATCTCAAAGAAAATATTTTGCACAGCTTCTCTACCAAGTTAACGATCGAGTCGAGAGAAGAAAATGAAGACGAGGAAGATGAAAAAAAAGAAATGATCGGAGATCTCTTCAACGTCATGGCTCTAGAGGATGATGAGCCAAGAGACGACCATGTACACTTAATACATGCCGATCCAGATTACCAGAAAAAGGGGGAAAATAGTGAAATTGTAAGGGTGAGAGATAAGAGTGAGGGTAAGACTAGGGAGGAGTCGCTCCTAGATTTACTTTTTAAACTTATACCTGTAAGCACTATTATTAATGAAGAAAACTCTGTTTTGCGTTATCCTTTTAGTCTCGATTCTGTAATTGCTTATATGGAGATGGAAAGACTAAACGAACACCCTGAGCGGGAAGAACAGCGTATACAGAGTGAGGAGGGAGACACTCTTGTTATTAACCTCGGGACAGAAGAAGAAAGGAAAGAGGTCCGTATTGGGGCAAGTTTAAGCGAGACAGAAAGAGAAGAATTCACACAAACTCTGAATGAGTACGTGGATGTCTTTGCCTGGTCCTATGCAGATATGCCAGGTTTGAACAGCCAGATAGTCATGCACGAGATACACACCAAGCCAGAGTTTAGACCCGTCAAGCAGAAACTAAGAAAGCTTACGCCAGAATGGTCCCTGAAGGTAAAAGAAGAAGTGATGAAACAACTGAGTGTGGGGTTCTTGCGGGTAATCGAGTACCCTTCATGGTTAGCCAACATTGTACCCGTCCCAAAGGCAAATGGGAAGGTCCGCATGTGTGTAGACTTCCGAGATCTCAATAAAGCTTACCCGAAAGACGATTTATCATTACCCAACATTGATTTGATAGTGGATAATACCGCTAACCATGTTTTGAAGTCGTTCGTAAACGGTTTCGCCGGGTATAATTAGATCAAGATGCACCCGGATCACCAAGAGAAAACAACATTCATCACACCGTGGGGGACATACTGCTACACCGTTATGCCATTGGAGCTGAAGAATGCCGGAGCAACATATCAGAGGACAGCTATAGCTATCTTCCACGACATGATTCACAAAGAAGTAGAAGTGTATGTGGACGATATGATAATCAAGTCGAAGGAGAGGGAAGGCCATGTGCCAGCCTTACGAGCCTTTTTTGATCGCCTCCGCCAGTACCTTATGAGACTCAATCCGTATAAATGTGTGTTCGGGGTAACCAAAGGAAAGCTCCTGGGCTATGTCGTCAGTAAAAAGGGAATCGAGGTAGACCCTGCTAAAGTTCGAGCTATCCGAGACATGCCCGAGCCTCGTACCGAGAAAGAAATCTGGGGATTTTTGGGTAATTTGCAGTACATTAGCAGATTCATCTCTCAGCTTACTCAGACTTGCGAACCTATCTTCAAACTCCTGAGGAAGTCTTCATCAGGAGAATGGGACGATCAGTGCCAGGAGGCTTTTAATAGAATCAAAGACTATCTCTCCAACCCCCTAGTATTAGCCCCACCATAGACCGGGCTGCCACTAATTCTGTACCTGACCGTCATTGATTTGGCCGCAGGAGCCATGCTAGCCCAACATCTAACCGATATACGAAAATAACAGGCCATCTACTACGTCAGCAAAAAATTGTCCCCATTTGAGATTAACTACACGCCATTAGAGAAATCATGCACCGCTCTCGTCTGGGTAACACAGAAATTACGGCATTACATGCTGGCTTTCCCAGGCATCCTGGCATCACGAATCGATCCATTGAAATACCTCTTTGCAAAACCAGCTCTCTCGAACCGTATGGCAAAATGGTTATTCTTGCTCTCCGAATTCGACATCACCTACATGACCCAGAAGGCAGTCAAAGGCAAAATCATAGATGATTACCTGGCCCACAATCCAATATTGGGGGACATGCTAGAAGAAGCCGAATTTCCAGACGAAACTTCATGAATGTTGAGATCGATGAAGACTAGAAATTGTACTTCGACGGGGCCGCCAACCAAAAAGAAAATGGGATAGGCATCCTGCTGGTCTCTTCAGACCAAACTCATTCTCCAGTATCATATCGTCTAGACTTCTTCTGCACCAACAACATGGCCGAGTGTGAAGCCTGTATAATTAGATTAGAGATCGCGCTCCAAAGGGGTATAAAGAGAATACAGGTATACTGAGATTCAGCATTAGTGGTCCACCAAGTTCTGAATGAATGGAAGATTAGAGATGAGAAATTGGTCCCTTACCTCGCCCGACTAGAGGATGTCGCAGGAAGGTTTGAGCATTCAGAGTTTTACTATGTCCCCAGGTCACAAAACAATTTTGCAGACGCACTAGCAACCCTGGCATCTATGATCGATATCCCAGAGGGGATGGAAGAAATAACTCTTGCGGTACAAAGAAAATCAGGACCAGCACACTGCATGGCCCTTGAGGTAGAAAATGAAGAGAATAGGGACTCAACCACTTGGTTTTACGACATCTGGAACCTGTTAAAAAACCATCAGTATCCCGAGCAAGCGGACAAGAGAACACGGGTTACGCTTAGAAGATTAGCATCAAGATTCATACTTTGTGCTGGTAAAAGGAACTAAGACGGAGCCCATCTCTAATGTCTCACTGAAGAAGAGTCTGTCAAAGTAATGGATCAGATACATGGGGCGACTGTGGACCTCATATGAGCGGCCATACACTTGCCCGCAAAATCATCAGACAAGGTTATTACTAGTCTACCCTGTAGAACGATTACGTTAACCATGTACGCAGTTGTCACAAGTGCCAAATCTATGCTAAATCTCAGAAACTTCCTCCAAAAGAATTGTACAACATGACTGCTCCCTAGCCTTTCGCAACTTGGGGAATCGACATTATTGGAAAGATTTCGCCCAAAGCCAGTAACGGCCATGAGTTCATACTAGTGCCATCGTACTTCACTGAGTAGAGGCAAGGGAGCCAGAGTTGGTAGGAATGTTAGAGGCCGAATCTTTTCCATGAGCCAGGAAAGTTGCCCGATTCATCAGGAGGAATATCATCTGCCAGTATGGGGTCCCATATGAGATCATCTCAGACAACGGCACCCACTTCGAAGGAGAGGCTAATATAGTCATGGAATAATACGGTATCACCCGCCACAGATCTTCGCCATACAGACCACAAACTAATGGGGCAGTTGAGGCCGCCAATAAGAACCTGAAGAATATCCTAAGCAAGATGACCAACACCTGCCGAGACTGGCCCGAGAAATTACCATATGCATTGTGGGGATACCGCACCACTGAGAGGGTCTCTACCGGGGCAACCCCATTTTCACTTACATACAGGATGGAAGCAGTCCTCCCAGTTGAGTTAGAGGTCCCCTCTCTCAGAGTAATGCTAGAGAATTAAATCAATGAATTGGAGTGGGTCCAGGCACATTATAACGAGCTGGCCCTACTGGATGAAAAGAGATTGAAAGCCGCATACCACCACCAAGGGTATCAGAAGAGGATCGCTCAAGCGTTTAACTAAAAAGTAAAAACTTGGGGTATCAATGAGAATGACATCGTACTGAAAGAAATTCGAGAACCAGTCAGAGACCCAAGGGGGAAGTTCGGGCAGAAGTGGACAGGGTCGTACATTTTCAATCTCTACATCGTCAAAGAGATTGACACTGGGGGTGCTGCCATACTCACAGACTTGGACGAACAATTACTGCATTCACCAGTCAACATGGATCGATTAAAGAAGTATTACCAGTAGATATGACATGTATAGATAAGAACTACGTAAACCTGAGCCCCAACTCAAAACTTTTGTTCTTTGAAAAATTAAAAGGGGAACGTAGGCAACCTGAGAAGTGACTTCCTGAGAAGTGACTTCAGGCCCAGTTTAAACATTATAAAGAAATTTATTTCCCACAAACAAGTCCTTCATATATTATTAAAGGTGGTTCAGAACACCAGAAGTTACAAAGGAGATACAACATACAGAAAAAACTAATCCCTAGGGGTTGGCCAAGTAGGGTCCTCAGTAGCCAAATCAATTCGAGCCTCATCCAGGATCTGGTACGCAAAGACAATATTCTCCTCTGTGGGCTCAGAATCCATGAACCGGAACCACTCCATTTGGAAGGGATCATCAATTAGCTCCCCTTCCAAAGACCCCCAACGAGAACAGATGATGTCAGCCCGGAGGGGCCTGATAATACCGAAACGGGCATAGTTAAACTAATGAGTCATTCGAGCACGCCACATCCTCTCTACCGATAAAAAAAACATGCGGGGTCAAAAATTTAGACTCAGAGGAGAAGTTGTTCAGACCAAGAGGAATATCCTGAGGAACATTGAACTGCCGAAGAAGACGTCCTGGGAGATAAAAGGAGGTAAACCAGAGCCCGTGGAGCCGAACATAGTTCTGACCCCCTGTACTAAGCACCATCGCCCTCAGCTTTCACCAAGGAATGTTCCACCGAATAGCCCAAAAATTCTCCGAGAATCACACCGTCCAATTAGAGGAAGACATGGTCAAAGCACCAAAGAGGGGACGACGAAAAAAGTGCGTCGGATTATAAAGCCAAACCCCGTTGAAACCCACCGATCGGAAACGCTCCAACAACCACATGTAGAGCAAACGCGGGCTTCCCCGGAAGAAGGGTGAAGCTCCCCTTTGAAGATCATCTAGACCATTCAGAGTTTCTGCAAGAACGATGGGCACTATGGACTCCCCATTCCTAGCATGGTAAATCAAACTCAGAATAGTCAGATCGACACAGAAAGAACCCGTCACCAGTAACATATCAGAAACAAGACAGATCAAGGCCGCCGCAGTACGCCCCACACTATAAGAAGCTCTCTCTTCATAACGATGAAAGAACCTCACCATTTTGTGGAGGTCAAGAAGCCCGTCAATAATAAAACCATCACAGGCCGCTTGGGGAATGGCTAATAGAGCGATCAGCATATCTCGAGGACCGATCTCTTCTATAAGAACAGTCATCAGGAGACGAACGTCAGAACGCAACAGCTAGAAAAACTCCTCGTAAGTCGGGCAGAGCTCATTTAATCCGAAACGGAAAAGATGATCAGCAGGGCTCTAGAAATACAAAGCGCCTAACAAAAAGAAAAATCTATAGGACGATGGCACCAGTCTGCCAAAGGACTGAATGCACCAAAGTTCAAGCCATTCTCAGAAGATATCAGAGCATCTCGGGCTCCAACATAAGAAAAGTCAGAATTTGTACGATAAGAAGACATTTTGGGAAGGTGTGGGGATGAAGGAAGACATATAGGTGTATTTATGACAAAAAATAGGGTTCTGTACCTGTTTGTCGCGCGACAAACCCATATCCAGGAGGGATTGTCGCGCGACAAACCTCTTTCTTGTATCCCTGTTTTTGCCTTCCTCACATATATGAGTCATTTTTGCCAAAAGAATCACTTTTAATGCATTCTTGTTCTCACTTTGTTCTTTTACAGGAACCCTAAAGTACAAACGCACTACAAGGTATGGCACCTAAATCACTAATTCATATAAATATATTCTTCACAGGTAGAGAATAAAAGTATATCTTCAGACACAAATAAAGATTTTTCATAAATCCAATAAAAACAGTTTTCAAAACTAAATTTCTGTCTACATAAAAAACTATATATCTTTTCGAACTAATTAAATGCAGGAAAAGAAAACTAATCTATCCTAGTGCGCTTTGACAAGCTACCACTATCACCAAAACCCTCATCCGGAGTAGGATCGACCGCTGGGACATTCGGATGAGAAGGAACTGTCGCCTGAAAAGGCCCCGTCAACTAGACCGGAGCCGTGGGGCGAATCACTGAAGACCGAGATTGCCTAAAAGTCCGACTAGTGCTCCTCCGAGATTCCGTCCGAGCACGAGAAGAAGACGGAGGGTCGTCCGCCCGCAGGGAAACATCGATCGCCCTCTGATAGTCACGCATGTATATCGTGGGGTCTCGACCAACGAACTGGAGCAGGTTCCAGCTGTAGAGATACTGGGAATGCCAAGCTCTCAGGTTCGCTACACGCACACTCACCCGCTGAAAAAGGAAAAGGAATCAGCACAGTTAAAATAAATAAACACGGATATAAAGGGATATTAAAAGAAGATAAACCATATACCTCATCATCAGGGCGACCACCCAAGTAGTCAAACGTATCCTCAGGAAGAGGATACTCGGGCACCGTATATCGACGTAAACCGGCACCGACATAAGAGATGTCCCGAGAAAGTGGCGGCAAATCTACCGGACGGACGGACGAACCCGCCGGTATAGCAGCAGAAAAAGACCCACCCTCCTCGCAGATCGGGAACAGGGGAGGCCGAGAAGACGAGCCGCCAAGATCGGGAGAGCGGGCCGGAGGGCCCATAGCAGTCGACGGAAGCGGGGTCAACGTAGCATAGGTGCGAACACCAGGAGGATCAGCAACGACAGCCGCCCTCAGAGGCGGGAACCCACTAAAAGGAGTAGTCACAGCAGTAGGAGGGGTCCGCCCAAACTGCTCATAATCGACCCCGAAGTCCGCAGGCTCCCAGGATCGCTCCGAAAAATCTGTTGCCCCTCCCTCAGCAGCCTCAGCAACCTCAAAAATAGCCCCTGGAGATGCTGACGGACCGATAGGGAACTCGAAACCCTCAGCACGCTGCTCCTCCATAGGTGTCGTCTGAGGAGGCTGCTCTGGAACAGCCGCTGTCCCACCGTCCTCAGGTCTATCATCACCTCCCTCGGGCCTATCATCGCCTCCCTCAGCACCAATAGGGACGTCCCTCTCTCCCTCAGGGTCATCATAGTCGAAGTCCAAAATGCTGTCCCTCTGATCAGGGACAGGTGACAGATGACCGGGGACCGTCCTGGACAAATGAGTCTACCATCGTATATAGTTCGGATCACCTCCTAACGCCCGATACCTCTCGTAGAAGACCCTTCCCCGAGTTCCCTTCGGCTCCCTCATCAAGTAACGGGCAGCGAAGGCAGTGTGGTCTCCCTCCTCAGTGAACGTCTGAAAACCGAGCCCGTCGACCAATGCCTGCACCGTCACCGGGTCGATCTCACCCGTCCGCCTCATCAGAACCGGCGAAAACAGAGGAACTCGAGGCCACTGGGCCGGTGTGTACTGGCGAATAACTTTTTTGCCCAAGTAGAAGTGAAGGCCGTACTCGTCCCTGATAAGCCTCCTGGTCCTCGAGGCGGTCAGAGCGCGGCCATATCCGAAGTGGAGGCCCAGATCACCCCAGGGGGCCCACTCAATCTGAACAAAAACAAAATTTTATTTCAGTTATTTGTATTCTATTTACTATATATCCATTTGAAAAGAAAGAATACTAAGATATTTACCTGTTCCTCCAACAGGTCATAGACGGCAGCAGCTCCGGTCTCCCGAGTCCGGTATACATAGGGAGCCCTGTAGTTCCCCGCGATGAATCGGCGGAGAAGGGGGAACTGATCCTCGTTCTCAACGAGGAGATCCACCTAGGCGCGACCCAGGCGGGTATAGGCCACGAACCAACTCTGAAGAGAAAACATAAAGAATGTTAACAACAATCAACATGTGATATGTAAAAGACTAGAACAAAGATAAGGGAACAGAAGTGTATACCTCCCACAGCAAAGAGAAGCCCTTGAGGTTCAGGGCTAAATGGCGAGAAACTTGGTTCATAACATCATATAAAACGGCCAGGATAAAACCGCCCCAGTCGTAGTCGAACATGATGCTAAAGTCCCGGAGATAGTGCAGCCACCAGTGATGGGCCATGTCCCCCCCCACGGGCCTCGAACAGATCATGGAGCGTCAGTAATAGGAGGATGCGGGCATACTGACGCGCCTCCTGACGGGTCATCGGCGCTCTAGAAGCAACTAGCTGGGCTCTCTCTGTCGCCAGATGCGTGACCAAAACCGCCCGAGGAATCGTATCGCCCGAACTCCGTCGCTCAGGAAACCACCCCAATGCGCCTATGATACCCTCTGCCGTCAGACGCAAAGGGACGTCAATCTGGATAGGGACCCCCTAAAGAAATCCCAGTTAAAGAAAATAAGTCGAGGGGGGTCATCGTCATCTCGCCCCAGCTCCAATGGAAGGTATGAGTGGTGTCCCACTAGTGAAAAGCCAGAGCCGACACCAGCACAGCCGCCCTAGATACCCGCTCCGGGAGGGCATCGAAAAGAGGACCAAATGGAGTTGCAAGGAGCAACTCCTGGACAGGGGCCGGTGCCAGTCGCCACTCTAGAAAAATAGTGTTGGGAGAACCCCAACTTTGGCCAACCCACTACAGACAACAAGAGTGATGTATATAATAAATATAGGGTTATTGGTGTAAATATGAGAGATATGGGGTTATAAGGGTAAATTATGTAATTTTCCAAACTTGAGGGTACTTTGGTGTAATTATGAGGGATATAGGGTTATAAGGGTAAATTATGTAATTTTCCAAAACCTGAGGGTACTTTGGTGTAATTATGAGAGTTATAGGGCTATAAGGGTAAATTATGTAATTTTCCAAAACCTGAGGGTACTTTGGTGTAATTATGAGAGATATAGGGTTATAAGGGTAAATTATGTAATTTTCCAAACCTAAGGGTACTTTGGTGTAATTATGAGAGTTATAGGGCTATAAGGGTAAATTATGAAATTTTTTGAAACCTGAGGGTACTTTGGTGTAATTATGAGAGTTATAGGGCTATAAGGGTAAATTATGTAATTTTTCAAATTTGAGGGTACTTTGGTGTAATTATGAGAGATATAGGGTTATAAGGGTAAATTATGTAATTTTCTAAAACCTGAGGGTACTTTGGTGTAATTATGAGAGATATAGGGTTATAAGGGGTAATTATGTAATTTTCCAACCTGAGGGTACTTTGGTGAGTAATTATGAGAGTTATAGGGCTATAAGGGTAAATTATGTAATTTTCCAAAACCTGAGGGTACTTTGGTGTAATTATGAGAGTTATAGGGTTTATAAGGGTAAATTATGTAATTTTTCCAAAACCTGAGGGTACTTTGGTGTAATTATGAGAGATATAGGGTTTAAGGGTAAATTATGTGTAATTTTCCAAAACTGAGGGTACTTTGGTATAATTATGAGAGATATGATATAGGTTATAGGGGTTTAATTATGTAATTTCCAAACTTGAGGAGTATTTTGGTGTATTTATGAGAGATATAGGGTTATAAGGGTAAATTATGTAATTTTCCAAAACCTGAGGGTACTTTGGTGTAATTATGAGAGCTATAGGGTTATATGGATAAATTATGTAATTTTCCAAATCCTAAAAGGGTATCACCGGTAAAAGTATGTGTTCGCTAAATCGGACGTTATTTCTAGGCAGACATGCATACTAACATTGTTTAAAAATATATGCAGGAAACAACATAAATAAAAGAACGAAAAAATACACGAAGGAAAGGAATTTCAAGAGAACATACCAGAGACCGTCGACGGATCTCATGAGAAACAGGCTCCATCAAGAGCCATGGAACATCCGGGACTGGAGCAGTCCGGGTAACATCCCGGTAGACCACCACCCGACCGCGGCCCACCCCATCCTCGCCATACCAGTCAAGGTCATCTCAGTCATCTTGGTGAGGGCTGCACCGCAGAACGCTCTGAGCGTCGGTAAAGGTGACCTCCTCTTGGTCACCCTCCAGTTTATCAGGCTGAGCAGGGTCCATCTGTGTATATAGAGAGTAGTGAGAAAGTCGGAAAATCAGAAAAGCGGCAGGGCTTCTGCGCTTGAGAGAAGAGAGAAAGAGAGCTAGAGAGAGAAATAGAAATGAGAGAATGAGGTGGAATGAGCTCAGCAAGGGGCTTATATAATGAACCAGTTTGTCGCGCATGAGCTCAGCAAGGGGCTTATATAATGAACCAGTTTGTCGCGCGACAAATGGGCTCATTATCGCGCGACAAAGAGCCCTGTACCGAAATGTCGCGTGAAATATTGTCCCCCTCCCCTGATTTTTTGACCTTTGTCTCATTTTATCTCCTGCAGGGGTACTTTAGAGAAACAGTTTTTGAAAAACTTGCTAAATACCGCACACCCAGGATGAAAATTCAAGGAAAGGATTTCCAAACCATCTCTCCGAAAAATGCGAGAACAAGATACAAACGGTTAAAGTAGTCTCTGATCTCCCAAGAAGGACCGAGACCATCAAAAAGAAAAGCAAAATATCAAGATAAGACGGGAATAGAAAAAATTAAAAGAGTAGAAAAGAGAAAGAACCCGCACGAGCGCCCAGAGCGAGCGAGAGAAACAGAAATGCAGAGTGACAGGGAGAGCCACACCAAAAGTGACAGCTAGGCCAAAACGGGCTCAGGGCTTCGTTTTGGGTGAGTAAGGCTCCTGAATCACGACAAAGGGATAAAAGACTCCTGGTCAAAAACAGAGAAGGCCAGGAAAAGTCTTCCCCAAAAGAGGGAGAAATAAGGGCATCGAAAAACAGAAAATGATGTGGGCCCACCAAAAGAGAAAACTAAAAAGAGATCAGAGATTGAACTTTCAAATAAATTTTCTTTTCAGCACGATACAGAAGAGATGGTTTGGAAAACCTCGAATCATCACTTTGCGGAGAGCAAAAGAAATCTGAAAATTGTCTTCTGAGAGAAGTATCCTCACTCGAGGAAAACATGAGAGTAAAGTTCGAAAAAGATACAGGAAAACGGACATCTAGATAGAAATTAAACCCCGAGAAGCTCTTTTCACCCTCGCTAAATTCCTCTCTCTTACTCTAGCAGTCTAAGAGAAACAACAAATCAAATTTACCAGAATACAACACAAGCCCTCGCCAGAGGCAAATCACAAACACAAACCCTCACCAGAGGCAAAAATACTCACGAAAAGCCCTCCCAAAGGCATTTTTCTTTCTTCTTACAGATCAAAAGCCCTCCCAGAGAGGCACAGTGTAGCAATGGTAGTCCTCCCACATGAGGCGAGAAGAACAAAGCCCTCCCAGAGAGGCACAGTGTAGCAATGGTAGCCCTCCCACATGAGGCGAGAAGAGCAAAGCCCTCCCAGAGAGGCACAGTGTAGCAATGGTAGTCCTCCCACCTGAGGCGAGAAGAGCAAAGCCCTCCCAGAGAGGCACTGTGTAGCAATGGTAGTCCTCCCACCTGAGGCGAGAAGAGCAAAGCCCTCCCAGAGAGGCACAGTGTAGCAATGGTAGTCCTCCCACCTGAGGCGAGAAGAACAAAGCCCTCCCAGAGAGGCACAGTGTAGCAATGGTAGTCCTCCCACATGAGGCGAGAAGAACAAAGCCCTCCCAGAGAGGCACAGTGTAGCAATGGTAGTCCTCCCACATGAGGCGAGAAGAACAAAGCCCTCCCAGAGAGGCACAGTGTAGCAATGGTAGTCCTCCCACCTGAGGCGAGAAGATCAAAGCCCTCCCAGAGAGGCACAGTGTAGCAATGGTAGTCCTCCCACCTGAGACGAGAAGATCAAAGCCCTCCCAGAGAGGCACATTGTAGCAATGGTAGTCCTCCCACATGAGGCGAGAAGAACAAAGCCCTCCCAGAGAGGCACAGCGTAGAAATGGTAGTCCTCCCACTTGAGGCGAAAAGATCAAAGCCCTCCCAGAGAGGCACATTGTAGCAATGGTAGTCCTCCCACCTGAGGCGAGAAGATCAAAGCCCTCCCAGAGAGGCACGGTGTAGCAAAGGTAGTCCTCCCACCTGAGGCGAGTGTAGCAGTGGTAGTCCTCCCATCTGAGGCAAGTGGAGCAAATGAAAGTCCTCGAAAGAGGCAAGGAGGTAACACAAGCCCTCTCTGGAGGCAAAACCAAACACAAAGCCCTCTCCGGAGGCACTCACAAACACTTTTTTTTCATACGCACACTTCCTTAGAGTTCTTGCGAAAGCCATGGATCACGGTCTCTTCCAGTCACCTCAATTCCTTGTAAGCAAGAAACTTGAGTCGAGAGGGTCTGTAGACACCCCGATCCGTGACTCCCGCAAGAACCCTAACGTCCTTCGAGAAATACTATTTTTGGAGTCCGGGAACCACCCGAGCACCCAAAACTGACCCGAAAGGGTTTGTTGGCCAACAAACCTGTTTTTAAGTGGGATTGTAACACTACATATCAGTGTGTCGCGCGACAATCACTGCTATGTCGCGCGACAATCTCCTCTGTGTCGCGCGACAAACCCCTCTGACCCAGACCATCTAGTCTCTGACACATCAGTCTGTCAGAGACATCACTTCAGCCGTATGTCGTGCGACATTGGTCAACATGTCACGCGACACTTGCTTTTTCTGGAGAAATGTCGCGCGACATTCTTTCCCGAGCACTATAAATAGGCCAACACCCCTAAGGGTTCAAGGACAGCAACTTGGAATTAGAGAATTATTGACCCATATCTGATTTTCTAGTCTTTCGTCAAGTATTTTTTGTTATAATCTTATTTCTGAGGAATTATCGAATCTATTCACGACACTCGACATGTCCCGTTTCTGGAATCGAATTCTCGAAAATATCTGAAGAAGGAAAAGATCATTATCTCCAGAGATCTCGCTGCCGCATTATTTTTTCTTTCTTATTATTATTCTCGTCGGGAAGGTAAATAAAATCTCTTATAGTATTTAAGTTATATATATGTATAGTATTTAAGTTATATATATGTGTACTTGTTTTACTTTTATTGCTATGTCCACGTTTTATTTGAATAAACTTATTGTCAAATTACAAAGTAGTCTACTGTTTTCAAAACAAAAAGACCCTGATAAAAATCGTTTGCAAAATCAGAAGAATAAGTACATTATCATCCGGATAAAATCCTGTTTTCAAAACCCGGACTGATAAAACTTATCTAGGAATTAAAATCAACATATCCTGTCTTTTTAGACTGCGACGTGTCTGATAAAACTCCCCTCAAAGAGTTCTAATTTCATATTAAATTAGTCCCGATACAAGATCCGAACTTCTACAAAAGTAATCACAAAACGAAAAATCGTCATTATCTGAGGAAATAATACGGGACACTCTTTCAAAATAAAAGGTTTTTTGTCATTTGTATTTACATCTTTCAATAATAAAAACATTGGATCTCGGAACACAAATGTTTTTATCCCTTTCCCCGTTTTCCCAAGAATTAGGGTTTCTCACTTGGAAAGTAGTAGACTGTCAGTAAAAGCATCCAAGTTTTTCAACATAAAATAAACATATAAGACCACTAGAGACCGAAAGGGCGGAATGGGTTCTTAACACCTTCCCAAACCGTAATATAGTTCCCGAACCCTATAGAATCCTGGTTTCGTAGATGAACGTGTAAAGAAAGGCTTATCTGTAGCCTTTTCTCTTACACAACTCTTTTGTCCGTTTTCTCGTAAAACGTACTGGCGACTCTGAATGAACCCTCTTGCATCTAGAAATATAACATAGGGACACATGATATGAATTATCAACCAGTAGAAGCAAATGGAACGACGGAATCCTCTCCGACGCTTCAGACGCCCAAGAACGGGATCGAGACCCGGGGGTCGCATTTGCGGATTCTCACACCTACATAGATGGGTTGGCTTTTCTATGTATAACTATGTTTTTATGCATTTGACTTAGAGTGTTTTCGGTTTTGGTTGAAATAAAAATTAAGGTATTCTAAATTTAAATAAAATATAAAAATTTAGTTTTAGTTTTAGTTTTAGTTTCAGTTTCGGTTTCGGTTTTTAAATCTTCTAATCCCAAACTCAAATTAAACTTTTCGGTTCAGTTTCATTTCGTTTTGACAATTTTTTGTTTTCTAAATCAATTTAACATAACAAAAGAATTCTAATATTAATGTAAGATTGATTCATATTCAAATTAAAATCTTGATTTTCTAAAAACAAGGATCAAACATATATAAAAAAATGTTCTCTCTTTAGTTACTATTTTATTTGTACATTTATAAGAATAAAATATATTAAATAAAATGATGAATTATATTACCATCATGCATGTGATAACAAAATCTTGTACTTAATTAAATAATAAGAGCATGCTTTAATGACTTTTTTTAAGAGAACCACAACATGCAATTTATAAGGAACGTATTTTTATAAAAATCCCTATTTTTTTATATAATAGTATACTTAACATGTACCCTTAAAGTATATATTAACATCTTTCATTTTCTTATACATAATTCAGTTCGATTTGGTTCGGTTTGGTTTTATACTAGGTAGCCCCGAACAAGAACCAAACTATTCAGTTTTGGTTCAATTTTCTCGTTTTTGGTTTCAATTTTTTTTTTGTTCAAGGTTTTTCAAATCATTTCAGTCAATTCGATCAACTTTCGGATTGGCCTTATAACACCCTTAATCTGACCATTCTTTGCGACGACACATCGAATAGACAAAAATCCTTTCTACTCCTTTTTTTTTCCTAATACTTTTTAGTTTTATAGAGTGTTTGAGCCAGCTTTCACGTACCTTAATTTATCCCTCTTCGCGAAAAGCTGACGGGATTCAACTTAGAGTGCTCCTGGTCGAATCCAACGCTGATTCGATGCACTACCACTGGATCACTTGCTAGTGGTTAAATTATTTCTCCTTGAATTCCTTAATATCAAATAACTAGTGCCATTACACTATTAACTATTCATAATTCAAAAATTATCTTAAGTTTTAGTGACATAATTCTTTATTCCTTATACACAGTAGTAGCAAACATAGAGGGGATCGGGGCCCTAACTAGGTTTTCAAAATTTTTATTAATAATCATATTAATTATTTGTTCTGTTTGAACATGTTACACTGTATTGAGCCCCTTTAAGCTTTTTATAGGTAAACTTTATAACCTTTTATTATTTTGTGGGCCTTTCTTTTAGAAAGAAAAAAAAAGACATATAAATACAAAATCTAACCTTGTAAACAATAGAATTTCACACAGAGAAAACAACACGCGACAATTACAGGTCTTTCTCAGTAGCTTATTTTCATCTTATTTTTATGATAATTAAGTTTGTGTCAAAAAAATGAAAAGAAAAATTCCCTTGTGCTTTAACCCACCAAATTCAAAATTCAAGATATGCCGCTATTTATACATTTTTAAAGTTCCCATTATTATATACATGAAGACCACCGACTCAACAAAATCGATGTCCAGTTGGATTGAAAGAAGGGAATGGAAATGAAATGAATAAGTTTAATTTTGTTATTGTTTAGCTAGCTAAGGATAAAAAGAAAGGAATTGAATGAAAATAACTCTTATTTGGGTAGAAAGAAGAAAAGAAAAGAAAGTAATGTGATTTAATATATTGTTAACAAATTATGGTTAAATTTAGAATAAAATGAATAATTCATTAAAAAAAATTCATTTACCTCCCAATATTGAAAGGAAAGAAAATGAACAAATAGAAGGGATTGGCAACCCCTCCCATTTCTTTCGTTTTTATTCCCCCTTATAAATCTGTTCAAATGAGTGAAAGTTAATCCTTACTTTTATCTTCCATTCTTTTATTCCCGTTCCCTCAATTCAAATGGAGTGTTAGTCTTGTAATTGATGATTACTAAAGAAGAACTAAAAGGCAATTTCAAATAGAGTAAGCAAAAGAAAAAAAAATATGAGATGACGAGGGAATTAAAGCTAAAAATTTGGGATTTGAGACCTAAAAACTTGTTGTGAAACGAGCGCAATTAACTTAACCTTGAATCACAATTATAAACTGAGAAACTCCCTTCGCTAGTTTACATGAATGTTAGGCGGGCGATATTTCGACTACCAATAGGATTAACCAACCAAGCAATCCACATACACTAATATATACATAGCTATGAATAATATATAAAGCAGACGATAAATAAATACCAATAGAATTAAGACAACACACCAGAATGTAATTTGGGAACCCAAACTTGATATTCCACGTGAAAATAGAGAACTTTATTGATGAAGAGAAATTCGAAACTCAACACTCAATTTGCCCTCTCATCAATCAATGACACAAACCTCCAATATTGATATAACTCTCTCAAACTTTAGTTAAACCCTAGCTAGAAAAACCATCACAAGAGATCCCTTTTGTAAGAACTTAAACCCTAGTTTTCTCTCTCAGCACTATGTTACAAGGTGTATAACAAAATAAAATAAGACATCCATTTATACAAATAAGAAAAATAGAACTAATGGGCTTGGGCTACGTCAGCACCGTGTATCGATATGACCCAAAACTGGTATATATATACCAGTATGACACTTGACAGAGCTGCCTCTGCTGAAATAGAACTCCCGCGTACCGGTATGCCTATCACTAGGCCAATACTAGTACGCTGCAATCGAGCATCAAGATTAATGATCTGACACCATGCGTACCGGTAATGCACACAATCCATGCATACCAGTATGGCTTTTAGAATATGATGGGCCAAACAAAACAAAACCTTAAAATACAATATGTATAATTTGACTTTCGGACTCCATGAAACTCTCGTTAATCTTTTACCCACTTTTGAACTTCATTCCATTTTCTTTCTTCTGTAATAAAGTAGATTTTCACTGCGATAAAGTCATCATCACTTCGGCTTTAGCCTCAACCTCAACCTTTGTGTGGTTTTTTTGTTGGGTAATGCAGGTAATAGTGAGATCCGGAATGGGTTCAAGCAAGAGTGCGATAAAGCCAATTAAGAACCCACTTCATTAAAATTAAAAACTTGAATTTTTCGAAAGAGACAAGCACAAAATTAGAGGTTAAACCATCCAAAGACGTGCCGGTAGTAAAAAGATCACCAAAAAAAATCTGTGACGAAGCAACTTGTTGGGTTTCTTAACGGTGAAGCAAAAGAATGGTCAAAAATGGCGGGCTGCTTAACGGTGAAGCAAAAGAATGGTCAAAAATGGCGGCTGCTTAACGGTGAAGTAAAAGAACGGTCAAAAATGGCGGCTGCTTAGTAATTAAGCTAGCCTACAATTTTTGACTAGCCTACAATTTTTGACTGCTTAATCTCCAAGCAAGCTTTACATTGGCGGTCTATAAATATTGGACCATGGAGGATCCAAATGAGAAGCCAAGTAAATAATAGCAAAAGAGAGAAATTAAATTCTAAGGAGAGAAAGTGAGTTTCTTTTGGTGAGAATTTATTTGGTGAGAGAGTTTATTTTATAAACTTTGATTTTAGAGTGAGATTGGGTGTACTTGGGTTAAGGGCAAAAGAGTGTATATCTTGTATTCCTTATATTGTACAATTATTATCTCAATAGTGAAATCAGGCTCTCCGTGGATTAGTGGCGATTTGCCGATACCACGTAACTTTTGTGTCTCTTTCATAATTATTATTTTACTTGCTACATCATATATACGTATTGTTTACGGTGAGCATCGCTTAGTAGTGGAAATATTCTGATTGGTAAAAGGGTGGTGTCGGAATTATATTGGCGTAGATCCTAACAACTGGTATCAGAGCAGGTTCAAGGTTCGCACAAGGTGTTTGATTAAAAAAGGTCGTGCATAGATTTTTTTTTTATTCATATCACAGGTGCTGTTCAATTTCGGCAAAGTTTCTTTTTACCATGGCAAGGAATATTGCAGTTCAGTACGTGGCAGACAGATATGATGGAAATGGGAGCTTTACTCTTTGGCAAACAAGAGTGAAGGACTTCCTTGTCCAACAAGGCTTGGCAAGGGCGTTAAAAGGATTAAGTGGCAAGCCAGAGAAGATGAGTGATGATGATTGGGAAGATATAGAGTCAAAGTGCTTGAGCACGATTCGAAAATATATCGGTGATAATATTATCAACAACTTCATCGATGAGGATACGGTGCCGAAGCTATGGGATAAACTAGAGAAGATGTATCTAGGCAAGAATCTCACAACAAAGCTCAATCTCAAGCGGGACCTTTATCGCTTGAAGATGGGGAAGGCGGCAACCTCATGGACCACATGAATAAATTTCATGGGCTTGTTGATCAACTTAAGAAAGTTGATGTCAAAATTGAGGAAGAAGATGAGGCCTTATTGCTTCTTACCTCACTTCCAGATTCTTATGAAAACATAGTCACCACCGTCTTGTATGGAAAGGATACGTTGAAAATGGAGGATGTGGAGTCAACTTTGTTGTCTAATGACAAGAGGAAGTCCTCATGTGAGGAAATTCTGGACTCGGCTATGATTGTTCATGACCAAAATAGGGGAAGGAATGCCAGCCGGGGATCTAGTGGAAACAGTAGGTCTAGATCAAAGGGCGGTGGAAAAGGCAAGCAATGCTATAAGTGCAAGCAGTGGGGTCACATAAAATGGTATTGTCCTTTGAATAAGGAAGGTGACACCAGTAATGCAACAATAGCATGTGCAGATGAAGGAAACTTTGGAGATGCTCTCACAATCTCCAAATGTAATTCTCTTTCTCAAAGTGATTGGATATTAGATTCGGGATCTTCGAATCATATTTGCTTCAAGAAGAAATATTTTGATTCGTTCAAAGAACATGTAAATAGTTCTTTGACATTGCCAAACGGTAATAAATGTACTGTTATAGGTGTTGGAATGGTGAAAATCAAAATGTTTGACGGGGTGGAGCGTACTTTGGGTGGTGTGGCGTATGTCCCAAAATTACGAAAAAATATAATATCCATTAGCCAGTTGGACTCCAAAGGCTGCCGGGTATTGGTAGAAGGTGGAGCCATGAAAATCACACGTGGAAATAAGGTCCTAGCAAAGGGAGAAGAGAGAAACGGTTTGTACCGCCTTATTCAGACTTCAAGGAAACGGGGTGCACAAGATATCAAGCGCTTGAAACGTGTTTCGTTTGATCGTACAAAAACGAAGACACATGTGTTGTGTTTCCAGGCAGAAGGCGATGGTGAGATAGAAATTCCTACTAGGGAAGGGGTAATTATGAAGTCCCCTTCGGAGTCGGCAAGTAAGGTTGACTGGCAAAGCTACGCATTGCATTGGCCGACATGAATCAAGGTGGAGTTAGGACCGAATATTTCCTTGATTGGAGAATGCGTAGCAGGTACGAGAAACAGGCCAATGAAGACGTTTGTGTGTATAACAAACGGGAGTCTTATTATTTAAGACTAGGGAAATCCACATCAGGTGGAGTGCTATTTGAACTTGGCGAAAAAGAAAGTCATATGCAGCTGTGTTTTGGTGTGGCAGGAAATTGCCAAAAGCTAATTGGCAATTATCTGCCAAGGTGGAGATTGTTGGGTTTCTTAACGGTGAAGCAAAAGAATGGTCAAAAATGGCGGGCTGCTTAACGGTGAAGCAAAAGAATGGTCAAAAATGGCGGCTGCTTAACGGTGAAGTAAAAGAACGGTCAAAAATGGCGGCTGCTTAGTAATTAAGCTAGCCTACAATTTTTGACTAGCCTACAATTTTTGACTGCTTAATCTCCAAGCAAGCTTTACATTGGCGGTCTATAAATATTGGACCATGGAGGATCCAAATGAGAAGCCAAGTAAATAATAGCAAAAGAGAGAAATTAAATTCTAAGGAGAGAAAGTGAGTTTCTTTTGGTGAGAATTTATTTGGTGAGAGAGTTTATTTTATAAACTTTGATTTTAGAGTGAGATTGGGTGTACTTGGGTTAAGGGCAAAAGAGTGTATATCTTGTATTCCTTATATTGTACAATTATTATCTCAATAGTGAAATCAGGCTCTCCGTGGATTAGTGGCGATTTGCCGATACCACGTAACTTTTGTGTCTCTTTCATAATTATTATTTTACTTGCTACATCATATATACGTATTGTTTACGGTGAGCATCGCTTAGTAGTGGAAATATTCTGATTGGTAAAAGGGTGGTGTCGGAATTATATTGGCGTAGATCCTAACACAACTAAAACAAATACACCTGTCCCATGCGAAGGTCGTGTTAAGGGAGAGTTTGATGGAGAAGAAGAGGAAATATATTCTCTTACTCTATTGTCTCTCTCCTTGCTGAATGAAAATATATCTCTTCTTTATTTATCAATATTCTTCTTTTTGTTACAATTCTTTCTACATAGAGAACATAGTATTTCGCTGCTATTTAATAGTGTATGTGGGAGCATAAAAATTATGAAGATAATAATGGGCCTAAGCATAAGCCAGCCCAAACTCTATGAGAGAATTTGTAAATGGATAGAGTAAGCCCTTTTTAGTCTCTTACCCTTAACCCTAATGTAACATATGTAATCCTAATTCTATGAATATAAATAGAACAAGGGATAGCCAGGATAGGAGGCCTCCTTCCAGATCCTAAATGGGAGAATAATGAGCTAACCAAAGGAATTATTTCTAGAGAGAGAGTGGTAACTTGGATCCTCATTTCAATTGCCTTTGAGCTAATAAATCAAACACACACACACATAAACGGAGGATGTACTGCCGGAACAGCATAAGCGCTACCGGGGGAACCTAGCGTACCCAAAAATCTCTTGTCTTAAGTATTATTTTCATCTATTACTCCATTGATTTTGCTAAGAACTTCATCATATGAGTTTGCCCAAATTTTTGGCCACCCACAGTGTACAAGGCCAAACTTCTCTATGCCAAATGAAAATCCCTCTTCTTTATCTCTCTATAGGTGTCGTGTAAAATTTGAAATTAAATAAAGTTTTTTTATTATTTTTTATAGTATTTACCATACATGTATATAGATAAAGTTGACCTTGGTGATTTGTATAGTTGTCAAATTTAATTGTTTATTATTTTCCTTATTCGCATTGTATTTTTCACTTTATAAATAAGGCTCTCCTTGTACCAATTTATTCAATCCAATATATATAGAATTATATCTCTTTCTCTTTATGTTCTTAACATGGTATCAAAACGATAAAATTCTCGTGCCTCTTTTATATTCCTGGTTATTGGTTTTCATTTGCTGCTGGTTTTGTCAATCTTGTTTCTCATCATGATCAATACCCACACACTCCACATTTAAACCCTACCCAAATCATCATCATCACTGCCTACAAATCAAAGCCGCCTACTATCCTTTTCACCAATGATGCCCAAGTCTCAACCTCCTATTCTTAAACAAAACCACTGTAACCCAATTTACTGTCGAAATCATTTAAACTTACATATCAATACAAATCTTAAATCTTAGATCCAACTTATGCCATTGCCCAGATAACCACAACATCTAACTAGACAAAATCCATCTTATTAGAATTGTCTCCTCAAGATGGTTGCAATGCTATAAGATTTAGCCCCAACAGACAACCCACGCACCCATATACGTACACTGCGAATGGGATTTTGATGGTGCTTCGTCTCCACGCGCAGGTATCACTCTCAGTTGTTCACTCCCTTACGTGCCCAAGCTTGTGTATGCGCTCACGTACTAGTCTTTTCCCACGCGCCCACGGGCGTCTATTTAACACGTGTCGCATTACCATTCACGGCCCTGGTCAACCTTCTTTTTGATCAGTTCAATCTAACAGAATTATTTATTATTTTTCTTGGCCCGTGCGAACTATTTTAAATCAATTTTCAAAGATTTCAAATCGATTCCTAAGGTTTTTAGCTACTCCAGTCAAGTTTCAAGCCTTTATTTTCTTAAAAGTAATTTATTTATTACGGTTCCTGTTATAAGCCAACTATCACAATGAAAAAATCCGTATTTTCTCGTTATATCCCCGTCATTTTCAACGGACCAAACTACATACGTTGGGCATAGTCTTATCTAACTTTCTCAAAGTCCATAGAGTTTGGTGAATTGTCACTGAATAGGTTGTTGCTCTTGTTCAAATAGTAGAAGAAACATATCGATTGCATGGGATCATTTGGCTCTTTCTGAACCTGTCCTACTGATGCCAGTAAATTTGAAACATATCGGGATCATCAATATGTGACCACTCTACTTATGGGACTTCCTAATCATTTTAAATTAGTCAGGGCTGCTCTTTTCCATCGTAATCCTCTACTATCTTTTGATGATGCTGTTACAGAACTTCGTTATAAAGAACCACGACTTGGAGCTAAACCTCAAAATACTAATGCAGTTCTTGCTATCGACCACAAAAAATCTTCCAAGAAATCCTCTCCGTGTACGTGTACATATTGTTATTCTACTAATCATTCACTATTGAATTGTCCTAACAAACATGCTACTAATGTAACAAGACATGACCGGGACATTATCAATCTTAATGTTACAAGAATCTTCCCAGGCACTTCCCCACCAACTCCGTTACTGCTACTATAACTAAAGCCCTTTATTTAGATAGTTTTAGTTCATCAGTTAGCATTAACGACATTGCATTTCTTTTTAAACAATTATATCTCCTAATGGTACTGTTATGTTTGCTACTTCAGGTACCTCCTGGTTCTTTGATTTTGGCTGTTACAATCATGTATATGAATGCCGATTCCACTATATTTACCTCTAAAAGTCATGTTTCACACACATCTTTCATTATTATTGTAGATGGTTCTCAATTAGATGTTAACCTCTTAGGAACAGTAGCCACCCATAATATATCTTTATCGATTACTTTGCGTATTCCAAAATTTATCATAAATCTTATTTCTATTGGTCAATTATGTGATCTTAGATTGAATGTTATATATTTCTCTCCTAGTTGTCATGTGCAGGATTTCTAGATGGGGCAGATTATTGGGATATGCTGTGAAGTGAACGCATGACCTGGATATATCTCATAAAAAATCATTTATAATTGCCTCAAATTTACTGCAATTTTTTCCAAATGGTTCAAAACTCAGTTTTTTCATCTTATCAAAGTTTTTCGTGTTAATAATGCTATGGAATACAAATAAACATTTTTTCTTAAATTCTTTCATGAATAGGGAACCATTTCTCAGTATTCCTGTCCTTGTATATCTCAACTAAATGGTCATACTAAGTATAAACACAGACACAACCTTGACATTGTTCACACTTTTATTATCTCTTATGGATGTCCAGAACATTTTGGGGGAAGGGTGGGGGAAGCAGCACTTACAGCTGTTTATATGATTAATATCATTCTGGTATCAAATCTTTGATATCAATCACCTTATAAAAGGTTATATGGTATTACTACTACTTATAGCCTCCTAAAGGTATTTGGTTATGTCTGTTTTGTTACTTCAATCACATGAACATTCCAAACTTCAGCCACAATTTTGTCTTTGTCGTTTCCTGGGGTATAGGATTGAACACAAATAATATAGATGTTGGGATTATGTCTCTAAACATCTCTATATCATTCGTCATATTTTTTGGGAACATAAAATATTCTTTTTCATATTTCTAAGGATTCTCCTCTTCCCTTTTTCACCAATTCCACCATTGACCTTTCACTGTCTATTATAGATAACTCATCCTTAGTTAAACTATACATTTCGACTCTTGATCATCCTGATATATCCACCAATAATCCGCATCTACCATTGATCTTGTTCTATTATCTAAATCATCAACATTAAACAAGCTTCCAAAAATGGCCGATTCCACTGAAAATGCCATGTGTATTAATCTTTTTAGTTAATCAACCATTTCGCCTCTGATATGGCAGTCCACTCAGGTAAGAGATCTTCTGCATCATCTTCGTGACTATCATCGTTACTTTACCATGTTATTACATCATGAGCCCTCTTCATATAATGATGCTAGTTCTAACCCACTTTGGTAACAAGATATGTTTGTGGAACTGCAGGCCTTAAAAAAGCTCAAACATAGGTGTTAGTTGCTTTCTCACCTAGGAAGATAGATGTTGGTTATAAATGGGTTTATAAAATTAAAACCAACAATGATAGCTCGATGGAATGGTACTAATCCTATCTTGTTGTTATTGGTTTCACCTAAGAGTATAGCATTGATTATGAGAAAACTTTAGCTCATGTTGTCTGCCAAACATCTGTTCGTACTCTTCTTGCCATTACTTCTATTTAACATCGGGATCTTTTTCAGATGGATGTGAAAAGTGCCTTTATAAATGTCAATTTCAAGGAAAAAGTCTATATAAAACCACCTTCGGGTTACTCATATTCTCTGTCACAAGTTTGCAAATTTCGCCGTGCTTTATATAGACTTAAACAATCTTGTTGTGCCTGGTTTGCCAAGTTTAGTTCCATTATTAAGAAGCAGGGTTTTTTTTCGAGCTTTTTTAACTCTGGTGTATTCATTCGTAAAACATATAGTGGTATTTTACTACTTTTTGTTTATGCAGAAGATATAATAACTACTGGGAATGATACAACTAGTATCTTTAACCTCAAACATTCTATCAGTCAGCACTTTGAGATGAAAGATCTCAATCATCTTAATTACCTTCTTAGTCTTGCAGTTCTCTCTAATTATGTGAGATACTATCTCTCTCAGGCAAAGTACAATTTTGACATTTTTACTCGAGTTGGCCTTATATACTGCAAGACTGTATCCACCCCTTTGAAAACTAATTTGAAGATCACTTTGCTTGATGGTACTCCATTCAGTGATGTTACTTTATGTATGCAATTAGTTGGCACCCTATATTTCATTGTTACTCATTTAGATATCGGCTTATGCAGTTCATCTAGTCAGTTAATTTATGTCTGATCCCTACTATTTATGATGTCATTCTCCGAATTCGTCATTATCTCAAGAGAATGATGTTTCATGGTCTTCAATTCTCTTCCAAGTCTTCACACTTGAGCTACAGGCTTATTTTGACGCTAATTGGGCTGGGGATCCTATTGATCGATGATTCATTATGTGTTATTGTTTTTTCCTTAGGGACTCTTTGACCTCATGGCGTTGAAGAGTCCCTAGTCTCTAGATCAGTACTGGGGCAAAATATTGTGGTCTAACTGATACTACACAGTAGCTTGTATGGATTCGACGGCTTTTTGAAGACATGGGTGCTCCTCAAAGTATTTCCATTATATATAATATGTTGTGATTATCAAAGTGCCATTTAGATTGCTCATAATGATGTTTTTCATGAGCGTACCAAATATATATAAATTAACTGTTATATTTTTCGCCAATATGTCACTCGCAACTATGGGTGTGCAAAAATCGAACCGGACCGATTAAACCAACCGAACCGAACAAAAATACCAGGTTTTTTTTACCATCTGGTCTAGTTTTAAAATTGTTAGGCCAAATAACTTCGGTCCGGTCCTTGGTCTTCTTTTTAAAAAAATGATAAAATCGAACTGACCGAATAACACATATGTGTTACATTTTCTGATTGGTGTATCTTCCTTCATATGGATTACTTTTAATATGATGCCAGTCGTTGATTGAAAGTCAATCAATTGGATAAGACCCACTTTAATTTCTCTCGATCTCTATTAACTACATCCCTCTCTCTAGAAATTAAACTCTTAATCTATCTTCTTTGTAGTATTCCCTTACGATTCATATATTCATTTTTAAAATTAAAACCCAGACCCTTTTAATATTGCCCTTAAGAAAAAGGCACCACATAAAAAGAAGAAAAAATCAATAACAAAGGAGTAAAATCTAGGCTAACAGTCCATAGTCGTCAATGGTGCAAATCGATGGGTTTCGGCTAGTGATTTAAACACAATCGATCTGTAATTTTCAAGATAAGTTTTCCTCTTTTTATATATATGCATCAATTAATACATAAGACTCCAATTTTTTTAAAATTGTATATTAATTTGATTTTCTTCAAATTTATACAAAAGTTTCGTGAATATATGTGTGGGATTATTGTGTAAAAAGCTTGTAGATTTGTATATTGACATTGTTCCATTGATTTACCATCTAGACCGAGGACCGACCGAAACCGATATGGTCCGAGAACAACGAGTTTTGTCTTATTTGGTCTAGTAGTCTGGTTTTGCCGACATCTTAACCAAAGTTCATTCACCTGTCTGGTTATAAGATCTCATTTTCAAACACAAGATGGTTTCTCATTTCACACCTTAAATTTGAGGGGGATGTCAGCATATATTATAATGTTTACCATATATATAAATATATATAAAAGTTGACCTCGATGATTTCCATAGTTGACAAATTTAATTATTTATTATTTTCCTTATTCACATTGTATTTTTCACCAAATAAATAGGCTCTACTTATATCAATTTATTCAATCCAATATATATATAGGGAGAGAATTCTCTCTCTCTTTCTCCCCTCTCTGTTTTTAACATTTTTTTTAATCAACCTAAACAAACTCATTGAGTTTGAACCGAATTGCTATATAGATGAGGAAATAGAATCCTCCAACCAATTTGGAGAATATTAAATCAAAACAAAATCTTTTTAGTATTTTTCTTTATATATAAAAGATAATATTTTTACGGAGCTAGAGAAGGAGCTAATGGTGATGGAAGTTTTAAGAGGTGATAAAGGTAGACGTTGTATGGTATGTTGGTTATCTACTTCGTGAGCCTTCATTGCTCCATTGTGTAACTTCCCTTCTAATCCATCCGTTCATAATTAAGGTGCCTTACTAACTAACAAACTCTGAATGAATACCGACCTTCACTAGCCTCATTTGTACAGGCAGAATTTTATGGTGCTAAAATGAATTAGTACTATTCTAATTTTTCTTATTTATCAAAGATTTTAGCTATGATATTATACAAAGCGTAGACCAACACATCAAAGTGAATGCATAGTCATTGCCTGTGAGGGATAAAGTTCGGTGATGAGAGCGAAAGAGAGGAGGATACTGTGTAGATAGAGAAAAGCAAAAGCAAAAGGATCATGGATACATATTATATATAAACAAAACATATATAATCTCTCGCTTCAATTTGATACTCCGATATTCGTTCCACGACTTCAGTGCTTGGTACTACTTTTTTCTGCAACGACTTTGTTTCCTCCTCCTTTAACTGCATGCATCATAACTCCAACTCTCATAGAAACACTCCCTTAATTTCTTTTAGCAGTTCTTCTCCCGTCTAATAAAAGTCGGACTGTGAAAGAGAGATCATTTTATATGAATTCGAGTATGGGTGCAGGTCGGGGTTCAAATCCTGGTTTAGGTTTGGGAACATGTTATAACTCCGCTTTATGATACTCCATTTAGTGATCATCTTGGAAGGCTGGAATATGATGACGATTAATGGTGTAGACTGTAGTAAGGGTTGCTTCTCCCTAAAATCATTCGGGATATCCGCTGGATATGAGAAGAGTTTGGACAGTGTTTAGAATATGACGATATTTGCATTCAGCACTACCATTTTACTAACATGTACCAGGACATGAGTATTGAGAAATAATTCCTTGCTAATGTAAGTATTTGAGACAATTGGACTCTTTGTATTCCGTAGCATTATTAGCACGTAATATTTTGATCGGTCAAGAAAATTGAGTTTGAATTATTTGGGCAAAGTTGTAATAAATTTATGGTAATTCGGAACGATTTTTCATGAGATATATCCAGGTAATATGAGTGTAATCATCTATGAAAACAAAAAAAAATTATTTAGATCCTCCCATAGTGTTATGAGGAGAAGGTCCTTAAATATCAAAATGAATAAGGTCAAAAAGTGTAGAGGAAATATAATCACTATTATTAAAAGAAAGTGTAGGTTGTTTTTCAAGTTAACACAATTGACACGAAATATCTTATGACTTAACTTTTCTTAATCTACTGGTAGAAAAATGAGATTTAAATCAATCAATATGCACATGACTTAACCGAGAGTGCCAAAATTCCAGAGATGAGGTGGAGAGAGCGGGAACAGCAAAGACGGTAAATGTGGTAATATATGTTGGTGTATGAAGGTGGACAAGCTCAACCATATGATCGACTTTACGGCTTATCCCAATAATTTGCTTTGTCCTTGGATCCTGTACATGACAATTATAAGAGGAAAATACAATAGTTAAGTCAAGATCACAAAGTTGACCAACAGACATAAGATTAATAGTCAATTGAAGTATATGAAAAATAGATGAATGAGATAAATTGGCTGTAGAAACTGATCCAATATGGGTGACATGTAACTGGGACCCATAAGCAATTTTAATGAGAGAAATGTGCAAGGTAGAGTGTTTAGAGAGAAATATTATAGGGTCAAGGGTCATGTGATTGCAGCAACCATAATCAAAATAACAAGAGTTACCTAGAGTGGCAGACATTGCATGAGATGGACCAGATAAAACTTGTTTTAGTAATTCTGCAAGATCATTATTAATAACAGATGGAGTTGGATTATGTGATGGTAAACAGTAATGAAAATAAGTTGAGAGATTTAGGTAAAATCCATATGGTTTGGTTACACTGGAAGCTAATTTTGGAAGTAACCGAATGATTTGGAGTTAATTTAGTAGTAACTAGAAGAGTTTTGGGTAAATATGAAAATACGTAGCTGGAAAGTTTGGGATGATTTTGTGGGTAATTCTGGAAAAGGCTGGGAGTTTGGGTTAATATGGAAGTAACTTGAAAGTGTGGGAGCTGACATGAAAATAATCAAAGATCTGGGGTCCATATGAAAGATTTTTCAGAGCTGGTACTAAAATAATAGAAGTTTTGGGGTTAATATGGAAGAGTTGGGATCAATACATAAACATCTGGAAGTTTAGGGGTTGATTTTTAATTATCATAAAAGTCTAAGGTCAAAATGGGAATAATATAAAAACTTGACCTAGGTTGACGTGACTTGCTAACGTGGAAAGTCAACACTGATGTCGGTAAGTCAAAGCTGACGTGGCTTGCTGACGTGGAATGCAGAGGCTAAGTCAAAGCTGGCGTGGCTTAGTGATGTGGCTAGCTGACGTAAAAAGCTAACGCTGATATGGTTTGTTGACGTGGCCTACTGACGTGGGAAGTCAATGATATATTGTGCCAATTTGTAACAAATGGATTTTAAAAATAAACGTCTTGTATTAAGCACCATTCTCAGCATGGGATAAAAGCCTCGTCATGGGATAAAAAATTTGGAGAAAATATGATTTATTTAATAATTTTTTTTCTTGTGCATAAGATATTATTCTCAGCATATGGTGATCGAATGGAAGTGTTGCCGAGAATTATTTAATTCGATAGAGCTACTACTCTAATTTCTTTATTAATTCAAAACAATATGTCATTTATTTAATTCAAAAGAGCTACTATAATGAAATGCATACGCTGAAAACGATGTCATTCTCGCGTAAAATAAAAGTTACATGTCATTTATTTTAATTCAAAAGAGCTATTACTCTAATTTGTAGAGGTATGTTTGTTACGATTACTGTATTAAAACCGATGTCCTGAGTATTGTAGGGGAATTTAAGTTGGTCAAAATTTATTACTATTAATATTCAAAAATTTTAAATATCGGTTTAGTATGGTCTGGTGAATTTTTTATCTTAAAAAAAAAATCAATTTTTGCAACTCACTGTTCACATCCCTGTTAAACAACTAAACAACAAATCCGTATCAACTAAACTAATATATAATATTTGTGTATAGAGAAAATACCTTCTGTGCTGTAGCACCCCATATACTAATAATGACAAAATTATATTACACACATCATATTTTTTGTGGTCAAATTAAAAAAAGCCAAAAGGTATGTAGTGTTTTAAGTAAAAAATAAAATATTTAATTTGTGATAGAATTAAGATAATTTTTGTGGCGTACTCAGTAAGAGTTTAAAATTTCAGCATTTTGTGTCGAGATTAGAGCCGGACCTGAGGTCAGCCAGAACAGGCCCTCGCCTCAGGCCCCAAATTTTGTAAGGGCCCCATAATTTTTTAAAATTTAAGGTTAAATTTGTAAAGTTTCAAAATTTTGGAGGTAGAATTGTAATTATGTTTATAAGTTTATTCCAAATTAAAGCTAAAGGTAGAAGGTAGACCAAAAAAGAAAAAAAACTAAAGCATTACACCACATCTCTCTTAGTTTCCCTTCCGACTCTTCACATAAACCAAAGGAGGAAAAAAAGGGGTGAGCTCTTCGTAGTTCGTTGGAGAAGGAGATGGTCGATTAGTATCAAAGCAGCGAGCTCTTCGTAGTGATCATTTATGTAGATTAATTTTATTTTATTTATTTTTTTTGAATTTGGATGCTTAGAAAAAAAAACCTAAAAATTTAAGGATAGAGGGCCCCATTCATAAATTTTGCTTCAGGCCCCTGAATTCTCAGGTCCGGCCCTGGTCGAGATTTAACGAATCATTTAACAATGAACAACAGAATAAAGTGAACAAGTTCGGCAATCAACTGCCAACATAAATTAGGTATGTAGTGCAGTACGGAGATTAGGTTATATTCTTAGCTATGTTGTGCGAATCAGTTGTATAATTCGGTGGTATTTTTACCGAACAGAGAATTTTGGTCCATAAAAGGGTCGACCAAACAATGTAGAAAAATTGATATTTTTGCATATTGTTGCATATTTTTGGTTTCATACTCGGTAATACCTTAACATGAAGACAAAATTCCGTAATGTCTTACGGCGTTTCCATAATTTTTCAAATTTTGTCATAAACTTACTTAACAAATCATTATTTCAAATAACAAAACCAATAACTCAATTTTCTAACAAACCAATATCCCAATTTTATGCAAATCAAGTTTATATATACCACAAAGTTGGTTAAAAACATTGTCCACTTAACCAAAAAAAAAAATAACAAAACCAATTATATACCACAACCAAACCAAAAACTAATTAACCTATAATAGAAGTGCTTGCTCCCACTTTCTCGATCGCTTTTTTTTTTTTTTCTGCAATAGAATCGTTTCTAGAGGGATAGTAGTAATTGTGAGTGAAAGAATTTGTTGTTGGAGAGAATTAAAGAGAGAGAAAAATTGAATTGGAGTCAAAGAGAAAGAGAAACATGAGAGAGGGAAAGGAAAATTTTAATTAATTTAAACAAATTGTCCTCAGTGGTGCACAAGAGTTTTTGTGGTGATTTTCGGTATGTAGCTAGTGTTTAATCTAATTTAGTTTAATTGTCTTTGGTATATTTGATGGTGTTTTAAGAAAATTTATATTTTTGTTGTAATTTCCATTGTGCGGTAATTTTAAATTTTATTTGTCGTGTAAATATAATTTCGCTTAATTATTTGATTCTTTTTTAAGGTAAGGGGGTGTATATTACGCATCTAAAATCTCTAAGGCTCTGTTTGGATAGAAGGAAAGTCAAAAGAAAAGTGAAGAAAAATCATTTTTCCAACATTTTTTTGAGTTTGGTTTGCGGGGAAGTACCTCTGCAACTTTTCTACAACTTTCTTGCTAAAAAGATTTTCCTTCAAATTATTGAAAAATTGACAGGATTTTGTGGGAATATTGGGAGAAACTTATACAATTTTCTATAAACACATAGTTAGTTACAAAAAAAGAAAAAAGAAAAAGAAAAACTATTTTACTGTTAGTATAAATTTGTTTTCCTAAAATTAGTTTAAGACTAGTTATTTGTAAATTAATTTACATAAATTATGCTAAATTATATATAATATTAATTTACATGTTAGTATATTTTATTTATTAAAGTTACCGAATTACTGTATTATATTATGACAATAATTTACTAGTAAAAGGTGTAAAACTACTAATTTATATTTCAAACAATTATAGCTATAAAATATTAATTTATGTTTTTTTTTGTTTTATAGAAGTTATATGAATATTTGTTACATTATTTTATTTTTCGATAATTTTAATATATTTTTCTACTTTTAGTTATATATTTGTACTAATTTATTTATATATTTTATCATGCAAGTTATTGGTTATAGTATATGCCACATAATTCTATTATGTCGTCAAATAAACACATACGGGAAAAAGAGTTTATTTTTCCTTCACTTCATTTCATTTCACTTTTTCAAGAAAAATTTTCTTGCGTAACTTTCTTGACGATCAAACACTATAATTTTTCTTTGTTGTACAGTTCATTATACTCTTCCTGAATTCGTTATGTTGATCAATTTCGATGAATGTTTTTTGCCTTCATTAATTGTTATTATTAATTAGTGTTGGCTAAATTACCGTGGAACTAATTGATACATGGTTAAATTTACTAACCAAAAGGCCCAATAGGCCATGTTCGTGTAAGGCTTAGAGTGAAAATTTGACACAGTGAAGTGAGTAAGGCGTGTAATTTTTAATATGTTACCAAGAGGGACAGGTGTATGAGGTCGAACTGGTGGTTCTGGATAGAACTTGTTGAGTTGATTTTTGGTGTCAAGAAATATTTTGGTTTTTATAAAATATTATGTTGCGATACTTTCATTCATGTGCTACGTATTGGCCCCTTTTTAATTTTTGTAGCTCAAATGACTCAAGGATGAACATGATTTAGATTAACGGGTCAAGGGCGGTTTGATTTAGTTTGTTAATTTTATAGATAGTAGATGATCTAGGTTCAAACCTGAATTTAAACGAAGCAGGACATGGCCTATGGCCGGGCCTGAATAAATGAATTCTATACCAAATGGATTGAGTACACGACCCGAATCAATTATGCCCAAAGTCACTTGTAACCGACAAGGCCCAAACCGTAGCCCATTTTCAAGGTTATGAACAAGTTCAATGCATTTAAAAGATAACCGAAGAAGTCTCCTATGTACTCAACCAAGCAACTACACAAGATAAAGTTAAAAAAAATTATTATCCTAAGTATTCTACTATCTATTAGACTTGTACTTGTACTACTATACTATGATGCTTATATCTATCAACCTCTTGTACAACCTACTATATAAATGTTTTTATATCCCCAATCCTAAATTATCTTAAAAAAAAAACTTCTCAGTAACCCTACTAGAGTAACTACCTCCATTTCTGTAGGGTACCTTCGAAAGAGAGAATAAAAGTGACTGTGGAATAGGTATTTTTTTTAGGCCGAACCCTTCACCTTAGGTCGGAGATCACCTACTTTTTAGTTGCATTTTTTGATTGAATTTGGTAAAAATGATAAACTCATTATGGAAGCCCGAGTTGCTTAGGTTGCAATGGTTTTACACTTGCTCTCTTGCTCTTACATTCTCAATTAATTGTAATTAATTGTGATTGCAACCACGTTGTAATTAACTTTCTACATAATGAAGTGATTTTATTTTCTTGCATAGGCATTCTTGTTGGATCACTATTGTTATCCGATTTTCAATGCATTTATTTCAAACTAGCAAACTTGACTAAGGCCAAGACTCTTGATGAATCAACTCCATTAAATTTTTATCAAAGAATTATGTTCATTAACTGAAGAGCAGAAGATCTTCCTTGTGAAAAGTGATTTTCATTTTTAATGATCAGTTCAAATTTATGACTATACCTGTAAAGTGATTTTTACTGCTTTAGAGGATCCGAATCTGCTCAATATAGATTTTGTTGAAGTTTGTGTGTATTTGAAAAAATGGGAGAAGAAGAAAATAATACAAAACTAAAGCAAGCACAAGTGAGTTTTCTTAAGTCCCACATAGGAGAGGAATAAAAACCTTCATGGGTTTTATAAGGGTGAATTTGCCTAAGGGTTTGAACCTTTTGGGCATTAGAATTTTGTGCTATTGGGCTTGGGCTTGGGCTTACTTTGGGTCAAATACTATCTTTTTAGATAAAAAAACTTTTGGAAAATTTTATTTATTAAAAATAAAATTATTTCTTTTCATTTTGAATTCGAAATTCAAGTTGTGTTGACTCTTTCTTGAGTCATTTCTTTTGGATAACCTTCTCTCCCCCTCAACGCGTTTTCTTCTCCACGCATTAGAACAAAAAGATTTGACTGAAAACTCCCGGGTCGAATCTCGTCAGTTACAAAAACCTTTGATGACCAATCGAATATATTTTGGTTCAGATGGTTTAATGATATTGAGAAGGGAAATTGAATCTTTGAATAATTCAGAGGCAATTTAATCTCAAAATAGTACTCTCACTTTTATTTAGTAATGTCTCAAATAATATTCCTACTTTCATTTATTCAAAAGACAAAATGAATATACAAGTAATCCTCGTACTCCAACCTTTGCTATGTACAAGTGAAAAAAATAAATTAATTAGCGTAAGTGATGTATAAGATCAAGTGTTCAATTAACTGGAAAAGCATGTGACGGGGTGACTCAAATCGCTTCCTTTTAACAACTTTCTACATATTCTTTATATGCCTATTCTATTTCTTTTATTTATTTATTTTTTGAAAACTAAAGTGTCATACTTCATCACCATCAGCAATCAATACAACAACAGCATCCCCCACCTCTTCTAAATTGACTTGCTCTTGACCGGTGTGCCCTTGAAGCCCATCAATGTCAGCTTCAGTTTCAACCTCAACCTGTTTGTGGTGATCTTCTTCTTCTCGTTGGGTAATGCATACAATGGTGAGATCAGGAATGGCTTCAAGGGTGTGATAAAGCGAACTGAAAACCCACTTGATCGCATTAAAAACCAAACTTTCCCAAGGAGATAGGCACAAGATTAAAGGGTAAACCATCCAAAAATGCGCGGGCGACAGAAAGACCGAACAAAGCAGCGATAGAGCCACCAAAACAGAAAAAATCCGCCCCCTCAGATAAACTGCGGCACGTGTGAGGGAGAGTTTGATGGAGAAGCATAGGAAAAGTAGAGTGAGAATGGCAATGAGGAGTGAAGAGACATATTTGAGGAGAAGAAGAATGTACTGAAATTGATGGTCCGAATTTCGGGATATAGAGAAGATAGAGGAGATAATAAGTTTAAGGAGTGGAGCCAAAAGATACCGGAGGTCCATGATTTTTTTTTTTTAAATGAAGGCAAAAAATGCTCTCATCTTTTCTTTTTTTTTTTTTTTTTTTTTTTTTGCGCCTTGCTATAAATGTTGCAGAAGTCCGTTTACATTTATTACTATATATACACGGGGGCGGGTGTAAAACACGCATCGACATCATGCGATTGAGGTTGTCAATAGCTTTTGTTGTTTGAGAGAGAGAGAGAGAGAGAGAGAGAGAGAGAGAGAGAGTTTTCAGGGAACTTTCAACTTTATTTATTTATTTTTTGCCCTTTTCCTTTTCCTTTTCTGAACACGGAACTTTCGACTGCAGTCCCCTTTGCGCGCTTCTTTCTTTTGTTGCTCTTGCCAGCTCTAACCGTGAACAAAAAAAAAAAATTTAAAAAATAGAACTTGTTTAAAAAAGTTTTTTATAAAAAAATTAAAAAATAATATTTTTGTAAATTAAGAATCTATATTTAACCAAACTCTAAAAAGAGTGCAAAGTTAATTTTGTAGTAAATTTTCATATTATATTTTTTTATGGAATCATGCAAAATTCGGTTTGCACTATTTTTTGGCATATTATTATAAATAAGTGTTTAATTGATATTATTCTAGAATAATTTTAACAAATTACATATTCAAAACCTATTTATTAGTAAAATGCACATAATAATTTATTTGGAGTTATGCAAAGTTAAGTTTGCACTCCTTATTTTCTAAAATATTACTATGTATTTTAAAATTTTATGAATAAAATATAACAATATACTTGTTAAAAAAAATATAAACACATCATGCAAAACAAATTTGCATTAGTTTTTTTTTGATTGCAAAGTTAAGTTTGCACAAAACACAATTTTGTACAAAGTTAAGTTTGCACTCGGTCAAATCCCTTATTTTAAAACACAATTGATAAGCAAACATTTATTTCATAATGATAATGATATTTAGAACCTTATTTCTAAAAAATATTATTCGTTTGTTTTTTTGCAAAAAATATTATCACACAAAACCTTTTACCTCATTTCCGGAAAAAAATTAAAAATTTCCTCCTCTTTGCGTCTTGTGAGACAAGGTGGAGGTGATGTTGCCATAAATGTTGACAATATAATGATTATTCGTAAGTATGTGCTTTTAAGGACATAAAATTTTCTCTGACACATGGGTTGAACTAAAATTAATTAAATTTCATAATACAACATGTACTCATAAATATATGGTAAGGTTAACAAAAGTTATTTATAAATGAATTAATAAATCAAACACAATTAATCTTATGAAGAACACTTTAAGACTTTTTGTAAATTAAGGTAGTTACATTCTTTCAGATCAATTGGGTTTACTTTTACTCTGGTGGTGCATGGCTGGTGATGATTTTATTGAGAATGAAGATTGAGAAATAAAAGTACAAGTTACAAATATTCTCCTTAAATTTTTGCTAATTATTTTCAGATGATTGCCAATCGTTCTAATGATCCCGGTCCTTTGATATGATGAGGTTTAGTCATATTTATATGTCCTAGGACTTATTCTTATAACTATGATTTAATGGTCCCCTAGATTTTTTTGGGGGGGGAAAGTGGGGTAATAATGCTTTTAGTGGGCTGTTACACTATATAAATAACTAATGCATTGATCCCTCTAATACTACCACGTGTCTAACGGACGCATGATGTGAATGTTGAGCCATGTTCATAGTTAACTCGAATGCCATTCAGCTCGGATCACTTTACTAGCTCCCAAGCTCATCAGCTCAGATCAAATCCAATTTTGTCCTTCAAGCTCTTGAGCTCACCCTCGCACTTGAGGTCTTCATGAAGCTCTGATATTTTTAAGGATATTTTGGATCCCGTTAAAATAAATATATTTTTCTTCTCAAATTAAGAGTAGTATTTTATTAATTAAGTTCGAGTAGTAAACAATGTCAAAATCCATGGGTACTTATGTATTATTGTTGGTGGCCACCTCTTCCCTTCTCAACCCATATATTCATCACCTGTATATCATGTTGTTTTTTGTTTGGCTTCTCATTATATATATATATATATATATATATGATAAGTTACATGGATCATTGTTAAAGAAAATATTTAATTTTTGACATCTTGAAAAAAATAAAAAATTAGGCGATAATTTTAGTTTGTTAGAGAAAGTAACTACAAAAAAATGAAAAATAAAGTTGATATGAAAGCGTAAAAGCCTTTTCAACGGTTATGTAAAACTTGAAGTGTAAATTATATGTGTCAGTCAACTTTTATACAAAATCTAACTTAAAAAAATTCTCCAAAAATGTTAAAAGAACCAAAGATATCAACACATGTTAGATGTTATTTTATTTAATTTTATATTTTTTTTCCTTCAAATTTTTATACATGATCTTATAGTTACAATGTATCTTCATTTATAACTCTTGATGAATAGAACTCAAATATATAATTTTTATTAAAAGATATATTTTATATTAAAAATTATTATATTTTAAAATTTTACTAAAAAAATAGAGAAAAAGAAAACTAACATGACAATGTAAAGTGAGAATGTATATTATACATCTCATTTACACAAAATTTATTTTTAAAAGATTGTTAAAGAAAAAATATTTTACGAATTTTACACAAAATATAAATTTAAAAGACTATTAAAAATATTCTAAAATAAGAATATATTTTACACGAAACTACATTTTGAGTTTAATAAAATTATTTAAGCAAAAATAAGAATTTATTTGGTAGTTGTCGGTCGGTCCCAGAGAGTGTTAATTAATTGGTGCTGTGAACCCCAGAGAGAGAGAGAGGGGAGATGTCGGTTTCTGCTTGAAGAAGCTTCTGCCGCTGCGGTGGGTTGGACTTTGAGTAAAATTGGGATGGGGTCTTCCTGGCCCAGTCGGCTTCTGTTTCGGACCTTAAAAAGAAAAATCTGTAAATTTATTTGATTTCCTTTTATAAATAAAAATTTCTAAGATTTTGTCTTTGAGAAGAGTATTTACAGCAGAGCCGCTAAAATTTATTTATAAATTTATAAATATGACATTAAATTTCATGAGAAATACACTGGACTTAATATAAAAAATGACAATACAAATGTGTTAAACTCATATGAAATATTTGCAAAAAAAAAAAAAAGTTTAATACGAGTGTATCTCACTCGCATGAATTATACGTGTGACAAATCATTATAGTTTTTTTTTATTTATTTTTTGTATGAGTAAAAGACATCCGTATGATTAATACAAGTAAATCAGACTCGCATGAGTAAAAATTTAAGCGTATTGTAAGTTTTGTCGCTTTCTACCATACCGTAATAAGTTTGCCAATTCAATTTTTTCTATTGTGTATGTTCTTACTAAAAAAAAATATAACTGAACTATGTTATCTTGGCAAAAAATAAAGCTATATTGTTTTTTACCACATTGGAAACTAACACAATTAACATTAACTTGTATGGAGTTGTGTCAGAAAGGAAAAAAAAAACAAAAACATATAACTAAGGTACGTTTGATATGCATGATAAAAAAGGTCGGATATGATTATTAAGTCTCATTCTAGCACGATAAAATAATCAAATATGAAAAATTGTTTAATTCCTTTATCGATTAAATAAGTGGCATTTATAAGATAAACAATATACCCGTAATCTAATTTTGACCGACAGTTAACATAAGATATAATATTTTTATCATACCCCATTCCACATCAAACATGGTAATTCCAAGTTGCCAAGATCATTCGACCCATTTCATCGATACTCTTATTATATGGCATGGTGACAAGGCAAGTCCAAGTCAGAAATTTTGGCTTAAATCCAAGAATCTCCCGTTAATCTTTTACCCAATTTTGAACTTTATTCCTTTTTCTTTTCCTCTGTATCAAAGAAGATTTTCACTCCGACGAATATCCGACCAAGTTATCATCCCTCTATCTTCAGCTTCAACTTCAACCTGTGTGCGGTCTTCTTGTTGGGTAGTGCAAATAATTATGAAATCAAGAATGGGTTTAAGGGCCTTGTGATAATGTGAATGTAAAACTCACTTGATCAAATTACAAACCAAAATTTGCGCGCCAAGGAGATAAGAAAAAAGTTAGATGATAAATTTTTGGGGATAATTTTGACGAAAAATGTTTGCGAGTTAAAATAATGTATTGTTATGGAGGCATGTTGGACAGTATTGTTAAGAGAAGATTTCGGTGTTGTGAATTATACGCTTATGACCAAATCTGGCTATAATGTCTAGATCCAACTAAGACTTTAGTAACGAATTAAATGAATAAGCTAACAAACTTTACATAACGCTAAGATGTAACGTACTTCAATAATTTTCTTACTTCATACTCACTTTTATTAAGTAAATCTTTTGTTGTCCTCTAACGGCCAACATAAGATCGTGAGCCTTATAATTTTATATTGTATTTTTTGTGTCCCTCTAGGATTACGAGACGATGACATTTATATAGTAGACTTATAACAAGTAAATGTTATGAAAATACATACAAACTTGGCTAAGGAATTTACATAAGGATTAGTCTCCTGCAAAATATAAAATAGTCATGCCTTATTTTCTTAAGTTGCCTTGTGGTAAGGACTTGCTTGACTTATCTATAGATTCATTGAACATGTCAAAAGAATGTTGGGCGGTCGGAAATTAACTCAAGACGATGATGAATTGGGTTTATGGCAAATAATTTAGAATTAAAATAAACTTAGTTAAAATTAAATCAATAATCAACTCAAACAATAAATAAACAATAAGTAAATTTATTTTATCAGTCTGAACATAACTGTGGATAAAACGTACCTAAATTTAGATAAACATTATTGTGTAGGATTGTTGGACTAACATGATTTTACATACATAAACATAATTGTGTAGGATTGTTCCATAGCAATTGTTCTTTCCTTGTTTTCCTAAATCATACATAATATAATTGACGAATATTATGCACTTTTAATTATATATAAGTAGAGAAAGAATCAGTTTCCTTATATATCGTTTATGATTCCAACTTACCATCAAAGTACGAGACTTAAAGGATGTAAAATTTTCCAATTAATTATAAGATTCCTAATTTAATGAGACTAAATCAAACCTAATTTAATAAATCACATGTATCAAATATAACTGGTCATGTGGATCACACATAATTAATCAAATAATTGGTCATGTGGATCACACATAATTAATCAAATAATTCTTACATTCTCTCATTTTATCTTTTGTGATTTTATTATAATCATTAGGCGCGCAATAAATTAGATTAACTAACTCCTTAATTTGGTTATCATATAATC
The DNA here is from genome assembly GCA_021464415.1 of Lonicera japonica. Classification (NCBI taxonomy): domain Eukaryota; kingdom Viridiplantae; phylum Streptophyta; class Magnoliopsida; order Dipsacales; family Caprifoliaceae; genus Lonicera; species Lonicera japonica. Next base: position 27,123,582 of record CM038470.1, on the reverse strand, counting down.
TTAAATAGATTACTAATGCGAGTCAAGGCCGTCATACATCAATTAAGACAACACATTTTCTTTCATGTACCACAACACTAATAACTTATCTAGCATATCCTGAATGAGAAGTATCTTAATGCTACGATAATTGTCTTATCAAAGATTTTTCATTTTATAATTCAATAATCGATAATACATGCATGTCCATACATTAACATGAAACTATCAAAAACAGATTTATTGAGCTCAAAGTGTCAAACTTAAAGTCATAATAAGGGTAAATTGCACTTCGACAACCTAAACTATTATCCAAATAGCATTTTGCTTACCAAACTATTAAATTTAGCAATTTTCACTATAAACTATTGATTTTGTTGCATTTTACCTCAAATTGCTAACGGGATTAAAAAATAGACAAAATTTGAGGGCAAAATTGAAAATTTATAAAAGGTAAATGGCACTTTGCCCCCTGAACTATTGTCCAAGTAACATTTTGTCTGTCAAGTAGTAATTTTTACCGCCAACTATTAATTCTGTTAAACTTTACCCCAAGTTGTTGACGGGGTTAAGAAAATGGAGGGAAGAGCAAATATGAAAATTTACATTTAATAGACTTCTACCTCTCTCCGACGATTCTTCTCTCTAAGCACCAACTCTTTCCCGATTCTCTATCTACGAATCATCGTATCCACTTGTCTCAATGGCAATTCTCTCCCATCCACTAATGGCAACCGCAGTGGTGAATCAAATTTGAACTCATTTCCTCAAATTTTCTTAAATTTTTTACAACAAATCTAATCTATTTTTTCTTAAAAAAGATCTAAACATGTACAGTAAAAAATCTATAAATTAATAAGGTTGGGACCGGCCAATATTACTAATTAAACGAGGTTTTAATTTATTAATTTATCGATAAGTTAATAATATATTAATTTACCGAAAGATTTGTGTTTCCAATATTATTCAATTAATCTTCTTTATATTTTATTTTCTATAAAGTTAATTAAGTAAATTATATATTTTTAACCCCGTTAGCATTTAAGATAAGCTGTAACAAATTTAGTTGTTTGTACTAAAAATTGCTAAAATCAATAGTTTGATAGGTAAAATGTTCTTGGACAATAGTTCAAGAGGTAAAGTGCAATTTAGCCTTTGTAAATTTATGAATTTGTCCTCAAATTTCGTATGTTTTAACTCTATTAGCAATTTGAGGTAAACCAAATCAGTAGTTTATAGTAAAAAATTTAAAAATTAATAGTTTGGTAGGCAAACTGCAACTTGAACAATAGTTTAGGTTGACAAAGTGAAATTTATCCTCATAAAAAATCTGTATCACTACTATATAGAATACCATTTTAGCATGTTCTTCAAATGTTCTTATGATAGCCATTATTAGTGAAACGATACTCATATATAGGCTATGAGATAAGAGATTTTTGTAGGATTAATAATCCATTACGGTCTAATATCCAATCCTAACCAACAATAAATATGGAATATAATAATTTTATCTTATCTCATTTTTTTATCGTGCACGTCAAACCAGGAGTATTTATAGAGCCACCAAAATAATTTTAAAGAATAATTAAAAGTAGGTAGCGTAAAAAAGTAATTAACAGACATATAGGTGATGTTTGGTTGATATTTTGAGTTGAGTTTTTAAAATATGGTGTTTGGTAGAATTTGGAAGTATGTTGAAAAGTGAAATTGGTTTTTGTTTGAGTTTCTTTCAACCAACTAAAAATCTCTTAAATAAAATTTCAAAAAATAGTCACAATAAATCTTATTTTATAAATCTCGACGAGTAGATTTTAAATATATATTTTTTATCTAATTTTGATTTTTGGATTTAAAGTTATAGTGTTTTAAAAAAAAATTAGAGAGATAAAATAAAGTAAAATAAATTTTAAAAAGTGTAAAAATAAAATTAATTTTAAGTTGAAATTTTAAAATTTGGAACAAAAAACATCCACCAAATACACCGATAATGTTACAATTGTTTTGAAATGTGTCAGTTGTCAAAGCAGACTTAGACGTTTGTTCAAGGTGGGTATGCATGCATGGTAAATCACCATGTGTCCAGTTGGCTTTTTCTTTATTCTTGTAATTAGGAAATTACAGGTTTAATTTCATATACATGTAAAAATGATCCTTGGTTGACAGTAGGTCAGTACGTGGCAGAACCGAAGAAGAACTACTTGAAGTGTTTGAAATCCCTTTTTTAAGTAGGATATCATTGTGTTAAAAAAATAGGAGATTATTATTGACATACACTATTTAACTTTCTGACATTTCATATCTCTCTAACACTCTATTGAGTCGTTTGGTTCAAGATTTAAACCATTCTAGGAATGTTAAATTCCATTCCGAAATGATTCCCACGTTTGGTTCAAGTTTTAAGTTTGGAATAAATGATTCCAGGAACAAACATTTCCCCCCAAATTCTCCCATTTAAATCTTAAAGAATAATCTGTTACCAATAATTTTTCATGTTAGGACTAAAATAACTATCTTCCTTATGAATAAATAATTCTTTTTCCATCCGTGTATGAAAATATTATTTAGAATTTTTTATTTTAGTTACGCTACTGCACAAAAATTAAAAAAAAAATTTGGAACTTTTTTCTTGTTGTAATTTTTTTTTTTAATTACAAAAATTGTAATTTTTGTAGGATAGTTATTAGCTAGGCATGTGTAATTTTTGTAATTTATTATAATAATTGTCTCTTTTGAAAAATTAGTAGGAGATGTCTTCTCATCTTATAAAAATAAGGGTATTTTTGTAATTGATATTTTATTCCATTCTTATTCCTGGTTGAACAAAACATCGGCATGGCATCCTAAATGCCAGGAAAAAAACTTTTCAGGAATCAAATATGCCCATTATACTCCCAAAACTCGAATCAAACGAGCCCTATAGGTGCACTTTCACTCTTCCTAACACTCCAATACTCCACATTTAATTTTAAGATTAATTAACATTCATCTAAAAAATACTCTACTCTCACCACTCCACTCTCTCTACCACTCCACTATTTCTTATCTTCAATCTTCTTCTTCTTCCACAAATCAACACAATGCCATTAAGCATTTTTCAAAAGTTCCGGTTGGAATTAAGCATTCTACTTTCTCTCATTATAATTCAAAAAAACAAATATTGGCCAATTTCGATGTATATTATTTGGCTTAATTAATTGTTGTTATTAATTGGTGTTGTCTAAATTGTCGTGGAACTAATTGAAAGATGGTTAAATTTACTAGCCAAAAATCCTAATAGGTCATGTTGGTGTAAGGCTTAGAGTGAAAATTTGACGTGGTGAAGTGGGTAAGACGTGTAATTTTTAGCATGTTACTGAGAGGGACCGGTCTATGAGGCTGGAGTGGGTGGTTTTCAATAGTATTGAGTTGATTGGTGGTGTTGAGAAATATTTTGGTGTTTATAAAAATATTATGTTGTGATACTTTCATTCATATGTTATGTACTACTCCATTTTTAATTTTTGTGGCGCCAGTGACTCGAGGATTAGCAAGATTTTGATTAACAGGTCGAGTGCTGCTTGATATAATTTATTATTTTTATAGATAGTAAATGACCCTGATACACTAACTTCACCCAGGTCTGAACCTGAAATTTAAACGGAGCATGCCATGGCCCATGGCCAAGCCCAAATAAATGAAATCTATACTAACCGGACTGAGTACATGACCTAAACCAATTTGGCCCAAAGGCACATGCCCACTGACAAGGCCCAAATCGTAGCCTATTTTCAAGGTTATGGACAAGTTCAATGCATCTAGAGGATAACTTAAGAAATCTCCTACTTAACAAAGCAACTACACAAGATAAAGTTAAAAAAATTATTATCCTAAATATTCTACTATTTACTATGCTTGTACTTGTACTGCTATATTATGATGTTTTTTTTCTATCTTTATCTTATACAGCCCGTTATATAAAGTCTCTTTTATCCTCAACTCTCTTTTATCCTCAACTCTAAATTATCTAAAAGAAACCTTCTCGGGAACCTTACTAGAGTAACCACCTCTATTTTTGTAAGGTACCATTGAAAAAGAGAATAAAAGTGAATGTCAAATATGTATCTTTTTATGCCAAACCAAGTTACTTCTTGGCGTTGTGGTTTGCTTTTATTTCACACAAACAAGCTCTAGTCAGATCCGAGCAATCTAGCTAAATCCGGGTATAGGCAAATAGTCTACAATAGCAAAGAGTTGATATATTTTTAATTTTGGAGATTATAGATTGTATTTTCAAAATTATCTTGATTAAAAATGAGATTGATTTGGATTTATAAACTATTATTGTTTTTCTGACCCATACTTTTCGATTGTTTTTTCTGATTGAATTTGGTAGAAATGATATACTCATTATTGAGGCCCGAGTTACTTAGCTTGCAACGGCATGTATTTGACACTTGCCCTCTTGCTCTTACATTCTCTATTGTAATAGTGATTGCAACCACGTTGTGATCAACTTTCTACATAATTAAGTAATTTTATTTTCTTGCATAGGCTTTCTCGTTGGATCACTAGTTGTTTGACATTTTTATTATCACTAATGTTGTTGTTATCCTTACTATATAAATTTGGGCTATATTCAATTTTAATCTTAAAGGACGATACAAGGTGTTCTAAAATAGAATTATTGACTCTTAATAGTTAAAAAAGAAAAGCTGTTACTGAATTATTTATTTTTATTTTTCCTTTTCAAATTATGAGTTCGCGATTCTATATTAGGAGATCTCGAATCATCTTTTGAGATTAAAACTAAATATAGCCCGAGTTAATTTACATAATAATAATAATAATAATAATAATAATAATAATAATAATAATAATAATAATAATAATAATAATAATAATAATAATAAAAGTTATTAAAATATCAACTAATTTTCTATATTAAAATATTTAATAAATTATATATCATACAAATTAAAAGTTCACAATTATTTATATTTAAGTATTAGGTGTCTCAAAGCTATTGTTAGTTTGGCCTCAAAGTGCTACTGTTGCTTATTTAATTATGATGAGTATATTGATCATGTTTTTGCCTCAAGTTTCACTACAAATCAAGTTTGGTACCGCTTCTTCTAGCTTCTAGGCATACAATTCCCTACTCATCTTTCATTAAGCAATGTGGTTCATACTCTTTTGCTTCAAAATTGGTCCTGCCCTAATCATGTTGTTGTTGCCTTGTTTATATTGAATGTAATTATATGGGAACTTTGGGTAAGGAGGAATGAAGGCAAACATAAAGTGTTGACCTTGTAGGTCTTAATCTTATTTTGATAATAACAATAAATCAATCATGTGTAATTTAACATGTTCTTGATTTAAGATTATAGCTTTCTTATTTGGAAAGTCAAGAATAACATTATTACTCAAAGAAAGTTTGACAAAGATCATTCTATTAATATCCGATCAAGTCAACAAAGCATTGGACAAGGAGTCAAAGAATATCAATCTCATAAATACATTTCATGAAGCACATAAGAACAAGGATCAAAAGCTTCAAGACAAAAATTCAAGTGGAGAACAAAGAAACTAGCTCAAGCACTTTGAAGAATGGTAAACTTGTTTCATGAGTGAGTATTTAGCTTTATGTAAAGTTATTATCATTGATCACAAAATAAGCTCAAACATGATCATGTATCATTCATTGCATTCAAACTACTTTCAAAATCAAAGTTTGAATTGAACCTCTTTTGCAAAGCTATTTCTCATAAACCCGTTTTCTTGTAAAAATAATATATAATCCATCCGGTTGTTTTAATGCTCATAACCAACTCCACCATGCTTAGAATAACCTCTAGAACACTCCCCAAGCTTTCGGTTGATTTTAGGTTTGAGTGTTCATGGGTGGGCAGAAGCATGTAGTCGACTACATAATTAATTGGTGAGTAGACTACACCATGTAGTCGACTCATGGTATATGGGTGAGTCGACTACATTGCAAAATCTAGCCGTTGGAGAGTTGGTAAATGTCTAGTTTTGACCCATAACTTCTTGTAACCACTTCAAACGGCCATATCCTTTTGCAAGCTATATATATGAGGTCTTATACATGTTTTTATATACTTGAATGATCATACAAACTCATTTTTCATATATCCTCATTATTCAAGTATTCAAGCTAATACATTGATCATATTCATCATATTTGAGTTTAAACTTATTGATCAATCTTGATAACTCTAGTATAAGCTTAAATTGTATTCTTCAAACACTTGAGAGTTGTTATTCATTGGTGTGAGTCACCAAACAATTTGTATTATATTATGAGAGGTAAATCTCATAGAAAAATAAGAAGGTAAATTCTTGTTTAGCATTTGTGAGAGGTAAATCTCATAGATTAGCGAGAGGGGTTCTTGTGTGAATATTGTGGTAAAGCAATATTTGTAAGAGTGTAGTGAGACAATAACACTTGTAGAGATTTGTTTTTCACCCGAAAGAAAAACGGTATTAGTAAAACTTCTCGGGGAACTAATCGAGCGCGGACTATGGTTTGGTAAACCAAAACCGTAAGAACAAAAAGCCTTGGACTTTAAATCGGTTCAATCTTTCTTACTCAATCTCTTTATTTACTTATTTTCTTGTTTTAGGATTGATTATTTGAAATTGATTATGTAACACCCCCGCCTTAATCTACAGGACAACACCCGTAATTAAGACCTGGAGTGCTACTAACCCATCTTAGAATGACTAAAATGGATATATATATATATATATAATGTAAAATGCACAAAGAAATCCAAATGGTACTATCATACATGTCAAACAACCGTTTCACAATCATACTGAAGATGATAATACTGTATACAAATATATAAACAAGTATATAATAGTTTTAAAAGCAACTGAGTAATTTCATGATAATATACTACTCTCTGGGCTAGCCGTGGCTTCCCGCGATAGCATGTACATAACAAAAATACATCTGTATCAGAGCCCCTAACTTGTTCCCGGTCCCTCCGCGCCCCTGTTCTCTTTAGACTCCTGAATACCTGTATAGTTTAGAAAAACGGGGTGAGCATATCGCTCAGTAGGGGGAAAGTATATGGAGGGAAAGTTTGGAAAACTTTCCTTAATTTATTACTGTAAATCAAGTAAACCTTTTCATCATATAATCCAAACATTATTGATAAAACATCACAAAAGATAACTAGCTCATGATGATGCATGCTCATGCATATGCAGGTTACCTCCCTTTGTGTCAACCCAATTCTGAATCTTGACGACGCATCCCGATGAGAAACCAAGCCATGATAGCCATATAAAATACATTCGCTCCAAGAGCATACAATATAATCATAGTTGGCTTCAATAAGAATCCGAATTGGTGTCACAATATAGAATCCGTCACCTAAAAAGGCATACCAATACCATCATACCCAGGAAGTGGAACAACAATCCTGTCCATCTTCCTTAGAAAGAATCAAATTCATGGTGCGTTGCCAATGCCAAGGTTCCCGGGTCTTTCACCGGTGGCTTATTGGCGGCCAAACAATATCCCCCAGGGGTTTAGGGCTTTTCAACCCAAGGGCACCGGACCCTGCCTATTTTCCCATCCCGGCAAGCACCATGAAAACATATATTCATATCATCCTTGGTCGTCCACGACCAAGCATAATCTGTATCCAAAAATCTATTAACCGATCATATCCGACCAACAAGAAGATATCAAGATATAAATAAAGCCTCCATGAATTGCCATAAGAAATAAGCCTCCAAGTCGCCTCCAAACAGAGATATACATATAATGAAGCTTTCATCATCATAATAAGAGATACACGCCCATTCCATAGGCCATATGGAAATCCGAGCTTGCCGAAGAATCTTCAAGAGTGCGGTTGACACAATAGTGATGCATAATATGCATACATGCTCTTTATGACAACTAACAAGTAACATATGCCACTTAAACTTCATTCATCACGTATCAATGTTCCTCAGCGCATATATAATCCATTTACAGTTCTACTTGGATACAACCAAGCATGTATGTCTGAGGACCATCGCTTATAAGTCTATATTCCATAGATAGTAAGTTCAAGCGGCATATCTTGTTCTAATTCATGCATTAAATGTAAAATAGAAACTACATATGCCATATAAGCTCTATCAAAATCATGTTCATGTCCTTTAGTGTATACAAAACCCTTTTCCTGTCAAATCAACACATACACACCCAAAGGACATCCATATGAATCAATAACATATAATCATAGAGCTTAGATGGCATATCTTGCTTAAATATGTGAATTTATACTCCAATTAATCGTGTATCACTGATATCAATAGACAAAATCAACATATTTAACATACGTGTATAAATCATCAATTTCTAGTCAAATAAAATCATATTATCAAGTGTACATAGCATCAACTTCCTCAAATCACACTTTTAAATCTTTACTAATCATAAAGCATCATATTATAGGCCAAGCTTTAGATAAATAAGGCAAATGGAGGAAGCTTACAATGATATCCATGAAACATGGCAAAAAGTTCAAGTTTAAGAACATATAAACCCCTACCTCAATTTAGGAGTGAGAAAGGAAAAGAAAGGACGAAGATTGCGGCTCTCCCCAAGCAATCCGCACGAAGAAGATGATGAATAGTAGCAAGGAAGAAGAAACTCGAGTGATTTGGAGCTTTAATCTTGGATCATGAGTGAAAAATTGATAAAATTTGCTTAAGAACTCATCTCCCTCACTCTAGAACTCTCTAGAGGCTTGTGGGTTTATTTTTGGTCGAAGTTTGGGGCAAAAGGGGTCAAATGAACACTTAAAAACGCTCAAAACCGACATTGGCCCGCTGCCGGACCGGTATTCAAAAAGCCCATACCGGTCCGCGTGTAATTTTGATGCTCTGATGCACTGTTTTTGTTTCGGCCATAACTTTTGACTCGGAACTCCGATTAAGGCGTTCTTTATGTCCACGGAAAGGTATTTCAAAGCTTTACAACTTTCTAGTTGGAAGTTTTTCCAAATTATGGACCAATCGTTCCCAGAAATTTACCGAAAACAGCGCTCTGCCAAAGCGCTACCGAAAGACCAGAATTTAGCGATGGGCCAACTTCGGGCCCTATTTTGGTCAACGAGGAGTGCGAATTGGACTTCGGCCAAAACACGAAAGTTGTAGAATAGCATGAAATCTAGAAGTAGGAATAAACGACAGTCAAATCTTATAAAAGATGAGAAAGTTACGATAATCCAAAGTTGGCTAAAAATAAGGAAATCGCGTATGATCAAAACTTCTTATTTACGAACCAAAATTGATTCGAACCACCCGAATCACCAAACGATCACTTATACAAGTATAAAGGAGTGAATACAACAAAATCTGATGTGTTGAAATGCTACAAGACTCCCTCACACGAAATTTCACCCTTCACCTGTATAAAGTTAACACTTATCATTTTTTCACCTCAACCAATATAATTAAATCATACTACACCTAATCCAATTAAAACAAATTAAAATACGGGGTATTACAGATTATTTCCTTGATATTATTGTTTATTTAAGTTGATTTGCTTAAACCTTTTTAGAAAAGTATTTAATTCCATATTAAGTTTTTAAAACCCTATTCACCCCTTTCTAGGGTATTTTTCGACCAACATAAAGGCAGGCTATCTCTCCACTCGCATGTCATTTTGAATGTTACTTCTCATGTTAAAAATAGATTTGCTGGTATTAGAGGCAAACTATCTTCCAAAGCCCTGAAACTGTTCAATACTCTTAACATAGCAACCCTCCAATCCAATGAAAGTAACTTCCTCAAGTGGAGCAGACCTCCCACAGGTAGACTAAAGCTTAATTCAGATGGCAGCTCTAAGGGCAATCCTGGCCTTGGTGGAGGTGGCTTTATTCTTAGAAATTATGTAAGTAAAGTGGTTTGGGCTATGGCTGATCACTATGGTTACACTACTAACATGTATGCAGAGTCAAAAGCTCTTCTCCAGGGGCTTCAAAGATGCTTTCAATTAAACCGGATACATCTTGACATTAAGCTTGATTCTCAAGTGCTTGTGCAAATCATTCAAGGTAGGATTAAGACTCCATGGAGCTGCTACTACATCATTAAAGAGATCAAGTCTATTCTTCAACATTTTGATTTAAATATTTCTCATGTATTTAGAGAGTGCAATGTAGCAGCATATTTTATGGCTAATAGGGGTTGTTTTGAGGGTAGGCTCATTGTTTATAGCTCCACTTCTCTCCTTCCTCCCCTTCTAGGCATAGTCAGGCTAAGGTTTATCATGTATCAGAGCTTGTAAGTAACTTATTTTATATTTATTCTATTATCTCATTTTATCAAAAATAATAATAATTTATATTTAAGTATTAAAAAGTAGTCTTGAAAATGAGGTGCGTGCCTCTTACATGCTTATTTCATCTAAATTTAGATAAAAAAAAATTAACATAATGACTCATGTGGTTGGCTTTCAATAGTTTGAGCTCAATGGACGATTTCATAGTTTAAAGACTAAATTGGTATAAATCAAATTATTTAAGAAGTTATGCAACTGACGCGTCGGATTAGAGAGTCGGATAAGATAATTTAATCCTATCCGGATAAGATAAAATAATCACAGCTCTTACGTGGGATTTGTTAATCCCTTTCTCGGTCGGGTAAGAAGCTTTAATGGAATAAATAATCCGTCCGGATATCCAATTCCAACAAACACCAAATATGAGATAAGTTATCATATCTCACTTTCTTATCCTATCCGTGAAACGCAGACTTATCTTAATTAATTATTCTTTATCCTCATGCACAAGTCAACAATCTGGATCGGGGTCGTCGTACCGTACGTGTATACTGCCTTTTATGGCGTCCAACCAGGGAACCGTTTTTTGCCACGACACTGAATAGACTAAAATTCTTCTTCATCAATTCCTTAATATCAAATATTATGTTGTAATTGAAATCAATTACACTGTTAACTATTCACAATTTAAAAGTCGTTTTAAGTTTTAGCGACATAATTTTTTATCCTTTCTACACAATAACAACTGAAGAGGGGACCAAGCCTCCAACTAGGATTTCGAAATTTTTGTAAGTACTAATTATTTGTTATGCATGAACATTTTACACTGTATTGAGCCCTTTCCAAATTTTTTATAGGTAAAATTTATATTAAATTTTTATGTGCCTTTCTCTTGAAAAGAGGAAAGAAAAACATATAAATAATTTAAAAGAATAATTTATTGTGAGTAGCGAAAAAAAGTAATTAACAAACATATAATGTTATAATTGTTTTGAAATGTGTTAGTTGTCGGAGCAGAGTTAGAAATTTGTTCAAGTTGTGATTCATGACCCAAAAGTATGTATGCATGGTAAATAATGACCATGTGTCCACTTGGCTTTCTCTTATTTTGTTAATTAGGAAGTTACATGTTTAATTCATATAGATGTAAACACGATCCTTTGTGACTGTACGTGGCAGAACTAAAGAAGAATTACTTGAAGTGTTTGAAATCCCTTTCACATGTAGGATATCATTGTGTTAAAAAGAATATGTATATCTACTATTATATAAAGTTAGAAGTTGCTTTAGTGGTTACGAAGCTATGTCAGGTTTTTTATTTTCTTATTTTACCCTACCTGCAACATTTTATTTCATTAATTTATTTATTTAATATAATGTAAGTAACCAAGATTCGAACCCCATGTTGACTCTCAACCTAAGCGCTGCATAATAACTTTTAAATTATTTTTCTTTAAATTAATTATACTTGAATCACGCACGCATTGTGTTTGCATAAAACTTTAATATATCTATTTGTGTATGAGTGAGCTTGTTTGAATCCAACTAATGAACGGAAAAGCATGACAAAAATGGTAAATATAAATACAACAAAAACTAAAACAAGCAAAATATTGTTCCATATAGTACAATATTACATATAATAGGCATATATGTATCCGTGTAAACCTCCACTACCTACGTGTTATTGAGTGCGTGCATGTTTCCTTCAGCAATATGATCGTCATGTAAACTTTCTGTCACATCCGTTTGACCTAGGGGGAAGATTCCAACGGAATAGCAACTTTAAGTGAAAGATTGACAAAATTGGAACATCAGGGGCAACATTGCAAGCGAAGTCAAACTTTAGAAAATTTTTTTATCTCGATTGTTACTAATTCAATGTCCACCGTGCCACATAAGCCGCCAACTTAACTTTCTGGAACCTTGCAACTTTAAGGAAATGATTGCATGTTTCTAAATATCAAGGGCAACATTGAGAAACTTTATCCTTTGTTAATAGCAACTTAGCAAGTGCATATTGCCTTCGACCATCCCCATGTTCCCAATCTCACTTCGTTTAAAACTTTCTTTTTTTCATTAATATAAATTAAAATGATAATTTTATTTAAAAAGCTTAATTCTTGTCAACTTACGATTCAACCTCTTAATATAAATACAAGAAACTCTTGGTCTAAATTTACCAATTAAAAACGAATCAAAACTCAATCCAAATGAGCATGTAAGTTAAAAAATATATCTCCATCAAAATTTAGAATTTACAATCTGTTTTATACAAAATCTGACCCGAGGTAAAATTTCTACCACACACAAATATAATTAAAACAGGGTCAAGTTGGCACAATTTAGAAGTCTTAACAAGCACAAAACTTAACCCTAATAAAGCTAAGTGCTTTATAGTCTAAACAGCCCAAAAAGAACATTTGTAACCAATTGAAATACATATAACTCTACGAAATTTGCTCCTCACATACATAAACAAACACACCAAAAGAGGAAAGTAACAAAAAGGAGAATCTAATTACAATAACTCAAAACATTCCTCATTAAACACCATCAAAGTACTTTTCTTCAGCTTCTTGATTCGCCTCTCTCATCCAGTGATCATCCAATGACTCATCCTCATTTATTTTTGAGTAATCCAAATGCCGGTGACCATCCCCGGACATGAACTTTTGTGGCATTACGAGTGTGAATTGGTCCATTCAATCTTCCATTTCCTCTGCCGATAGACTTCGACCCTCCGTCGGTCTTGTGGTTGTGGGCCCGACATTGCACAATGGGTCTCGATTATCCAAGTGTACCTAATTAAGAGTCAAAATTATGATAATATGTCAAACTATATATGGAGGAGGATCATTACATCTTATGATTTACACATGATGATATGAGAAAATGAGAAAAATAATGGATACAACTATTGTGACGAGAACCTTTAGATAATGAAATCAAAGGTTCAAATCACTTCAACTATTTTCTAGTTTTTTAACCCCTTGCATGCTGAGAAAATCTCTGCCCTTCACAAATGCACGGGCTATATTAATTCCATTAGCCCACATCATTGTCAACACCGTTTTAACAAATATTTACTTGAGAAGATGAATGGTGAATATGCAAGAAACATATGCTCCAACTTAAGAGTGTGTGTACATTCACAACTCCTAAGAATACTTCAAATTGATAATAATCAATGGTTAAGAAGATAACTTAGTTTACCATGCGCAGATTCAGCATTGATTCCAAAAAGGAAATTGGACTCTTAATTTAGGACGTCCAGAAAACGTATAGCTGACTCTTAATTTGGGAGGGGTAAAGTGTATAAATTTATCCAACTTGGTTTGAAAACTTCATTCTCATAAACAAAGATGGCTGACTACCCAAAATTTAAGCCAATGTTCAGAGATCCTTCCAAGTAATTGGGCTTGTTCCCGAAAAATCCATCTACACAACAAAAGTTCCTATACCCTCAACTTCTTACATGCATTTGTTGTGCATGATGTGGGAGAAAGGGTCTGGATCTCTTGTGTGCGGTGTGCCTAATAATCAATGAATACATCACAACTTCTAAGAATACATCAAATTGAACATAATCAATGGTTAAGAAGATAAATTAGTTTACTGTGCGGAGATTCAGCGTTGATTCCAAAAATAAAATTGGACTCTTAATTTGGGAGGGGTAAAGTATATAATTTTATCCAATTTGGATTGAAAACTTCGTTCTCATAAACTAAGACACCTGACAGTCGGCCCAAAATTTAAGCCAATGTTCAAAGAACATTCCAAGTAATTGGCTTGTTCCTAAAAATCCATCCACATAACAAAAGTTCCAATACCCTCGACTTCTTACATGAATTAGTTGTGCATGATGTGGGAGAAAGGGTCTAGATCTCTTGTGTGCCTAATAATCAATGATTACAAATTGCAACAACCAAAAGTTGAAGACATGATAATGCCACAAAGTTATAATGTTCCAAAATTCATGATGAAATTGAAAATTTTCTTTCCACCAAAAAATGTCTTAACTGAATAGTGAATACTAGCCAAAGCCAAGCTGGTGTGACATATATAAGATACGAGTATTATATACATATCAAGAACCATTTCATAAATGTAGATTGCTCAAAGCTAGGCTAGATTAAACTTACTCGTTATTTATTTCTAAACAAGAAAGTAACGAAGTTATGTGTGCCATTGTACGGTCCCCCGTACTTGCACCAAGTAAATCAGGTACATGTGATAACCATCCAAGCAAGAAAAATAATCAAAGCTAAATTCTTGTAAAGTTCTACTTCTACATTCTCAACTTCTCATTGCAAGTTCATGGAAGCTCTAAAGAGTAGAGGCCAAAGAAGCTAAGAGAAAAAGATTGCTACTTTCAAAGTAAAACATGGTACTTCGTCTTTGCTCATTGATGTTTGAATTTTGGTTTATAACTGATCCAAGTTTATTTTAGGATAATTCAAGAATCCGATTCTAGCTGAATAACTACCAACCGCTGTAGTCACATTACTCACATCTCTGTAGTTTCACTTTATAGACAAAACATACAAAGTATTACATCTTGAACAATCTCGATTGGTTAGTCTATACTCTACAAAAACGAACCACTGTTACCTAATTAATGGAACCCCCCAAAACCCAAAAAATAAAATCAAAATGACAACCCTAGTTTCCCGTTGGCTTTCACATACAGATAAACATACATATATTTTTATGTGTCGACGTATATAAATGCAGATATCAGATTTATCGAAGATTCCACTGTTATATACATATACATATAAATATAAGTAAAGCAGAGGTGAGAAATAGTGTTATACGCAATCCGAAATAGGGTTCAACTTCCAACTAAGCCTACCCCAACCACACCGCATAACAAGGTACTGTACCCCATACCAGGTACTGAAGTGTCCTGTGAATTAGGTTACATTGAACCAAACCACAGAAATTAAATACACACACATCAACCAAACAATCAGATACAGACTAAACCATGGTTCAAAGTTTCAATTTTGGGTGCAGACTCAGCCTCCCAATTTTCACCTCGGTCTTGGTTTTGGTATTGGTTTTGGCGATACACACCGAGTCACTATGTATAAGGCCAAAAAAATTACAAAAGATGCATAAAGAACTTATAGAAAATGAGATCATTAAGATAGACCAATTACGTAAACATAATAACATCATTTAGTAGGAATTGCATTATCTATGTTGTAATACTACATCTGGCGCAATTGGATAATACATCATAAATAGTATAATAAATTATTAAATTTATTCAAGTTATAATGTCATAAACTAAAACGTACAAAATTATCAATTCTTAGTGAGAGGCCACAACATCGAGCCTCATTTCAAAAGTTTTGGTGATGGATTCCATTTTACATCCCTTTCTTTTGTTTTTTGTGAAAGGTGTGTTTTCTCAATAAGATAGACCAAGCAAAGATCAAATTCATGTACTAACGATACACAACAAACAAAACAGTTTTGAGCACCAACTAAATAATACAAACAAAAACGTTATAAACTCAATACTTACCTGTTCATGATCCACATGCCCATTAGCCCCACCTTCCTCGTCTTTATTTTCTTCATCACTAACTTCTTCCTCTTCCTCTTCCTCTTCCATTTCTTGTGGTTCTCTTTCATACACTACCCAATCTCTCTCAGCCACACCAGGTCTCTGCTGCTCCGTCCTAATCTTCTCCACCAAAATCCTCTCCTCTGCCCGTCTCGTCAAAGTCTCTGACCACCGCTCCCCAGGCCTAGCCATTCTCCTCCCACTTGGATCCTAAAACTGACCTAAATACTCATGATGCAGATAAGGCTCCCTCTCTCTCATCTCATCTTTTGAGATATAGTGTCCATCACCTATCAATTTATCCATGTATGCACGCCTCCGATTCTTAATCTTCGCAGACCTTGACCTCAGTTCTTCCTCCGATGGATTAAGCAAACTCCGCAGAAGATTTAAATGCCAATTGACTTCATAGTCTTCTTTCAACTCATCGAATTCTCCAAGCTCCTCGAATGTCAAGTGTGAAACATAACGTTCTGAACTCACAAACCAACGAAATTAAAATAATTAGATCAGCATCAGTTAATTTGAGTAAATTTTCAATGATGTATAAGTCCTATATACACAATACATTGTGAATTCATATATCTAGAGGGAGAATAACATACAAATTATCAGTCAGGTATCCTGATACATATATCCTCACTCCGTCCCAGATTAATAGTCCAGTCTCCTTTTGGGATAAGCAACATACTAGACCTCACATCAGTTAAACAAGTTTATAGTTAATCATCGTCCATCGATTATGTTTAAATTCGAGTCCCAAAAAAATGTGAAAATCAAACACTGACTCGTAGTTTCGGACAGACAGAGTGTATATAATGTGCTTCCTGTTTGTATATACATGTTTAGTTATCCATGTATTCATTCCTCTCATTCCTAATCATAGCGACCTCAGCCTAAACCTCAATCAACCTTCAACTATGATGTTATGAAATATGATTTAAATGCCATTATTTCATTACATCATACTATCTAAGCTCATCGCATGTCAAATGTGATCGTTCCGTAATGTTCTAAAGTTTAGACAATAAAGAACTTTAGAACAGAGATTAGTCCATATGAGGATTTTTTAAAAAAAAATTATGATGTGCAGATCTATAGATATATACATTGTTCACTAAATACTAGAAAGAGAAGAGGGTTTTTACTATTGTCATGAGAGTATTCAGACAAATAAATATGTATGATTAATATATAAACAGTTCTCTTCATTTTGGAGTTCAATAATATTTCTGTAGAATTTAAATCAATTAGTAGTTCACTTCTAATTCCAAGAATCCTTTTGTGAATTTCTCGAGGAATCCTATTCTGAATTGTGGTAAGCACGAGCTGCACAATTATCATATCACAGAAAATGTACTTGTACATACATACAAACATGCATAAAAAGAAAGTTTAAATTAATTAGCACTCTTTCTGCTACTTTCATGTATTCATTTATGAATTTATAGAGTAATCCAATTCTGGATTGTGGCAAGCACCATTTTACTACAGCATAATATATAATTAAAATGTATATACATATGAAGTACGAATATAAATATATATATATATATACCACCAGCCTTTAGAAAGGGTTCCTCTCTTTAGTTCAGAAACATACTTCCCCTTTTGAAAGGGTAAACGGTTAAGTTTTGATGAAATTTGGAGGAGACGATCTCCATGCTAAGTAAATGAAACCACCAAATTTCATCAAAATACTAAACCGGAAATACACAGAGAGATACATATAAATATAATAATATATTCTAGGTCGTAATCAGTACCAAAGAAACTATCCACCTTTAAAAATACGTCTTCAATCTCAATCATGCAATTCTTTATCCCTTATACATTTTCAAGATTCAAAAACCATTCATCCTTATTATATAGACATCAAATTTTCAGTTCACCTACTTTCCGATTGCATTTTTTGATGAAATAGGGTAGAATTGATATACTCATCGTGGAGGCTCGAGCATCGTGAATAGGGGTTTTTAGGCCTTCTCCAATGGTCATTTATATCCAAGCTAATTTCTATGTTAGAAAAGAGAAAAGGGAAAAATGTACTCCAATGGTCCTTTCTATAGCTATTTCTATATAAGGTGGAAAGTGAGTCATATAGGAAATTTATATAAGCATTTCTACACGTAGAATTGGTGATAGAAATTTCTATATGACATGGAACAATCTTATTGGATACCACTAAACCCATTAATTATCTCTCTTATTAAATAAATGACAAGTAAGGAAGAAATGATATACCATTGAAGACCCTTTTCTCTATTCATGTAAATATATTGCCAATTAGTTATATAAATTTTCTATAAAACACTTGACACATAGGATAGAAATGTAAAAATAGAAATTGCCATTGGAGATGGCCTTAGTGGTATAAAAAACATCCAAAATACTCTTCACACTTTAGAAATTACATTGAAATAATGCTCGAAAGACTCGTAATCTTAAACGTGATAGACACAAGTCATTACCACCTGACCAAAAACCAAGTTTGCTTATTTTATTTTACAAAACTATACACGATATCAAGAATTACTAGGTATAGTATTGCACACGCATTGAGTGTGTCGCCGATTCTAGTATAAATATAGAGAGATAAACAAGTAAAATACGGAGACAGAAAGAGAGAGTATATATATAAATGGAGATACCTAAGAAGACGGGGACATCGCGAGAGAGGAGGTCGAGGAGAAGGGATTTGCGCTGTGTGGAATTGATAGCGGAGGATTGGAGTGCACGAGGGAAATATAGGGTTTCCAGTTTCGATAGCCTATCCGATATGCTTTCCATTGCTTTACTGCTCGGTACTACTCTCTTCTCCGACGACGGCGACGTCGTTTCCTCCTCCGCCTGCATCTCTCCGATTAGAGAAAGGCAGAGGCGAGTGGCGACTGTATTTTCATTCTCTAGTGGACTTAAGTCGGTTAGTGTGATTCGGGTCCGGGTTCGAATTTGGTCCGGATCTTTAGGTAGCTTGTTAATGGATTCAAATATAATCAAAATCCCAAATGGACAAACAAAAATACCCGATCTAATCTGTTAACGTCGTATTTTTACTTTTTAATTTTACTATTGCCATTTTCATAATAATAATAATAATAATAATAATTTGCTTATAAATATGTTAAATTTATCTTACACGCGCACGTAATAGTTACATATCATAAGTTATAATATTGTTATGTAAAATAATGACATGTTAAAATTAAATTCCAGTAAGGGTGTGTTTGATTGGCAATATTTTTCATGAAAAATGTGTATTTTTCACTTGATTTGATAACTTAAGGTGTTTGATTGGCTTTTTTTTTTCCAGGCAATTCAATTCCCACTTTCGCCTCACACATGTGCATTTTCAAGGCAATTGAGGAAAATGTTTTCTTTGGGGGAGGTGATTTTTTGATTTCCATGCTTGGGCACTGTTTATGAGACAAAATTTTTACCATTTTCTACATTAAAAATGTCATATCTTAAAATATAAAGTTCAAAATAATATAAAATTTTAATATTTAAAATCTACTAATCAAGATCAATTAAACAAGATCCATCATGACTATATAATTATGTAAAAAAAAAATACCAATAATTTTTTCTACATTAAAAATGCCATAATACAACAAATATTTTCTGGGTAGAAAATTAAGGCAATCAAACACACTACACTACATTTTCCATGCAACTCAATTCTAGGCAATTTAATTGCTGGTAACTTATTTTCTTTTCATGCAAATTACACGCTTGCAATCAAACGCACCCTGAGTTCTTTACCATACATCTAAATTATAAAAGTTGGCCCTGAATTTAAACGCATTTTTTCAATTTATATATAATTAGAAGCGATGACATTCGATTATGACACCAAATTTTGTGGTTTTCTTATTTTAGCCATGCCTTTAGCCAATTTTGCTCTTAATATAAGATCATTCAGGTCAAGTTTTTTTGTTATTGGGATAGGTGAATTTTTATAGATCCATTCTCCAAAGGAAGAGAACATGATAATTTTTTATCATGCGGCTCGAGCAAAAATAAAAAGAACCAAAAGAATTCATATCAAATCTATGTTATCTAGATCCACACAAATATGACAATATGAATGATTTTTTGATTTTATGAAAAGTCAAATTTGACTGGATTTTCTTCCATCACCATTAGTTTGGAAAAAAAAAATATTAATGCCAAAATTCAAACCTGTAATCTTTTGACTAATAAGAACATTTTTAACTATCGAGATAACTTATCTTTTGTTTAATTTTTGCATTTTAAATTAGACCTATGCATGTTCAGTAATCCAGCGTGCACACAGCCACAGACATCACAACTATTAATTCAAGTACTACTTCATCCATTTCAAATTAATACTTTCATTTTCATTTTAGGATATTCCAAAATAATATTATTACTTTCATTCACCAAAAGACAAAAGGAGATTTAATTCATATGTAGCTGAGCAACTTATCATCCTACTCTAACCTTTGCTTCATGTAAAAAAACATAAGTGTTCTAACATTTATTTGATAACAATATAAAAATAAAAATAAAAATATTTAATTTTTGTGAGAAGTTAAAAAATAAGTTGAAACATGTGTCGATATATTTTCTTACCTTATAACTTTTTCAATGAAAATTTTTTTTCACAAAAAATAATAAAGAATGAAATATATCTATTCAGAAATATATCTATTCATAAACATCACATGCCTTAACTTACTTTTTCAACTTTTTACACAAATTAAATATTTTTTTATATATTTTATATATGTATTCTATTTTTTCCCAATAAGAAAAAATGGAAAAAATGTGTTACTCTTCATCATCAGCAGCAGCAAACCAATTAAACAAGAGCATCCCCCGCCTCTTCCAAATTGGCTTGCACTTGACCAGTGTTGCCTTCAAGCCCATCAATTTCATCTTCAACCTGAATCTGTATGTGGTCATTTTCTTCTTGTTGGGTAATGCATACAATTGTGAGATCAGGAATGGCTTCAAGTGTGTGATAGAACCAACTGAAAACCCACTTCATCCCCTTCAAAATCAAACTATCCCAAGGAGATAAACACAAAATTAGAGGGTAAACCATCCAAAAATGGTCGGGAGACAGAAAGACCGAACAAAGCAGCGACAGAGCTACCAAAGCAGAGAAATTCTTTCCCCTCAGATGAACAGCAGCGCCCGCGCGGGAAGGTTCGATGGAGAAGAAGAGGAAAAGAATAGTGAGAATGCCAATAAGAAGTGAAGAGACCAATTTGAGAACAAGAAGAATGTATTGTGAATATTGAAGGCGCAGTGGATTAGCGAGAAAGGAAGGAAGTAGAAGTTTTATGAAAGGTGGCAAAAGATATCTGAAATCCATGATTATTTTTGAAGTACTACAACAGTATTATATAAATATAAGGCGATGATTATGATATATAGCAGCAGTTGGGTTTTTTTGGGGCGGGGGGGAGCTTCGGTGCAGCAGCTGATATACAATCAGATGGGATTATGTATATATGAAGTGGGGAAATGAAAGTGATCGATATACACCGCAGCTGATATACAGTCCGATGGGATGGGAACGGATAGTGATATATAGCAGCAGTACAACCCGATGGGATTATGTACGGATGGAAATGAAAGGATTGTACGGACGATTATGTACGGACGGAAAAATGTATATACGGAGTAGGAATTAGTCGAGTTTAAACTTTTAAAATTAATTTTTGAAGTCGTTAAAAATATATTTAATCAGCTATAGTTAAACCCCTGAACGGAAGACTGTAAGGAAAAAAAATTAAGTGATAAAAGTGATTGTACGATGGGATTAATGGGGAAAACGGATGGAAGTGTAATATCAGGGCTCATGGGATTATGTTTAGGAAGTGGGTTTCAAGCTCTTCTTTATATAGGGAACTTTTCTCTCTCTAGGGTTACCGGGGTTACCGGGCAGCTTCCACGCAGCTTCGGAATCCAACAACTATCACCCGATGGGCCGGCATTTATGATACAGACAACCCGATAATGTATTTGACATACAACCCGATGGGCCGGATATTTTGATATACAACCCAATGGGCCGAGAAGTGCTGATGTCAGGGCTGACGGGATTACGTATAGGAAATGGTTATCAGCTTCTTATATAGTAGTTTGTTGCAAGTTGAGGTGGGCAGCTTTGGGCAGAAAATGGGATTATATACCTTGGCGGAACCAAGAAACTAGTTAAGCGGGGGCAAAATTTAAAACATATAAAAATGTAGTTAAAGTTAAAAAATTTAAACGTAAATACAATAATATTAATAATAATATTTTATACGATTCAAATAGAGAATCTGAACAATTACAAGAAATTATAATAATATAAATTCAAATATAATAATATTAATAATATTATGCAATTAATCAAGAATCACAATTAATATTATATAAGTAATTACGAAATTTAATTATACCTAATATTAAAAAGTAGATATAAAAAAAGATTTTACCTTGGTAGTGTTGGAAAAATAGGTAAGATACCATTTTAGAGTCATTTTTAGGGTAATTTTTAGTGGGACCTCACACTCAGTTGTGAAATATTATTATAAATTCATTTTTTTCTCCATGAGGACATCGAAATTGTACATTTGTTTGCTCAAAATAATTATATGGTGAATGAGAAATTGTCATCCAAATTGAGTTACTTGAGATAGAAAAACGAAATGAAAATAAGTAAGTCCCACATGAAAATTTTGTGAAAAAATTGATGGGTTTATAAGAGATCACTTCTTATAAACTTGATAATCATTTAAGAAAAATAAGATTCCTATATATAAATTTGTTCTCTTACACTTTCTGCACATAAATTCCTATATATATATATATTTCAAAAAATAGCTACATTTTAGTATAAATTTATACACATAAATTCTTATATATATATATTCAAAATAATAAAGCCCCCCACCCCCACCCCCCCCCCCCCCCCCCTCTCATGTGGCTCCGCTATTTATATTTTTATTACTGGTCATGGCCAATAACCACTATACTTCAATTCATTCTCTTAGGAATTATAACCATGTGGATATATATAAATATAATACACATAAAATATTATACACAACTCGATTCTAATAAATATTTCAAGATTTGTTAAAATAATAAACGAAAAGAATAGAATAAGAATTTTTTTATTATTCAACTTATATGTAATGTGAGTAGAAGTCAACTATATTTATATTAAGAGAAAACATCTTTATTTTCATAAAAAAATCATGTGAGAGAAATTGCATTACATATAATATGAGGTAATCTCATATTTACCACAATATTAATGTGAGATAAATTGTATCTTTAAATATTACATGTAGACATTCACATATTAATATTTTACAACACTCTCTCTTGAATGTCCATTATGTTACAAGATTCAGAAAAAATATTTATAGAATTTTGTTTTATAAAAAAAAATAATAATAAGTTGGAGTGCCGCGTGTTCTTGTATTTGAAAGCCAAGATCAAGAAGGCTCGTGATCCTAGGGATAAATCAAATCTAGTTTCCGACAGTAGATTCCAAAAATGGAAAGTACAAAATGGACCATATATATGATCGGGAATTCAATTAGTTTAGACTCATAAAATTAAGGAATTAGGTTGGATATAAGGCTATTTTTGATAATTGATAATTACATAAAAAAAATAATTGTAAAATTAGTTATGTGGAAAATAAGAAATGTAATGAAATGTTTCACATATCGTACTCATTTTTATAAATAAATATCTCTTATACTTTTTGTTTTTTTTAGAATTTTTTTTCACCACTATCTAAAAAGTATTTTATGAAAATAGTAAAAAAGTAAGATAACATTTCACCGCATGTTTCAAATAATTTTTTAACTTTTTACTAAAATATATTATTTTTTATTTTATTATCAAAGAGAACCAAGAAAAAAAACCTTTTGAAACATCCTTATTAAAATATATGACAAAAATTACAAATACTTCTTTTTAACCAAAATTAATAACTACCCATACATGAAACAGAGCTGGACCGCCTACATATTATTATTATTCATAACTAATCAATATAACTAGTTTGCATCCTGTATTTAAAAAAATAAAATAAAATTATACAGTGATTTTACAAAAATGGGTAGAAAGTATTTTTTTTTTTTAGTTTAAAATAATATATTCTGATATATATTATTTTTGAAGTACTACAACATTATTTCCTTCTTTTTACCTCTACAAAGTACAAACTATGGTTAATGTTTATCCCATCGATGTATATATAGCAATTTTAGTTAAGAATCACTTGGAAAATGCAGATGTTTGGGGCAGTATAAGTGATCAAGGAATAGTGCTCAACCTTTTTGTCTATGTGATTGGTGTATGACTTTGGTCCTTTTTGTCGATGTGATTGGTGTAGTATATATGATTCTTTTTTGTCTATGTGATTGATTCGCGTATGATTCCAAAAGACTT